>CABEGB010000224.1:0-600000 GCA_901521435.1 Crematogaster levior | reverse complement strand
GGGCGGCGTCGAGCCGTTTCTCGGAACTCGGTGTCCCCGGGAGGGGAACGAACAGGTGATGTATAGAAAAGTCGGAGCGCAGTAGTAAATATAAGTTTCCTCTTGCGTGCGCGTTCGCCGGGGGCTACGGTTGCTAAGGAAGGATATTGAGAAATTCTGTCGGATTAAACGCAGGTATGGACAATTTAGTGTTCTCCAGGAGAAACGGGTCGTCTCTTTTGCTTGGCAAACGCTCATTTAGATCGAACCTATTTGCAAGCTTTCTCCCTTTCTCTCGATTTAATGATTATAATAAGTAAGGACTTTTTTTAATATCATTTATATACCCACGTATAACCGATTTAATGATTATAATAAGTAAGGACTTTTTTTATATCATTTATATACTCACGTATAATGCTCGTAGCGCTCGCTCAGCGTTTTAACATTCAAGGTGGCGTCTAGCGAAACTCACATTCGCGTCACGCCTCGTGAACTCGATAATATTGTAGAATGATAAACTAAATTAATAAGTGATATCGCGGTGCCGCATCAATCAATTTGTCAAATGACTTCATGACGTCCCACCTGTCGCATCGTCGTCGCCTTCTTATCGTTGTACATAGCGCGACGGTAAAGGGACGGCGGTGGAGCGTGTCTTGCAATTTCGCAGGAGTAACATCGCGACTCGCCGGCCCTTTCGACAACGTAACTTTCCGCGGTGTTAACTTGGCTCCTTCGTTATCTTCTCGCGGAGGTTACGTGGTATTTTCATCCCTAGGCTCTGACGTACCTTAACTCTCTATAACGACTTAGAAATTGCCTATAGAATCTATCTTTTTTAAGCCTCAACAACATGATTGACGAATTTCTTTCATAACATTCAGTTGGACAAAAAATTAACAAAAAAGTTGGAAAGGATTAATTTGAATTCGTAATGAATTTGCATGCCACTCGCTGACATTTGTCCTCTGGTTACTACACGTATACATAATACAATGTGAAAAAGGTTTTACAGAACAGCAAATCGCTACTTTAACCATCACAAATTTAGAACTTGCTATTGCTCGATATCGGAAGAACGAAGGAATCAAATAAAAAATAATATTCGTAATAATTCTTGGAACTTTTATGTCTCTGTCACGGAAGATTTTCGCCAAGTCTTCGTCCGGATCGTTATCTATGCTATTTTATCTATTATGTATGCAATTTTCTTCGCTATCTTTTGCAAGAAATCCAATAAAAAAAAGGCTTCGCTCCTCTTTGCAAGGGATTTACGCGAGCCTCCATTTCGCGGGACGATTCGCGAATCCACTCGTCCCTTTTCGCGAAGCAACGCTCGGCAGCCGGTCGAACGTTTAGCCGGCCGGTGCGGCGGGTGATCGTGCCGATTCCTCTCATTGGCCGAGAACCGGCGGGTACTGCTTGCCCGCAAGAAGACTCTTTGTTCCGTTTTTCGTTCGTCCCGACGAGCGACCGCGACGCGACGCGACGCGACGAACAGCGCGGCGGCGGCGACAGCAAGCGGAGCGGCGTGGAGCGGCGAATTTGCAACGGCGAGTGCAGTCGTAGGTCTTTCGGTCGTCGCGCCGGGTGCAATTATCGCGCAGGCTTCGAATCCGATCGCCCGATGCCTCTCTGCTCCGATGTGCGTGCCGGTTGCTACTCTACTCGATAACGCATCGCGCATCGCGATGGATCTCCGGCGAGTTCGTCTTCAAGGGATCACCGCTAATTCGTTCTGTTCGATAGCGTTCGATCTATCGCTATCAACTTTCGTAGTAATGCCCTTTGGTGCAAGGGCGAGTATCGTCCAGGCAGCGCAAGACCGAGTGTTTCCCTTCTTCCTGTCGCCGGTGGTAAAATGAGAGAGTAGCAGCTACAATTTTAGCAGTCGCAAGGTATAACGTTGATAAGTTGGCGGTCAGGCAGGTACATTTTAGCGTTAGATATGCAATGCGAATAGCAGTCACCTCTTTTGTCCTTTCTCGGTGAAGCTAATTGAAATTTCGAGCGTGATGAGAAGTTGAACGAGGAGTGTCGGGTGCGGTGCGAGATATCGAGTCGTATTTTATTCTTAGTTTAAGTAATGTCGAATTACAATTATGAAAGTATGGTTGGAAGAACATAGAGAAGAATAATTTTCCTTTGCAATTTTTTAAATTTTCCTTTTCTGATATTTTATACGTATCTGTCTCCGAAATAGTATGCGTTAAATTACCGATCGCTCGGTAATTTTGACTTTGCTGGATCTCCTTCTCTAAATTGACCAACATGAATACTTGTATAAAATATATATAAAATTCTCCGAGAGGATGAAGAGTGAAATATAACATTTGGTAAGCTACATCTAGGATTGAATAGACAAAAGTTAGATAAAAGACACGATCCTCGGTAGCGACCAACAATTCTCTCTGACGAGATTTACAAAAGAATTAAAGGTTCATCAATAAGAATTTATACAGGATTATGTAAAATCGCACGATTTCATCTTTTTACGGCGTTTCTTATCGTCTTAACACGCACTTGTCGTAGCTCAGAAGGGATTCCGTTCGATAATATCTGTCGAGAAATCTTTGTTGCGTGGACACGAGCTGCAGGGAGCGCAGGTGAGAGCGGCGAAAACCTGTTTCCGATCGCGCCACCCGGTACATGCGAGACGGTTCTATTCTCCCGCGGGTCTCGACTTCCTGCGACGACCTTCAGCGCCGTATCACGAAGTCGCCGAGGAACGTGCGTCCGAGAGCCGCGTTGCATCGCGCCGGCACGGCTTTTACCTCGCCTCGTCTCGCTTCGCTTTCGCGGCCGATCGCGGAAAAATCGAACCCAGACTTCGTCCGAGCGAAGGGGACGGCCGCCAAGCGACTCTCGAAGGGGAGTGCCCAGACTGACCTTGACCTTGAATGTTCTCGCTATTGTGCACTCTTCTCGCTGCGAGAACACGTTGCCACGGGTCGTCTCCGAGACGTCCTAACGACGGAAGAAACCCTCCCTCGGTCCGACTCGCTAATTAGTGCGTGGCAAATTAGCCGGCTCGGGTCGAAATTTTGTAACTAGATTCATCAAGTGGCACGTAAACTATTTTCCCCTTTCTCGTTACGTACAACTCGCCAGTCAGTACGCGAGTTTGTCTTCGTTGTCTCTACCGATTCGATTAATTATATCTCTCCTGCTGATGTAATTACTTCCCGTAATTAAACTCTACTGAACTAACGTCCGCGCAACGTTGCGCGGTGCATGCCGCGAACGCTTCTAGAATTTCTCCCACAGCGTTTCCTCAACTTTCCGAAGCGCACGCCGTTGCCAAGTGCATGCATGCACGTTCGTTTTCGTTGCACTTTCGCCGTTTCCTCAAGATGTCGAAAGAATCGCTCTTTCACATAAATTCGATCCAAGGAGAACAAAGAGTCAAAATAATGTCAATATGACGTCGAGTGACATCAAATTGACATAATTTTGACTTTCCTTTTCTCTTGGGGAGGAGAGGGGAGAACATCCGTCTCCCTCATTTTTCTCTCATCCACGCGGAAATAAAAGAAGGCAAATTAAATTGAACCTTTTTCGAGATTCGTCTTGCGGGGAAAATTGTACCCTTCGCGCGACTGCCGCTTCGCGGCGAGGTGCGCTCGAAAAAGTCGTCCGTATCGAAAAGGAAATCGGCTCGAGACCGGCCGAGGGAATGGAACCCCTCAGCGCGCTAGACGGACGCACGTACATTCGCCTCGTCTCGCCTCACCTCGCCACGTCGCGCCTCGCCTTGCTTCGCGCGCGGACACCGCTTCGGTCAAGGTCGCAGTCTGCGCGCTTAACGTTCTTTTTGCACGTTCTCTTTCCCCGCCTGTACCCGGTGTCCCGAGTGGAACCCATCGGCGTCGCGTCGGTCCCCGCGAGAATCCGTCGCCGAAGGGTCGAATCGCTAGCGCGCGCGAGACGATACGCGCGAGTTCGACGCCGCGAACTACGTTACGCTTACGTTTCATACCGTTTTGTTTCGCGATTCGCGGCCGCCGTCGCGCGGAAACGCCGACCTTTCTCCTCGCGTTCATTCTAAGGGAGCTTTCCGAGATGCATCTTTGTGTCTTGCGCGGTTTTTTTTTTATGAAAACGTTTTTTTATACATCATTATCAGCGAATTGTATCTGCGATTAATCTTTTATAGCTCTAATTGCACAGTGGCGATCGTGGCTCAAAGAGATGCGCGTTGTTTTAATGAGCCGAAGATCCCAGTTCAAAAATCATCGGTTTTTATTCGATCGCCATCTCTCGGAAGGCAACGGCAAACTACCGAGAGTATCTTACTCCAAAAATGTCAAATTGACGAGCTGTAACCGCAGAAGGAAGCGAGATCTCTTTGTCCCAAGAACTATTATAAGGAATAAGCAAGGATGCAATGTGTGCGCTTGTCGTGCTAAGCCTCATAATGTCATACTCGTAACGAGTAGACGAGTAGACGAAGAAGAAGAAGCTCTATCTCGAAATTATAATTTTACTATAGCTCGCGATTTCAAACAGAGCGCTATCTGTGTCATACAGCACAGATTACTCCAGCAACATTGCAGCATTGCTTCAATGTTGCTGGGATATTCCAATGTTGCTGCAATGTTGCTGAAATATTCTGTGTTGTATGAGCATAAGCGAGAATTCATCGTGAATATTTGCAATCGTCGATTCATAATTAATACGACACACCATCGTAAAAATTTGTCAAGGATTTCGCGGACTTCATAGTATCGAAGTATAATTTGACACAAAAGAGTCTCGCGCGATGAGCGACTTCCGATGTGGTCAAGGCGTAACGTTGTATTGTACCGCGGCGGCAATATGAGAATTTTTTCATAGGTACAATGAATTTTAATACACGTCTCAAGGCCTGCGTCGACGAAGGTACTTTGTATATGTACATAAAGTGGGATTGCATACGAGACTATGCGGGATAATGTGCCGAGACTTGGTAACTCCACCACCGTTGGCGGAATTCGACGGCCAATGGGGTACGAGTTTCCTTCTCTCGGCACAAAAGGCGGCTCATATTGCATATTTACAATGCGCAACCAATGTTAAAAATCCTCCCAAGAGTGTCGCCCGCGTGTGCGAGAGTCCTCGGAGGACGCTAGGTAAGTATCGCCATTGGGTGAGTATGATCCTTGAGTACGCGACGAATTTTTCGATGTCACCGAGGGACTCGGATGAGGTGAGGATATTCGGCGACGAAATCGGTTAACAGGTATGAGGTGTGCGTCGATCAAATATGGAAAGGTAAGTCATGGTAATGACTAATGCATTATCATATATAGGAAATAAAAGGAACGATAAATCAGCAAGCAGTGCGTTACTATAATATCGATGTAACAAAGCTGGCCTAATATCTGAATTCGTTATATAAATTTCACGCAGCGTGGCACGCGAATCACAAATTTTTGGTTTCATAATGCCAAACTCTATTCGCGAATCTACTTTTTATTTCAAAGAAAGAACTATTGCTAAAATATCATTTTATTTTTTCGACATCCTTTCGTCTACAGATTTAGTTTTATAAATATTATAATAAATTAAAAATTATTCTTTTTTATTAAAAAAAAATTACTACTAATACTAGGAAATACCAGGACGTCGTTCTTGATACGTTTTGATACTCCTTTTATCTGTAAATATTCTGTAAATATATAGTAAGTAGTTTTTAATTTTATTCATAATTTTAAAAAGTTGTAAATTCTATATTGTATAATGCTGTATAATGTCAAATTGTATAATGTCAAATTTAATAATTAAATTTATCTTTACTCAAAAATTTATTATTATTCTCTCTCTCTCTCTTAATTATAATATTTCCTTCACTTATAATAAATATTCATAATATGTTCGTAATTTATAACAGTAAATTATTGATGTCACAAATTATCAACCATTATAAATTTATTTCTTATTTAAAAAAAAAAATATTGTATCACCATCTTATTTTCGACACTCTTTTACAAATAATTATATTCATAATGTAAAGCAAATTGCTCTTTAAAGAAAATTAGTTGCAATATTAAACATCATGAAGAAAACCATTTGCAGACTTTTCTAACATTTAATTAAAAAGTAGGCATCATGTTTTTATTATTAATAACACACCTCGCCTCAATCCATAACTTTGTAATCTCAATGTTGAACACGGGGAGAAGTCACTCTTCTAACTCTTCTACATATACAGCGTTCAAATTTTCATACCGGCGAGACTTCGATCCCGACAGATTTATCGATTTGATGTACCGGTCGAGCAAGTGACGATTTACCCATCTGACTCTCACTTGATTCCTCTCGCTACCGCAACGGCGCTGGCTTCCCCCTTGCTCTCCGTGGAGCCGCATGTTCCCACGCGATCGCGTTGCCATCAGTCCGCAAACGGCGTCAGCGTTGACAGGTGTGAGTGTTTTGTGCGTATCGTCGTTGTTGTATGCGACGGCAGGCATGGCCAGCGCCTCGACGTACTGTCTGCTGCTCGTCGTCGCATTGGCGAATTTGAGTTCTTCTACACAGCGCACAGTGAGTACGACAGCTCGGTCTCGAATTCGTTCAGGCTGGCGATGTGAGCCAATTAGCCGCGCGGCGCGTCGTCCAGCATCGCGTTGTCAAAACGGACAGATCGGGTGCGCGTGATTCATCGACTTTGAACCTTCGGATGACGTCCCGGCTCGCGAACAAAGGACCGCCGACCGCCGACGTTCGGGGAGGCGTGTTGCGCCCACGAGGTCGCTCCCTCCCCCCTTCCTGCCTGAGCTTCCCTCTGATTGCGCTCCGAAATCTCGGCGCCGGAGACTCACTGCGACATTTCTTTCGCCGCCGAACAGGTGGATTTATTGATAAATTGGCTCGCGTACCAATGGCTGATCGGATAAACACCTCGATGCGGACTAGATTGCTCGCGATCGAAGGACACGATCGCGATCGACGCGTCCCGCTCGGGATGATTAATCGCGCGCGAATCAGCGCGATGTTTTTCACTTCTTGGCTTGAGTTTTAAATTTCGTCGATTGTATCAGCGTGCGCGAATAATCATAATAATGCTTTGACACATTAAATTCCAGAGCTTCGACGATCTAATGAATAAAATAATGTATACTGATAATTCGAAAGTTGATAAAAGTTAAGCTAATGTAATAAGTAGATTACTATGAATTAATAGCTTTTGTACTTTAATTTTTTTTCCTTCTTTTTAAACATGTTTTTAAAAGTTTTTAAAACATGTTTATACATAGTAGTTATCTTATCGATAATTATGTGACGATTGAAAGAGCGAGTTTGTTAATTAAATAATGTGACATGGCGTGAAATTGCCACGAATGTTTCAAGACACTTGAAAGAAGGTTCGATCCTACGCCTCGCACAGGCCTAGCATTTTAAATTCGTAATAAACTATCGATCCTTGGCGTGAATTAGTAAATAAGTATTAAAGGCAACTGCGCGAACCTAGATACAACGCGCGGAAAATGGAACAGCGAAATCCATCGCGTTTATAAATCCATCCGTCTCGTTATCGATCGCAAAGAATATAATTGGCGAATTCAGAATTAAAATACATTGAAATATATTTAATTTTATAAACAAACGTTTCACATTCTTTTTGACCGTAAATTACATAATGGTAAGAAATAATAAATCTAAAATCGCGCCAAACGGTTCGATTTTAGAGACAAACCAAGTCGGCAGCTCGTTGATTGGCTATTAAGACCAATTATCCAGCTCGGACCGTTTGACGATTTTAGATATATTTCTTAATTTTATAAATTCACATAAATATCTGCATAATTGTACTTTAGCGCGGCGCGCGAGAATTTCCCTTTCGGCGAAGCCGTGGAGAAAGTATTACGACACAATAGCCGAGCGCGTACTCTCGCGAGTACTTTTCCGAATGAAAAAGAGAGATAGCAGGAAAACGTTGACGACTTTCGTCACTTCACGGTTCGCAGATACGACCCTGCGCGTCGCGCATTTAGCGTAACGGTGCAACGCCGTTTTGTGCGATAATAATCGCACGGGGGACTCGTAGGAACGGCAAGGCCGCCGGTCGCACAATCCGGCACTGATCTAGGCCATCCGTCCGTTAATACGACGTCGTTTAATCTGCAACGTTGCATAAAACGTCCGCTTTACTCTGCCTTAGCTGCGGTCGTGGGTGAACCCGGGCTGCAACGAGCCGTGTCGCGAGCGAAACGTGACAACGCTCTACCTGAGAGCCGATGGTCCGAACGACACGTTGCATTACCTATGGGATTTCGTCGACACCCCATCCGTGCTGATGGCACTCACCCCACCATCCGCCTGGCTCAACATCAGCTGGGACGATTATCTCGCCAGAAGGGAGAACTCGCTCAACTTCTCGGAAAAGCCCGCCTACTCCTTCGGGGTGATAATAAACAAGGTAACCCTCCCGAAGATCATGGTTTTAATGGCCGGTCGAGCATGAGTTTATTTGCTGAACAGACAGCCGACCCCAAATTTGACTTATTTTGTGGGAGCAAGCTGTGAAATGTATAGAGAGAGAGAGAGAAAGAGAAAGACGAACAAGATTGAGAAAATCATTTTTCACCGCCAAGTTTTAATCGAAATCACGAATTATGTTATTTTTCCAGGATCCGTGTTAAATAAATTATCGTATAAGCGGAATATACGTATAGAAACGAGTGCTCGATTTTGATAAAGTTTTGCTGAGAGATGTATGAATGTAAACAGCACATTAAAAATACAATGCTCTAAAAAAATACATTACTCATATTATTACACTGATTTACTTCCACCAAAGGTGAACGTAAATCCAAGTAAATCCACTCGTCATATTTTCTTGCAAGAGTGTGGAGGACTCCTGTGTGGTTTCTTAATTAAATCTTCGCACTTTACAATGTCTTCATTTCGTCGAGTCTCTCTTCAAACCGAGTGTTTTCTTTTGTCCCGGAGATGAAAGAATGCGCACGTATCTGATTTCGCTATGTTGAAGTTATATCTCAGCACAGCAAAATAATATAAATATCTTACGTAAATTTCGAATAATTTACAACATTTTATGTTTCATCTAAATTTCTCACCCAATAAACACTATGCAGTATTCGAGATTAATCCTTTGTAAAGTGTGCAACTGACGATATTTCGTTACTTATTCGACTGAATGATCGCGTGCAAAGCTATGACATTGTCCACAACATAAACAACCACGGTTTCTGCGTCACATATCGATCGGAATTGCATCTGACAGAAGTTTCGGGCACAACACGTCAGTATCGACGAGATTGCGGTTTAATTCAGTTTATTGCGCACTAATGTGCAATTACGCGAGAGAAACTGCGATATTTATGCAGGTTCAATCGCTCAGCCAATCGGGTGACCTGATTTCATCATCTGTTATGACTTTTCAGCGTTTGTACATATTATGTTTAATAATCGAGTGTATTAAATGTTACAGATTATCGAATTCAACGACGTAAACGACACGGCATTGATTGACACTGCCGACGCTAATGACGTCGCTAATACGAACATTTTGCGTCTCGAGTATTTCAACTGGCGGCGCGTGTCCCTATCGCAAAAGAGCGAATTCGTCTACCTGGATATGGAGGGTAACTCTTATCACGATACAGCTAAGAATATCAGCAGATACGGGAGTATAAAGCTTTCGGTAAAGTATTTTGCAGCATTGACGAGAAAGTATCGGTAGTACGTAGCGATGCATGCGAAAATAATCTCAACAACTCGGTTAAGCGAGAACTAGCTTCATCTTGAGCCTGAACATTTATATATCTCGCTTCTTTAGTCTCCTATTTATACGTAACACGCTTAAAATCTCTCTCGCTTGTTAGCTCCGAGGATTCTGCACTGTCGACCATTCGGATATAGTGCCGCATATGTTGCACACGGAGAATTCTACGCAAGTGGACATCATCCTCGACCACATCCAGACCAATCAAACCTTTTCCAATAGCAGATTCGCTATCGAATTGCTTGTGGTTGGCGGTGGCGATCCCGACATACCAATGTTCATTGACCCGAAAAAGAGTCTGGACGACGAGCATACTCCGGGTATATTCGAGGTAACAATCGCAGACACTTATTACTTCCGGCAATCTTACTGCTTTCCGTATTTTGATTGGAAATGTTATTTTAACTTTCTCGTATGGTGTTTTTCAGGTTGTTGAAGTTAGAACGCCACCCTACAGAGAACTGGATAGCGCCTTAAACGCTGGATCGTATTTACAATGGCGACCAGTGTCATACAATAGCGCATTGCGCGATATAACCAGTTCCACGGGGACAATCCAATATCCACCGAAACAAGTGTCCAATCATACGAGCGTCATTAAAAACTCGATGCTCTATTGTTACTATAGTGAAACTGCGGACAATCTTCTACTGCAAAGGTTAATAATTTCCATGGGCTCGAAAGGAGACGGTTTCTATAAGAAGACGAGTTACTCGACGTGGTAAGTCATCAGTTACAAAACTGTCATCAATTCTCGCATTTTTTAAAATTTCATAACGAGTAATATATTGTAAATCTATATAATTTCCTGTAATTTCTTTAATTAACATTTTAAATTTTGCAGGACTTTCATAATCGGATACGGCACACCACCCGAAGATAGGTTCTCTTCTCTAGTTATTATGATTATTTCAATCGGTCTTGGCCTCCCTTTGCTCATTATGCTCATCACCGGTTTGTATCTCTGCATTCACAGAATGCCGAAACGACATGGCAACGTTTATCTAAGTCGATGAGCTCGCCGCTCGTGTGCCATGTGGTTTTTTTCGTATGTCGCATGTACGTTTAGGTACATCGTTACACAATTGTTCTTCACAAAGAGATATTCCTATATTTATATAACACATATATTTTTACACGAACTATTAGCTCGGATCTGATATCAGTGTGATAAGCGTGAGTGATAATTCGTTTTCTCATAACGTATTTAGCGCTTAGCGAGGTGTTAGCATAGTCCTCTAGTTCTTTGTTTTAATATTTTATGAGGACACGTTGTTGACATTCGATAAAAAAAAATTAAAACAATCACATTTTTTTGCAAATATGCTATGAGAGAACGTTATGTTATTTGTATACGAATGATTGAACTTTTTTAGGCAATTTATAATTGAACGCTGATTGTATGCACGATTTACGAAATATATCTTACAATAAGTTGAACTATATTTTCTTTACGACATTTGTTCCCTATATATATATATATTAACTATAGTAGAGTGTATCTCGCTAAATTTTCTACACATTCACAACTTTTTATATTTTTCGCAAATATACGAAAACTATATTCATCATGTAACTTCATAGTTTTTAATCTTTCCATTATTCTCTTACTTTCCTCTTTAATCTTTAATTTTTATATATGCTTTGTTTAAGTTCATTATATTTTACTTGCAAAATCAACAAGAGAAGGGCGAAGCGATTTACGCCGTATTTCGAATAGTCGAGAGAACTAATCGTGTATACGAATGAGAATTCGATGCGTCGGGTCAACGAAGATGTTGTGCAGCGCGACATGTCCGCAACGCGGTGATAAACGTCCTCGCGGACGAGCTTACTGGTGCTCGTGGGTATGGTCGTAGAGGGTGCGGATGAATGTTTTCAGGCAGTGGTAGTAAGAGTGGCGCGGTATGGTACCGCGTTTCCCGCTATCGCGGAGCGGCAAAGGGTGGCGCGGGGCGCCACGTTCATGACACCGAGGTGGAGGGGTACGTTTTCATTGATCCACCTTGTGCTACGGAAGCGCACCACGCAAGCACTTACGAGCCCTGAACGGAGCATTGATCTCACCCCGTACCGTCGCTTCGTCGCGGGAAGGCTCGCGTTCTCGAAAGGAAAGGAGAAAAAAAAAGAAAAAAAAGATCATTATTCACACCCTCGCGACGATTCGGTTCGCGGTGGAAGTGACCAGTGGTGGTCGCAACGTCACCTGGATCCCGCCAGCCAGTCCGAATCGTCCTCGGGGGGGATCGTCGCGCCGTCGGTCACGGCGCGGACTCGGAATCGTGGCTTTACAGGGCGCAGGGTGGTCGACGGAGTGGCGGGGGGGGTTGATTCGCGTAGCAGATCGCGAATGAGGTATAGCGGGCGTGGAGCGGGGTACCCTGTGACTAGTTTCCGTGGAATCCGCTGCGCGAAAGACTGGCGCGTGGCGATGCAGTAACGGTCCGCGTCGGCTCGACTGATCGCGACAGTCGGCACCGAGGAGAGTCGCTTTCGCGACACGAAAAGTACGCATAGTGTAGAGGAACCCCGGGGGCACGAAGTACGTGCGAGCGTTCGAGGGTGAACTCGTCGAGAGTGCCGACGTGAGGAACTCGCGCGAAAGGCCTCGGGCCTGGCGTTTACCAGAGAGCGATCCTTCGTGCCGGCCGCGTTGCTTCGAGGGTGAGACGTCGAACGTCGGATACGCCGAGGAGGTGCAGGGACAGCGCCAGCAGCAACGGTGCGAGAGAGAGGGTGAAGGAGGGTCGAAAGAGAGAGACGAAGAAAAATAGAAGGGGAAGAAAGAGTGGGTAAGAGTGAGCGGTGGTAGGTGGTGGTGGTGCTGGTGGAGGTAGCGAAGGAGGACATAGTTTCGAGGAAGAAGGAACGCGGCTGCTGAGGGAGAGTTGAAACGAGAGGGATAAAGAGAACGATCGTTTGTGCGCGCGCGCGTGCGTTCGCTGCGTCCGATTTCGCGTGTGTTAGCGCGTGCACCTGTGTCGCGTGTCCGTGAGCGTATGCACACGCGTGCGCGCGCGCGCACGCGTGGAGTGTGTGTGTCGTGAGAGAAAGAGAGCGAGCGAGAGAGAGTGTGTGTGTGTGCACAAACGGTGCGGCGGTGAGAGTCGAGAGTGAAGAACAAAGGGAGTGGAAAAGAAAGAGCCCGCCGCGCGCGGTCCCACGGCTTAGAGCAGCTAAGGGCAGCGCGAGAGAACGGCGGCGAGAGAAGTGGTAGCGGACGTACGTGGACGGACCTCGGTGTGTTTTAAGTAGAGTAGCCCCGCGTCAACACGGGCGACGCGGCGGCCGGACACGGACGCGTCGACGGGCCTGTCCCCCGAGGAAGGGACCGTCGCGCGCAACGCGATCAATTTTCGTTGCGACGCGCGGGCGGCTTAGACCGTAGGACGGACGCAAGACGAAATGACGAGGCAACCGAGGTACCGATAACCGGCCGGATAATGTTGTCGCAGAGCAAGTTTTACGCTCTCTTCATCCACTACACGTTCGTGTAGCGCGACACGGGGCGGGTCCTTGCCGCTGCGGTGAAGAAGAGAGAAGAAGGAGGAGGGAAAATAGAAGAAGAATACGAGAAGAAAGAGAAGTAGAAACGAAGGAAGGAAGACGGAGAAAAGGGAAAATTATTCGAAACCAAAGAGACCTCGTATACAATCATGGTCGTTTAAAGGCTGAAGGAAAAAAAAGAGGAAAAACACGAAATTCGTAACGTAACGGAAGGAACGGAGAGGGACCGTACACGCGTGTACACACGGCGGCACGCGTATACGCGCGCAGGTGGAGGGACATCGCGCGAGGCGGAATTTAGCGCCACACGTCTCGTCGATCGTTCTTCTTCTGCATCGTCGGTGTGAAAGTGTGTATCTTAGTGTGTCGTCTCACGGTGCTCAGTTGTGCTAACCCTTAACATCTCGAGCAAGGCCCGCGGAGGTATCCCAGAACCCGCCCCCGCCCCCGCGCCCTCCCCCTCTCTCCGCTCGACGTCGCAGTGCCTCTCTTTTCTCCATATCGCTACGTTGCGCTACTTCTCTTTTACGTTCGCAGCGGTGACTATCTACGCTGGAGAGTGTTCGACCTCCTCAATCGTAAGTGTCAACTCGAGTGTACGTCATGTGTGCCTTCACGTATTGTTACACAACAACAGCAGCATCCGAAAGTCGAGTCTCGTTCTGTCTTCTCAAACATCTTTCGAACGCCTCTCGTTTGCCTCTCGGAGTTATTTAGACGGTTAGTTCGCTTCCACGTAACTCGTTCCACGAATCGTTAAAGTGACTCGTGCTACTTCATTTTCGTTAACCAAAAGTTCGGAGTGCCATAATTAGAGAATTCGACAACTCGATTAAAGAAGAATTAAACAAGTTGCAGATAATGTAAGAAAATACGACATTAATTCGCTATTAATTCGCTTTTCCACACATAAATATTCTACCAGAAACGTGAGAGTTGTTTTTTTTTTTTTTTAGACGAATAGTGTGAAGAAATGGATCGAGTTACGTTGAAATACGTGGTTACTGTACAAGCTTTCTTACTTAACAAACTTTCGGTAAACGATTTTCAGGATTTTATGAAAAGAAATTTATAAAATTTCAATATATATTTTTTTTACGCTCACTTATCGTTTATCGTGACAACTGTTTATTCATAAATAACGATTTATCATTTAATGTGAGTTATCAATATAATCTCCGAAAAATCTAAGAATATCTAGTCAATGTCTAATATTGGCGATGTAATAAGTTGGACTGTTTGACATTCCGTAAGACCGGGCGTAGCTACCGTAAATATAGCACAAGTAAGCTAGTTGTAAAGGCATACGGGGGGCGTACATTATAATGATACATATTAATAAGTTGTTGGCTGGCATGTAACGTGGGAGAAATGATATATCCATAATAGCACGACTGATACATTTAAAGTGACAAATTCACGAATGTGACATTCGGACGTCGGTGAGAATATCGAATGTCAGGAGTGGTCTCTGGAAGAGAGAAATTGTCCAGAATAGAATCTCCAAGCAAACCCGAGCACTGACAGTATTGAGAATAACCGGATTAATAATTGGCTGTTTTGTTTCTTTTAGCTTAGCTACATCAACATTTAGACACTTGACTCTAGTATTTACATCTCCGATAAAATATTGAGAAGCAGTAAATTTGTCTAACTGAAAGAAAGTGCTGTTTAAATTTATGACGTACGATACTTGCACCATTATTTTTTCTCTGAACAGTCCACCTTCTTTATACGTGGTGGTAAAAATATGTTAGGTATTAGAGTTATATAATGTTATAGTGAAAAAGTTTCCCTGCGTCTGGCTATAAGAGTCACTACGATGATCGAAGCGAAGCGTGTCAGCCGTGAGTAGACGCTATGTCTGACCAGTCGTTGATTCGACCACTTCCACTGGCGTTTACGACGCGGCGCTCGCGACGCTTCGCCTGCGTCGGTTGCGTCGATCCGCGGTGTATATCGCCGTTTATATCGAGGTCTCGATTATGAGGCGATAGGACTGACAATCGAATTGTCAAGGTGTGTGCCACACAGGCCCTGCGTCTATATCGCCGCGTACACATGAAGCGCGGCCCTGCCGTGGCTGCCATTCCCGATATATCGATCGACGCGCTGTCGCGGTCAGGGATCGGCCGTGCGCCCGACGAGCTTGCGGGATCGGCACGAGGGCTAATACCTGATGCCCATACCCAGGATGTACGAGGAGATTCTTAGTTCGTCTCGAAATGATGTCGGGCAATAATGTCTGAAGCCTTCTTTTTAAGTCATTCGCAGTACAAGCGATTTGTTTTGTTTGAAGATATATTATTTTGTTTGAAGATATATTTTTAATGATTTATATACATAAAATGATGCAAGGATATACTTGAGCTTCTGTGTGAAAAAGAGTGAGATACTTTTTTTATATCATTTTTTATATTACTTTTTATATTAGGAGATTTTTAGTGTCTCGAAACGATGTCGGGCAATAACGCCTGAAGCCCTTTGTTTTTTAAGTCGTTCGCAGTACAAGCGATTCATTTGTTTGAAAACATACTTCAAACATTCTTATGATTTATATACATAAAATGAAACAAGGATATACTTGAGCTTCTGTGTGAGACAGAGAGATACTTTGTATAAATAAAGTTAAAATTCAGAAAACTTTAGAGCATTTCAGTGAAAAATATTTTTACCAATAAATATTCACAGAAAATATTGGCAAGTTGATTTTTAGCAAAAATTTTCTTTATAAACAAGCCAAAATATGTTTAATTTATTATATTTAAAAAATATTTCAAAGAATTTACGATAATAAAATACACTTATAATGTGAACTTGAATGCTAATAATTGCTTATCTGACCAGTAAATCCCGGGATTATTCCGAGTGAATAATGATACGAACAATCGACGATTTTCTGATTAAATATTAAATTCTGTCATATCATGGGATTCTTCATAAAACCTGTCATCGAAATTAAAATCTAGCTTGTTTATGTGCGTAATTTAAATGACCGTACAAGTTAACGTGAGAAAATAGGAACATAAAAGAAGTAGAGATTTCTATCTAGATTTCTATTTAGATTTCTGAATGGTATTAACGTTCAGACAAGTTTCCCTAGCTACCGTGTGTCCTGCTAATATCGACAAGATTTATCACGAAAATTGACGACGCGAAACATATCGCTGTACGGTTACCATGAAGAACGACAAGGCCGGTTAATGTCGATTCGATTGCCGCAATCGATCGCGTCGCGATTACGACAATGATTGTGACATGTCTGCTAGCTGGTGACCTTCCTCTGCGCGAAAATTGTCGGTCAATACGAGCTGCACGATCCACTTAAGAGCCGCGCGATGGTATCGATCACCGCGCCGTGCACGACGACGCCTCGGAGGACTTTCTCCCGCGAGGAAGCGTGCTGCGCTTCGCGTTGTGCTATAACGACATACATTTTCTCGAGCACAGCCACCCATCACTTTCGCTAACGCGCAAGTTTATTATCTCGCGCGATCGCCCGTTTCCTGCCGGAAGTCTCGAAGGAAAAAAAGTACATCGGCACGTGTTAAGCGATTTGCATTCCGATATCCGTACAGTTTTTCCAAGGACACCTCTAACTATCCGGTTAAAGTGCATGAAAAACAGATTTTTTTTTTTTTTAGGAAAAATCTATTTTCAAATACATTAAGGAACTCGTGGAAATTCGTGGCGCGATAGATCTAGGACATTTTGTAAAATGTGATTTTTCTCCTCGAAGTAAGCTAAAGTTCGATTGAAACTGGCCCTATAATCAATTAATAATGGTTACAACGTAGTATCTTTATCTCGCAGCATACTTGAACTTATAGCGGCTCGATCCGCTGCGTAATCGTGCGTAAGCAGACGTAACTTACGTCATCGTCCATTGAAGGCGACACAGAGGCGCGAGCGCGCTTCAACCCTCGGCTCCTTTGTGTCACACGGCACAGATATTCCTATCGACGTAATCGCCACACACACACACACACACGTGAGCGAGCACCAGGCGGATTCCTCGATTCCGCGCATACTCGCGTGCTGTCTCGCATTCCGCGCATATAAATGTACGAAATGGACGAAACGCGCGAGAATAATTGATACGCTGGTCGTGAGATAGTTCCCCCGAGATCCCTCAAAGTTTGATAAATCATCCCTCGGCATAAATAAACGATCGATAGGGCATAATGTCAAGGGTCGCGTCACATGCTCCGCGCGATCGCCAATCCGTGCTAAAATAGGACTTAGTTCCGCGTTAAAAGCGCTCCGAGAAAAAGGGGAGTACCGGGGATAACGCGCCCTGGCTAAGCGCTCTTCTTTTAGCGCGTCGAACGCGACGTGGGAAGTGCCTCGACGACGAGCCCGCGTGTAACGTCTTGTGCGATTATATAAAACTGTTCGCTGACATTTTATCAGCTGATATTATTTTCGTTTTCTTTTTTTACCTTCCCACTGCTATTGCTTTAATTCTGAAAAAAGGAGCACGAACAAAACGATTGAGTTCCATACGTTGCTAAAGTGTGAGGTTATGTATGGTTACTCTCCTGTTTGCAGTAATTTTCAATTTAAGTGTAATACTTTCTGAGTATATGAAGAATTTAGAAAGCAGATGTGTTCTACAGTTTATCAGCCGTAATTATAGAAATATCACATTCAAATTATTAGTAAAATTATTTAGGAAAATTTTTCGTTAAATACGATAGAACGAAGGAGATGGTGATTCGCGGAAATTTGCCCTTCTGTTCGGGAATTAAAACTCACCTAGTTCCTGCGATGGACAATAGTAGATAAGTCTTTCAAAAGTGCGCGCGCGCAGAAAAAAGGGTGCAGCAGCACCGGGAGAGTTGGGAGGGGGGAGGGACAGGTTTTACGGGGCGAACGAACGCAACAGGTGCGCTACGCTTCCCTTCATCCGCGTCGTCCTGGAGTGCAAGTGTACTCAGACGAGTACAAGCGCACCCAGGGGAGAGGACTTTCGCCGATTTCACGGATGCCAATAATTCTTTGTCCCTATAACCATTTCATTCTGGCTGGATTTGAAACGGTTGGATCTTATCGTGTCCTTCTATCCCATTACATGCGGCGAACTATTTATAAGGGATACAATGCGTGTCAAGATGTTAGATATATCCTCACCTCTGCGCCCGCCGTTCAATGAATGATGTAAATCATTTCCGCAAACTACTCATTCTTGCTCGAATACATAGGCGATATTATTATATGCGACTCAAAATTTAATATCCCTACATTACATTTTTTTTTCGTTGCGAACATAACGATTTAACGCAACGCAGATTACGGATATTAAATTGGATATTTTTTACTCGGGAAGGTTTTATCCATATGAAAATTTTAATTTAGGAATCAGACGATAAAGCACAGATGTAATTTCTACATTACGATATTAGTACAATTTAATGTACTTTAAATGTACTCTATGTGTGTAATAAGAATTTAATTCCTTTTTTGTGTAAAATAATCAGCTTTAGTAGGTCAAAAAGAAAGAGGAAGCTAGAGATAGACATAAATAAATTGAAAGAAAAGAGACAGAAAGAGAACAGAGGTGAAGAAAAAAAAAATTACGAGATACTAAAGTAATGCATTATGCGGGGTGTTTTCTAAACCGTGAAATTTCTTGTTATCCACCATTCTGCACTCAGCACAAGCCTATATTGTATCAATCGTTTAGAGAGTTCAAAGTGTCGTCATTTATCAATGCAACGGAAGATTGATCTCGGTCGTTATCATAAATTTTATTTTTATTTATAGCAATAAATCCACAGCACATGACTATTTATTATAATCCTGCATTACACACAAAATTCATGATCAAGCTAATTCATTCATGATAAGATAACAAAGCATCAAATGGAACTCACAATAATAATAATAATAATAATGATAATAATAATAATAATATTATTATTATTATTATTATCAATATTACACCAATCGCTCTTCGATTTATGCTAAGAGTAGAGCAAAATTATTCACGAGTTTTCATAAAAATGTGAAAAGTTAATCTTTTCGTTCATTAACCAAAAATTTGAATTAACTTAGCTGTCAACTTTACACATTCTCCTTGGAATTCTGACTATATTCATTAATTAACTTCATTGTATTTTCTCTAGTTGAGGAGATTACGATGTTCTGTCGCGCGATTAGAAACGAAATGACGAAATGCAGATTTCGTGCGTGAGAGAGGGGGAAGGGGGGTTAAAGACAGGGTGGTAATCCTGCTGCGGGAGGGAGTGAATTCTTGGAAGCGCAATGCCGAGACGAACCGTCAAGAAAGTCAAGCGGGCAGGCAAGCGGGCAATCGATCGGTTGCCCTCGCACGAACGCATGGCCCTGTTTCGCGCTATACTTCGCATCGCGGTATACTTCGTCTTTTGTGGGTCGCGCCAGTGCAGAATGTCGAGAACGATATCCACATGTACGGATGTCATTTCCACTGGTACATTCGCTCATACAATACAACGCAACGACCGAGTACTGCATTTCGTAACAGATTACACGCTGTGGAGATTTTCATATCTCGCGTGCCTACGTGATCGCATGAAATATTTTCCTTCCTTCACTTCGTTCTTTTACGCCCCATCTCCTCTCTCATTTTGCGGAGCCTAAAATAGAAATTAATAAGTAACACTAACACTAACATTTCATATATTCGCGTTTAATGTGCCGCGGACTTTCATTTGTTTGTCTGATTATAAACGGTCACATCATCGCTTGGTGACTGTAATTGCTTGCTGCAATCAACAAAATATTTCCTTAAAAAATATCAAGTGCTATTTCTCATCATTACGTGTTGCAAATGTATGTAATAAAGTTATTTACTGTATGCGAAATTAGACAAATTTATCTGCATATATTTAATTGATCCTTTATAAAGTTAACCATGTGTTTTGATATGTAATAATATTTTATTAGCTGTTTCGACATTTGTTTCACCGTATTTTTAATAATGAAAGTGTTTTATTTGCAATGAAAGATTTATAAGAATTATAATTTATAAGAATATATATAATTAATCTATTCATACAAGAGCTGCTCTGTAAGCATTATCTTTATTCAAATATAAACTTATTCAAATATAAATATGTTTTTGAATTGCATTTGTCATCAATTTTCCCACGCATTGATTTCTTCAGATGAATCAGACATTTTGTCGAAATTGTGTGAGTCAGACGATTCGTTTAAACATAACTAAATAACGCCGGGCACACCCAGTCAACATTATCACTGTCGCCACATCGCATGTCGGCGCGAGACAATTTTCTTTCACTGCCGTTCTTACATTCCGACCTAGCTCTGTAATCATCTTCTCAATTTATGTTCATAAGATGGTTACAGGATATCGACATTTCGACACGTGTAATCGGATCATTGTTTGATGAAATTATAAGAATTTACCGACAAAGTTACAGTTTATGTACTGTAACGCGTCACTAAAAATATTATAGAGAAATTAATTTTTTAATCCGCAATTTGTAAGTAACACCTTATCTCACTGGGGGAAATTGAAAGTAGCACTCAGACGATCTCATCTCTTATTCAAAATGTTCATCGCGCAATTACTTTCATCGTGGTTGAAATCCGCGGGAACGCAAGTTTCCCAAGCTTCGCATTTATGTAATTGAATAACTGATCTTAACAGAAACGGTTCATTTTCCGTGTCAAACTTTTTATTCAACGGAAGCTGCGAACCGCTCTTCAGTTGGAATAAATTACGTAAATGTGAAACCTTGAAAACTTGTGTCTGCTGCTCACGTTTTACGTGTCGCAAAAAACCTACGCTACATTTACACGAAACGTCACCGATTTACTATCATATTTTGTAGATATGGAAATTTGGACGACTTTAATAGCCACTCAGCAACGAATCTCAAAACACAGAAATAAATCTTAAAACACGAGAATCTTCCCGTATCTCTGATGCCAACTTCATTTATTCGCGCGATTGCGCGAACTACATTTCGATATTCATCTCGTTCTCACGCCTAAGAATATCAAAGTTGAAGAACTGCAGAAGGATATTATCGAGTAAATTACTTGTCGATAAAATCCACTGAATATCTGAATATTCGGAGAGTTTAAAATCTTGTAGGCGAAAGCTTGACCACGAGATTAGCGAATGTTATTATAAAATGGGTACGCTAATCAACCATTTAATTTAATATAATTTAATAGCTTTATACAATAAATTTAATAATTTAATGGCTTTCTATACTCCCTCATTGATACCACAGCAATATTTATCCGTGAATCCAAATGCGCCTGAAATAATTCGCGAATAATGCTCTTCGCGTGTGAAAAATTGAGGACGCAAGGAGTGTGCGTGTGTATTTTTTAATAGCTGCATCCGGAGAATCCGATCGCGAAGTGATTGATGTCCGGATATCCGAGCAGCAAATGAACTTGTCTATTGTAGTGCATACATCACCCACGTTTGCCCACTCAATTCTATCTCTTTGGAATCTATGACTCTCATGCCGATTGCGATTCGATGATGCAAATTGTGTAACGCATCCACGTACAACTCCCACGACATCTGCATTTTTTATTTTTTATTCCCCTCCCTCCTCGGCACTTTTTCCGATTCCGTTCTTGTCCTGGCATTGGTGGCGGTGGAAGGCTCGGTGCGACGACAGCGACGGTAGCGTCAGCGGTCGTCGTCATGACAACGTTTTTCCGCAACGTACCCGGCCTGGTTTGTGACGTCACGCGACGTCGGCGTCGGCGTCGCCCCACCAGCCACCGTCGCCAGCAACTGGAAAGGTTTTCCTCTAGGGGTGGTTTCCGATGGCGCTACCGTGTAGGATCCACGAATATGGCGTTGCGATTACGCAGAATGTCAGGCTGATTCGCCCATTCAGTGAAAATCTCTGAAACGTTCGGTACCAAGAAAACAACTCCGATCGATCGTTTAGGATTCGACAATTTTGTGGAATTCGTGTCACTAGACTCACCTTTTCCTAGTATATATTTTATATATTTCTTTAAATATTTAAGACTGGGGTAGTACCTTTTGATATTTAAATATTTCAGATTTTCCGCAGGGGTGACCGACTAGGAAATTATTGAGGAAAACACGTCCTCCCTTATTTTATACAACACATGTTTTTAAAAGATTGAGGAATATTTTTCGACAATGTTATTTCGCGCGTGAAACTCTACATCATGAATTTTTGAAGTTGCGAACTTTTTAAGACTATATATATATATTTCACATAAACATCACAATTCGAAACTTTTTGATATAATTTGTCAAAGGTTTGTTCCCTCAATGCAATAAATCGAGTGCGACAGCTCCGATTCTTTTTTGGGGAAAAAGTTAGCCTAGTGTAGAATACAAATCACAACAAAATTACCTTTTTAAAAAAAGGTACAAAAAAGCGCCAAGTATATGCAAAAGAAAAAGAACTTTTGGAAATAATAAAAATTATATACTTCATACAAAACATTTAAATAAATAATAAATTTATTTTATAAATTATTAATTAATAAATTCGCACTTGCATATAATTTACGCTTTATACGTTTACCTCATAATCAGAACTAACGTTTTCCGCTTTATATTATCTAGTTTCCTTATATGTTGTTGTATGCAAGATCCTCATGTCCAAGAAGTAAAAACTTGATTGTCTACTCTATTTCTTCACATGTAAGAAACATACACCTTATGTCTTCTTCAAAAGTTCACTTACATCTTTTTGATCTTTTGTCATTGCTAAAAGAGTGAGACAATGAAATTTAATACTTTAGTATAAATAATACAATAAATACGACAAAATTTCAATAAATATTACTTATTGAGATTCGACATCTGATATTAATTTATCAATCATTTGAAAATCTTATCTGACATTTCCAAGTTCTAAATAATAGAATTAACCGTAAATAATACTCTAATCTAATCTAACTACCGTACAAACATCACCGTCACTCATCGTTACTGTCAATCGAAAAACTTTGCATCGCAATATCTCCGCTCGTAGGGTACATAGGAGACAAATAAAAATTTACTTAAAAATATACTTTTCTTATACAAATCGTACCCAAGCTGTCCGATCTACTTAGAAGTTGATCGGATCAGCCGTTATTGAGATCTGATAATCTCTCAAAACATCGTCTCGCGTAAAAGAGTATATCACGCGATGCGTATACTTGGCGTGAGACACTACCGTGCCTTTCGATAACTTTGGAATTGTTATTTATTTTATCCCTAGCAGAAGACGATACGATTTAAAACAAATCGTGAGAATACAAAGAGTCAATGTCGAAAAGCCTTAAATTTCAATCGTTCAGAATTGTCATTATCGACATCGATTTATTCAATTCAACCTTAATGGGTACCACATATGTTAATGGATATGTAGTTTAATTTTTTCTCAGAAATATTTGTTACGTTGTAATTAAAATATGTGAAAAATATTACATATGAATATACCAAGAGTGCGAAAATATTAAGATAAATTTCGAAATCGAAATATCTCATGCTGTCAGGTCAAGTGCATCAACCCACATGTTTTCTGAAAGAATGCAATCGATATACATTCTCTGTATAAAGTACTCAATCACTGGAAAATGTGACAATAATTAATTGAATAATATACAAAACAATTAAAACGTCTCGCCAATATCTGTTTGTGATTATTTTACAATCTATATTATAAGTTATATCTAAGGATATAACTTGGTGACAAGAGACAGGGAACAGACATGCATTTTTGTATTATATATTTTTTTAAACTTTTAACAGTGTAAAATTAAATTAAATAAGAACTTTGAAATTCCTGCTATTCTATATACAACCTGTAAATATTTTTCTAACGAGTCACACAAAATTGATTGAAATATTCCTGTATATTTTTCAGCTGTTTTTCTCTCTGACATTACATACCGAAAGTCAGTGATATCGTAACGATGCAATAATATGCGTGTATATTAATTTACTGAAAATATACCGAAGATTGTTATTAGAAGAAACGTCAAGGCTGATTGGATCGTTGATAACTGACTCTGCGCCGAACCGTGTCTCATTTCCGCATGCATGTCAGAATTGAAATGGATCGCACATCGTTTTGTACAACCGCGGGTGTATGCACACTGTGGATATTTATTGATCCGCAATCCGAACAAATGACGTAAAAGTGTTTTGATATAATGCTCTCGCGTTCCGTTCGGCGTTAACCCATTCATGATCATAAATCGGATTCTGTATATATAATTTCTGTTCTTTATATAAACTCAACTACTGATAACTGCGATTACATCACATTCGGACGCGTTATTTTATACATAATCTTAGATTTAATATAAATCACGAACAGGCATGAAATTTTTATTTTTCAGCGGATAAATTCTTAATTTGCATGAACGATATTAAAACGTTTCTCACTTGACATTTCCCTTTATCTTTCTATGCACATTAAAATTCTTAATTAAATATTTCGTCCTATTCCGTATTCCGCGCATGACTTTTATCGTTGACATTTTATATTAATTCTTGGCTTTTATACTTTTGCTAGATTTTAGATTTACTTTTTTCTGATCGCACATTAATGTTTTTTCAGTTATACTATATTTATCATTATATATGCATTTCTTACATTTAAATAAAACTCTGCAAAAAGTACACAATTTTTGCATTATCTGTCGAATAAATCGAGAGGGCAATTGGTTACAAACGAAGTGAAGAGTGCATTTGCGCTTTGGTTAGCAAATACGAAGGGTCAGAAAGGGAATCGGGAAACAGTAATTTCTTTCAGAAATATTACTCGTTAAGCTCGGTGTAGCCGTCCGTTTCAGTTACCGCGTATAATTTCTCGATGAAGGCCGATTTGTCGCAGATATAGTTGACCTCGTTTCTTCTTGCTTCGCACGCTGGCAGAGCGCCACTTTTTATTGCATTTCTATATCCGTGAAATACAACCTCCGTTCAAGCGCACATTCGATACGTATTGGGGAAATTGGCTAATTATTTCGTGGCTTCTATATAATATCACTTAATGAATAATTAAAAAAAATCTTTCTCACCATTATCCTATAATGTATTCCGAGTGTGCGAGCAAAAGGCCATAAGTCAAGTTAATATCAAAATAACATTAATCCTTTCGAGCTCCTTCCCTCTCAATTTCCTTTCGATCAAACATAAGTACACAATATTCCGATGTGTAATTTCGAAGCTCCTGTATAATAATTACAAATTTGCAATCGTCTTCAAATTTAGACGGTATATTAGTAAAGCAGAAAAAAATCGCAACAATTCATTAACTTAGAAAAATAATCCTAGAAATAACAGGATTAATAATTATAATTTTTATACACTGCGTGTATTTGTGCAGCGTCCTTGTCTTTTTCGATCTTTTGTGTGCTTCTGTAATATTATATAATATTACATTATATAAAATAATGACCACGATGTAGACATAAGCAAATGGAGATGATTGTGCGCTTTTGAATATTTCGTTGAATTTTATAATTTTCATTATGCTTCTGAACATTTCGTGGAATTTTAATGAGTTTTATAAAATCACATACGTCGAACACGAATACGCGAATTTCACATCTAAAGCAATCATACGGCAAAAAGAAAAAAAATGCATTAAGTGATTCGAGGCACGCGATTTGCGCGTTGGCCATCGTGAAGTTGTAAACCATAAATGATTTCCCTCGGAAAGACAATATAAAACGCACTTGTATAATGATAATGCACTTGTATTAAAAGTAATATAATTGCTTTTGCTGCTACACATATATGAATGTCTAATTAGTAACGAGAATTAGTATGGGAATGAAGTCGTGCTATGCGATCCTATCTGTTATTTTCTTTTTTTATGATCACTAGTAATGTGTTCGTCTTTTGCAATTCCTGTGTAATAATACGATATTAGTTGAGACAGTCAAATGTGATGTTAATTTAACGTAACGAAAATACATTTTGATTTATATTCACTCTCATAATTAGTACGATAATTGGATTAACAGAAATGTTAAAATCATGTCCATTGCCTCGAGTTGTGAAACTACTATTAAATCTTTCCGACAAGATTTACAGAAGGATAAATTTAATAATACGCGTTTATTTTGACTTGAAAATTGTAGTA
The DNA here is from genome assembly GCA_901521435.1 of Crematogaster levior. Classification (NCBI taxonomy): domain Eukaryota; kingdom Metazoa; phylum Arthropoda; class Insecta; order Hymenoptera; family Formicidae; genus Crematogaster; species Crematogaster levior. The sequence continues at coordinate 573,672 of CABEGB010000224.1, read as the reverse complement.
CGAATAAAAATCGTACGAATCGGTATGATTGCATACAGATTTAACCATTTAATTAATAACTTATCTGCTTACAATGATCAGTTACGTAATATCCATTGCTGTATGTTCTGTATGCCGTTTATATCGGCCATTTACAGTACAAAAGTTGGTACTATACTTAAGTAGGTCGAACTATGCAAATATTAAAAATATTGCCTTAACGAAAATGTTCCACATAGTAAGTAAGAATATAATTAATGAAGATTAGTATCTTAAGATTGGTGAAAGAACGAATTTAAGCAACTCATGATTTTATGAATGATCACGATTTTTTCTTTAATAAAGAAGTTATTGTTGCGTTCAATCTTGCTATTCAAAAAAATTTGTTGCTCAAACAGTTATCACAAGAAAGATAATATATTTACATTACATTACTCCTAATACACAGAATTCTTCTAGTAATCTTAAATCTGTACTAATATAAGCTAATATAAGCTCACTAAAATTTTGGGTTTTGCTCTTAATAAATAAATGAAATATAATCTCAAAAAAAAAAAGAACAATTATATAATGTAATCTCATGTAATCATCGCGACGTATGAATTTCTCACAAATTTCCTATGAGTCTAGTTTCTAACACGTGGAAAATACTCGCGACCTTCCCTTTTCGCCTTTCCTTCTTAGCAGATAAAAGTTTTGAAAACCGAGAGAGTCAAGAATAGCACAGCCATATCATAAATATCGGTGAGAACTTCCGCGTGTCGAACCCGGACATTCGACGTGGTGCCGGCCGACCCTTTGCATGTGCGTGTTCCACTGGCGAACAACAGCCCTTCACTCTTACTTTTCCTACGTTGCGTATCGCTAGGCCGAGCGCTCGGTGCCGCGCCGCCGTCGTCGATGCATAAGCGCATGTGACCGAGTTTCGGCGGAATATGATCGACCGCGCGAAACTCGGTCAAAGACCACCGACACCTTTCCGCGACTCCGCCTGTGTAGAGGTGCCGGCACACAATCCGCACGAAATTCCCTCCCTGTCGCGCGAGCGCAAATCGCGATCGTTTATCACTGCGCGTATAGATTTGTCTTTAACGATTCGCATTGTAATCGCAAAAATCGTCCTAAAGAAATCGTTTCATGTTTCTTCTTGGCAAATTAAGCTTCTGCAACAGGAATATGATCCCTCGTGCCATTAGCGAAGGAAAGTCTCTTATTCGTAAATGTAGATATCAAATGTTGACTTAATTAATACTATAAATAAGACTCTGTGTTAAATTGTAACAGCACACTCACATCGCATTGCGATAGAGATATTTTTCATCCAATATAGTTTGATAAAATATTTTGTAACATATTTTTATTAAATATCTTACAATATATTTTTTATTAAATGTTTTACAACAATTTTGTGCAGATTTCATTGACATTGTACGAAGTATATTATACCGGTTCAGAGATTTTTTGTGCGATATTAATTAAAGGATTTTCAGCGCACTCATCTGGCATCTCTGTTTTTGTTACAGATAAAAATCGATCGACTCGAAGACTAGACTATGTTATTTCGGATAACGGATTGATCGCACCCGTCGCTTCATTTACACGTAAGTATACGCTTCTCGAAAGGGTGATAGTCCATTTGCAAGGGTGGTTCGTATATTTGGTGACTCACTAATGACTTCCACGAGGAGACCTCGTGATATTCCGAGAAATACTAATTGAAATATCAGAAAGAAACGCTAATCATGTTTCTATAATTAAGACTTACGTCAGATTGGACGTATGACCTTATCATTTTTTTTTTTTTCGTTGAACCTTCGCAATTTGTACCGAAAATGTCGAAAAATGAACGCGTATAAATGTCATTCCACGAAACCAACTAGTTATTTGTTACATTTGCGATCTCCTGATAACATCAGGATTACGACATCTTCGATCTTATCGCAACGCAGTGTTTGCTCGACTCCTCTTAGGTCGGACATGAAAAATCTTGGTTCGCGTTGGACGGTCCCCGACATAGCACGCACTGCCGCAGCGCGTTCGTCATTTCTCGTCGCCATTTCATTGGAACGAGATTCAGGTAGCAGCAGCAGCAAGAGCAGCAACAGGAACAAAACTAGAACTAGCGGTAGCACCAGCGACTGCAACGGCATTAGTAGCAGCAGCAGTAGCAGCAGCAGCAGCAGTACTCGCGTGACGGCGATCGACAAGAAGAGGGAGAGCAAAAGCAGCGGCAGATCGGCAATCGACGTGCTGCACGGAGCGCCCTTATCCGTCCGACCGTACGTAACGACGTCGTGTGACCGCATCGTCGGCACGACGCGCCCGGAATCGACGACGCCCAGGAACCGGCCGGTAGCCGGCAAGTCGCGCCGCTTTCAGCACCGGACCCGTCATCCCCGTCAGCCGCAGCAGCAACTTTACTACCCCCCCGCGTCGTGGGACACGCGCACACCACACTTCAGGAACTGTTAGCACCGATCAAAAGTGAGTCCGGTTTGTCACATGGATCACACTCTATTTTCCGTCGTTCTTGGTGATTCTTCATCTTGTCTCACACAGTTACTTACATCAATCTTACTTAATTTTTTCTTGGCAATTATTTAGCTGTTTGCGGATTCCACGGTGTTGCCATCTTTTATTTATTCCAGAGGTTAATTTCTTATCTTTATTCTTCTTCTTTCTCTCCAGTGTTTTCGTATCTCTTCGTTTTCTCTCACGTGTTAAATTCTTCGTTGATTGTGACTCGTATTCGTAGGAAGGTGGCTCAGCTGTGCGCAGCTTAGACAATGTCCGAAGATTCTGACTCTGTATCAGAGGAAGAAAGAAGTTTGTTCCGTCCGTTCACGCGGGAATCCCTGGCAGCGATCGAGTCTCGCATCGCCGAGGAACAGGCCAGGCAGAAGGAGCTTCAGCAGAGAAGAGCGGAAGGCGAGGTATGAACTGTATATCCGCGCTCGTCGCACGATCGTGTATTTCTAATTTTCTTCGCGCATTAACTACATCGACATATAATTCGTCATGTGCGTACTTCGTAGGACACCCCTTAAGTAGCGCCAAATAAATTACGTGGTCGTTCCATGACGATCGCGTTCAGGCATTCCGATTCGTCTGAATTACTTCATGGAAGTCTCGAAGATATATTATTTGAACTCTCTAAAATGATCATAGCGGTAATTTCCAAAAAGTTTGCTTTGCATAAATGTTCGTTGTACATACGCTTATTGTTCTCCAAACTCGCTATTTCGAGTCTGTTGTTATCCGTTGTATAATTTTTGAGTTAGTCATATATTGATTAACTCACGCTAGCGGGTATATTTATCTGACGCTGCTAATTTTCCTGCCAAGCTCAATTGTGCGAGCAATTAATTTTCTTGTGTATTTATTTGTGTACATATATATATATATATATATATATATATATATTTATGTACACAATATTCATGTGTACATATACATATATTCATACTAGACGAGCAATGTTACAATAAAAATTTACAAGTCTTTAAAAGATATAATATTTGTTTAATTTAAAAATCCTATTGCACAACAAATCATCGTAGGAACTTTCGAAAAATTCATTTCTCAACTTAATTTTCTGATAGTCATTGCGCCCACAGGCGCTTGTGTAAATGCGCTAAATAAAAGTTTCGCATAAAATGCTGCTCATACTTAAGATTTTATCCATTACGTTCTTATAAATCTTATAAAATATCTTCTTTTAAAAGATCTTAGCGAAAACAACATGTTTAATTAGTAAAGTAAGTTTGTAGTCAAACAAACAAGTAGAGAATAAACAGAAGAGAATATGAAATATGGATAAGTACACTTTCGAAAATATCAAGAGTAATAAAACAGTATCGCATTTGTCAAATGCAAATTTTGTATAAAATTTAATTTACTTGAATAAACAATCAGATTTGAGGTGTACATCAATATCAACAAAATTTTAGATCTCAGTATTCAACTTGAATATTTTTGTTCATTAAGAGGTATGTTTTTTAATATGTTCTTTAATATATTCAATTTTTTTATTAATTGATCTTAAGTATGAGTTACCTTTAGTCGTAACTTTCCTATGCCTGGCTGTAACGCCGTATGCAAACTTTCTGTTCTTCCCCATTCTTTTCTACAAATGTCAAACTGCAATAGATTCACCTGTTTCCCTCATCCATTGTCCCGTTGATTGTTCGCTTGATCTATCGCTAACGTAGTGAGGATGTACAATAACTATCTCTTTACCGACGACTATTTAAACCCATTTATTTGTATATACATACATATATTTGTCGTCGAGTATTGTGTGTATTACGAAAGATATGTCACGTATGAAGCTCGATGTCTGCAGTGCTACTTACCTTTTTGTACATATTTATACATAAATACATATATATATATATATATATATATATATATATATATACATTATTTATGTGCGTGAATATCGCTCGTGTATCGTGGTTACCCCCACTCTTTCTTCTCGTCGCACTTGCGTTAATGAATAACGCGCGAGTGCCACGCGATGGAAGATGATTATCATGGAGAAGCGCATTAATGTAAATCCAACGAATGAGTCCCTTACATCCTTATAATTAGCGATCCTAATTTGCCCCACGGCTATAACAACAACGCCGATAAAAGGAGCGGATTTATTTATTAACCTTCCTCCTCCACGACTATCGTTCAACATTGATCGCGCTGTTTGAAAATTACTTTCCCAAGAGGAGCAAATTCTCTCCTTTTATTGCCTCCTTGTATTATACTCTAGCGATGAAAGGTCAAGGAGAGAACGAGAGAGAAGCGAGATCACGACTGGATTATCATCGATCGTCTCTCTCTCTCTCTCTCCCTTTCTGTAATAAATTTTCAAAATCTAAGAATATATCGGTTTACTATTTTTGCATTTTTTAAAATATATTATGAACTAGCATATTTAAACAGACAAATTAATCAATAAATAATAAATAATAAATCATTAGCATTTTACCTACTGATTGTAGCAGAAGTTATAATCAAACTTTTGGAGAAAGTCATACTAGCAAAGTTTTCCAAAATATCTTAAAATAGTTGATAATACGATACGAACTATAAAATTCTCTGTGAAAAGTATCTTTGAATTCTCAAGCAAGTTATGTTTTTTCAACAGTTAATCCAGTCTCGATCAAGCTTGATGTGCTTGGAAATCCTCTTTCCGGCTTGTTTAATCCTATTTTCCTGTCGTATGTCTATGTCGTGATGTAACATTGTGTTTCTTCTCCTTTCCTTGATATTTATCCCTTTAATCTCTTTCTCTCTCTCTGTCTCTCTTTTTCTCTTATTCTTTTCTGAACTCGCCTGATCTAGTTCTTTCTTAAGAGCTACGGACTGATTCCATCTTATCACGCCCATCCCCTTGTTATCGCATATTGGCATTCTTTTTTTTCATTCTGTTCATTCACCGATATTCCCCGTATTCTCTGTATCTCTGTGTGTAACAACTGTTTCTCCATTTCTCCAATTTCAGGGAGGTTATGGACGGAAGAAAAAGAAAAAAGAAGTAAGACGTTACGTCACGCTAAGTAATACCACTCTCTCTATCTCACATCCGACTCTTCTACTAACATGTATACATGCACATATACATGTCATATACGTCATATACATACATATATACACACACACATCACACACAATACACGCACACACACACACACACACACACTTGTGAACTGTGCGCACGTGCGCAACAACATGCACACGATCTCACGATTTTTCCTCTCTCGGAGCAGCATTTGGCCGATCGACTAGACACGCGTCACTCACTCACTCACTCACTGTCCAACGCTACACATACGATACAATATTTGTTTATACTTTGTATACAGGGATTGAAAATAAGAATAATGAACTTTTCAGTTTGCGCGAATATCGAGGAAAAAAATCGATATTTTCGGTAATAGTCGCGAACGATTCTACATTTTCGTAGTATATTCTAATTTATATTGAAATTTTACTTGTGTTAATTATTAATTTACAAATTGTTTTAATTTTATTAGTCTCCTTTTTGTTTCATTAATCTTTGATATTTAAGTATTTTTTCTCGGGAAATTTTATTATTTTTACCTTTAAACTATAAAATAAAATAGTATATTTCTTACAATTTTCCACAAATTATTCTAACGCAATATTTTTTTAAATAAGCTATTTGTGACAATCTTTGAGACTTTTGTGATTTTTAAATCTGATCCTTTTTCGAACAATTGATCCAAAAGAAATTTGTGTTCTCTGGGTCACAGACGGTCACAGTCATAAAGGTTTCAATCCCTGGTTTTCTGCGTGCCACGGTGTATTGATTCCCGAGCGTCATCATCCCGAATCGATATATCGACCGGATACCAAAGATGTGCAAGTTTAATCCGCGAGGCATTGAATTCGAAACGTTTTTGATTAATTCATTCGGGGACTATTCTTAGCGGAAACGCGCGCGATTCGCCTCTGTGATATCTCAATGTCGAGTATCTATTTTATCGCGATTATTCCTCACTTCTGGATGTTACATCGTGGAACATGGTGATAAAGATCTCATGATTTGCACACGCACACATACACACAAAGAAACACACGATACAAAGCAGCGTGCTTTTGTATATTGCTCCTTGGTTGTTTGCAAATACACCAATATACGTTTCCTTGGCAAGTGTCTTGACGTCTTACGATCGAAAGCGAGCTATGCTTACGCTTCAATGCGCGGCTTTCTCTCGAAATATTGTATGCTGTTTCCAGAATCTCTGTGCTTTGAAAACGCTTTCCGACACGCCTGTAGGAGAAAACTTGGGATCAATTGTAACGAGGAAAGACACAATTGCGCCATGTTTCGAACTCTCAAATACTGTTAAAAAAAGAAAAAAAAAACATATACAAAGTAACCGAGAGAGATGAATTTATATCGAATATATCTTTTGCAAATGTACCAAAATTCTTTTGCGATAAGCGAATCAATATTTAAAAATTATCACAATTAATCCCATAGTCGATCGCACGCAATGATTCAAAGGATACAAGTTAAAAATGCACTAAATCTGACTGATGGATTTTAAAGACCGCTTTGAGCACATTGAATTACACATTTCAGCTCAAGTAATAAATTACGTAGTTGACGAGATATATGAGCACGGTCTTAAAACAGTTTCGCCATCAAGAAATGCTTACGAAGTAGCAATATGGAGATGCGCAGCAACGTATGACATAAATATTTCGAGCGGAGGTCGCGGTCGCCTGGTAACGCTTACACAGATCGTATGCCATGCGTGCAATGCTTACGCTGATACTTTCTTCAACCCGTTTTTTTTTTATTTCTTGATGAACCAGCGCGCTGTCGCAGCTGCCTCAAAGCAAAGTGCGCGCACATCCACGCAGTGCATCTTCAAGAATCGTATTGATTTATAGTTGAGATAATAGGAAGTTTCTTCGCCATTCTGGAGCGTAAACAGCTCGTCGGAACAATCTTAATCCCCGTCGGCGCCTTCACGACGTGTTTATTATTTCCAACACTAAGTACATTCGACGAAAGTCAAGTTTGCGCGAGAACGAGAGCTCGATTTCCTGCGTTTCTCGCGCACTATGCTTGAATGCTTTTTTCGGCCTCGTGATTGAATCCATTAATGTTCCGAGTCAAACTACGGGTTCGGGTCTCCCTCAAGATTCGATCACGAGTTTCGAAACTTTCGGCACGCACGAGCACGAGTTTAGAGCTTTCGCGCGGGTTCGACGGACACTTGGCTTGCGCAACTTAGATCTAGACCGTACACGGATTCTAGCGTAGCCTTTTTATTTAGGTATACAGGATACTTGCCTAAATTTTTGATACGTAAAAGGAACCGCAGCTGAAATACGTCACTGCATCGCGAGATCGATTAAACGGATCTCATATCTCCCATCATCTGCGGGATTTTGTTGCATTTTTACAGTTTTTGCGAAGTGAACATGTCGGCGATGGATCGTTTAGTGGTTAAGGTATCTTAAATTCACCGCGCATAAATTTACATAAGCGCAAAAACGTAGAATATGAAACGCTCTGAGCCCATGGGGAGAGATATACCGAGCGCTTTATTTCGGTTGAGACATTTATTTGCCATGCATACGCTTTTATATCAATTTGTGCGCGACTATGCCCTGAATAGATGAGGACTGGTTACCGTACTCCGCTACAGTGGATCGGATAGAGGCTGGAATAGAGCTATTGTATCTAGAGCGTTAGGCAAACTAGTATCGAGTCGGTATAGAAAAAACAAATAGGAATAGTATCTCTTTAATTAAGATTCACCAGAGATTCGAGCCATAGGAGGGGCCAAAGTTGAGCAGATCGCGTGGGCCTTCTTCAGGTTCGTATGTTCACGACCCGTTTTTAGCACCGATCGAATTTGTAGCGTGAATATATCAGTATTCTCCTAGCTTCGCCTTTCACCCTGCCGTGATTTTTATTGTGGCAAGCTATTAGCCAAAATTAACGTAATAATTAACGTAATGATAATTTTCTGAGTTTTATCAGCAATCACGGGACTTAATAAGTTTGCTCAAGATATCTAGCTAGTTCTGAGAAAAACGAGATTTTCCACTCATTCGGAATATGTGATAGTCGCACGCAATACGCTTACTATTACCGTTTTCACTAGATCACACGGTTGAGATTTTGTTTTGTGATGCACAAACGACGACGATGCGGTGCAACGCATCGCATTGAGCTCATCTAAAAGCGGGTTATGAATAACTGGTGCATTTAGAAAAGTATACGGATGAATATTTCCAAAGAAGCGATTTGTTCGAATATTCATACGACGGCACTGAATATTTCACGTTCGCGTTCTACATACGAGAGTCAAATACGATGCCATATGGTTTCCGTCCTTCTATGCGGTCAAGTTTATATTTCTAGCCGTGCTACAGAGTGCTCGTAAATGTATATTTTATAATTTACTTTTTCGTGAAAAAAAATCTCGTATAAAATATCTTTCTCTCTCGCAATATAAAAGAATACTAAAATATTAAATATAAAAGATTACACAATACACATGAACAGAGTTAACAAAATACACATGAGTTAATTGATAATGATTTTATACTAACTTATATGATTTGTTACTAAAGTTAGTAAAATAAATACTTTGTACTAAATTTTAGTAATATTAAATTTAGTAATATTAAATAATTTTAATTTAGTAATATTAAATAATTAGTAATATAAAAAAAAATATAGTATAATTAATACTAAAATGTGTTTATATAATACTCGAGAAAAGCTTCAGAATCATAATATTCATAATATGCATTTCTGTTATATCTCTTTTGTATTATATGACAGTTTTGTGTCATGAATAATCAAGAATTACCGAAATATTTGAAAATTAATTTTGTGTTACATTCTGTATTACGCGGCTAGTTATTGTCGAATGTAGAAACTGCGCAAATAACCAAACCTATTGTTCGTTTAATTTACGGTCGGAGAAGTCGGTATTTTGGAAATATTTATATCATCGATTGCTCGATTATTTTTACTTTTCATGCTCGAATATGAAATGTGATATATGCGATGGCCCAAATTGATTTTCCATACACTCCAATGTGAAAATAATGGATCGCATTAAAAAATATTTTTGCAAATTTTCAAGCATAATAAGCGGGCGAAATCAATTCTTTTCTTCTAGGCATCATATATCCTTGACATATTCGCTTCGATAAAAAAGGAATGTTGTTTCAGTCACTCAAATAATTCTGTTCTCTCGATAGAATTTGAATTACAATGATATATCTTTTATATTTTAATTACTTGCGACAATATTTTTCTACACGAAGATCTAAAACATCATTTTGCTCAGGCTGATTACGATACGGCGAAAAAATACGCGTGTAGAAATAATCTTACGAGCATCTCGTTCGCAGGTACGGTATGACGACGAGGACGAGGACGAAGGTCCTCAGCCGGATCCAATGTTTGAGGGGGGAGCGGCGATCCCTGTCCGACTGCACAACGAATTTCCACCCGAGTTGGCCTCCACACCTCTCGAGGATATTGATACCTACTACCACAATCAAAGGGTACCAGGCATTGACGCACTAATTAGTTTAACTTTTTTTGGAGAAACTGAGCTCGTGAATATTTCAGTTTAGAATTTTCGTTAAATGCAGAGTATTAAAGTAAGTTCTAACGAACGGTCGCTCACTATGGCTGCATCTGGTGTAGCTATTTTGAAACTTTGCTTTCAACTTCGTAATTGCTTTGTATAACTATTTTACGGTTATAATGGTGCGTTAAAAAGTCGTACGTCTATAATGTACGTCCATATATTTATAGATCTTTTATAATTTAAGTCTACAAGAGAAATCAGAAATCGTAAACTTATTTTAAAAAATAAATTTTTTCGCGATTAATTATCTTATATGATTGATTTTTTATTATTATTATGTTTAAAAAAATCTATTTATATTTAAACCGAGATAATTATTTTAATACGAGATCTCATTGAAAACTATATTTTGGTATTAATATCTCTACTTTTAAATATACAATTAAACCCGCAAATACAAAATGACTTTCTTAAATGACTTTCTTTATCCATCTATTTCTGCATATTTGCTTGTGTCTGACCGAATGAATTTTTGGTACGTGTTTGTTCATAGACCTTCGTCGTCATTAGCAAGGGAAAGGATATATTCAGATTCTCAGCGACGGACGCGATGTGGCTGCTCGACCCGTTCAACCCTATACGGCGTGTGGCCATATACATATTGGTCCATCCGTTCTTTTCCCTCTTCATCATCACTACAATATTGGTTAACTGTATACTCATGATCATGCCCACCACGCCCACCATCGAGTCCACCGAGTGAGTATCTTTCGTCTTTCTTGTTTGCGAATCGTGACTCTATCGACGATGATGGATAATATTTATAACAAGCGAAAAGCCAAACTTCGTTCTTATTAGAAACGAAGCTATTGAAGAAACTCTAATCAAAGATTTTAGATACTGAAATAAATCTATAAAATACACTTCTCAACAAAATTAAATTCCCACTTCCAGTTGACGGCAAATGAAGTAAATTTACAAAATTTTGTGAAAAATAATTACCATAAAAAAAACATATCTTAAATCTAAATCCTTAAAAAAATCTTTAAAATCTAGTTAAAGAACTCTTTAAGTCTTTAACTTTAAATATTTTTTTGAAAGGTTCTACGATTATTTTTTACAAAATTATATAAACTTTCGTATTTCATTTTTTCACTGATTTGAAATGACTTTAATTTTGACAAGTATTAAAGTATTTAACTACATATTAAAAATTAATATCGTGTTGATGTCGTTAACTTCATTTAATAATATCTACAACAAAATATTCTAGTGATTACCACATTATTTAAGTTTATCGTTTAATATTATTCATTTCAATTGATGATATTTAATTAGATTCGCTTTATCTATTTTCTTGATTATTTCTTGAGTGTCAGTTCGAAGTATTTGACACTTGAAAAAAGAAAACAGTTCAACAAATAAATGTTTTGTCATTTTGTAAATGATATGTAAGAAAAATAAACAAAAGCGTTTTATTTTCTAATTGTAAGATATATAAGGATTCTGCAACGACTGGACGATACACACTTAAAAGCTGGTCATTAAATAATTGTAAACTTACATAGCTTAGTCTACCAATGTGCCTAAGCTGGAGATGCGGTTATTCGGTTATTTATTTTTGAGTTTTAAAAATTCAAAATTTAATTCTTTTCCATGTTTAACTGTTTCAATATTTATTTAACTAAAAAGAATCTCATCGAAGGCTTACGGCGTGATCACCTGTGTTGTATAGATACTTCAAGAAGTGTTCTACATGTTATAGCTCTAATATATGAGTAGAGACTGTGATAAATTGTATTCCGTTGGTAAGTTTTGTACTAGTCTCTCTAGAGATAGCACAAGGCAACAAATCGCGCGAACGACTCAGCATGCAGTGTATTGCAAATTTATTGAATATCATTGTCGGGAATATCTTAAAAAATTTGAAAGAACAATCCAAGCTTAAACTTCTTAAGATAATGAGATAAATAACTACTATATGTCAACATTAATGTTAAATATATATGAAACCTGATTTTTATTATTTTTATCATATTTCTTATGTTTAATTGTGTATTACTGTGCTAAATGTGATAAATCATTTTCTGTTCATTATTTCTCACTTCTGAATAATTCGTTCGCGTGTACCGTGCCTATACGAGTATACATAGTAGTTAATCTACAATGAAATAGATGCTAATAGATTATTGCAGGAATAAAATAGATAACAGAAATCAACGTCGAGTTTAGATTAGTTTCGTTGACAAAGTGATTATGCTAATTAATGCGTAATTTCATCATTAGCATGTTTCTGAGTTTACTAATAGATTAGTTCTACTGCTGTAAGATTTACATAATCTAAATAATAGTAATCTGTATAATAGTAAATATAATAATTAGGAATAGAAAATAATTACAAGGTGTACGGTGGAAATATTTTAACGAACACTAATATTATAGCTATGATCACAATTTTGCGCGAGAGTACCGTTGATCACGCGTGATTTTAAGCGTGCTAGATGATAGAGAGAATCACATGAGGCGTATTTAAAGAGCTGAGTGATGTATTTGTTGTTTTCAGAGTGATATTTACGGGCATCTACACATTTGAGTCCGCCGTTAAGGTGATGGCGAGGGGTTTCATTCTGCAGCCTTTTACCTATCTTAGAGATGCATGGAATTGGCTCGACTTCGTAGTTATAGCTTTAGCGTGAGTAGTTAAAACTTATTCTTCTTAAAGAGAGAAAGACAAGAAGAAAGAAAAAATAAAAGAAAAGTAAAAAACGGAGTATACGGTAGAGTATAGTGGACAAAAAGGATCGTCGTCCATTTTATCGAGAAAAAGTCGTAAAATCGTAAGCTTCTGTGGATACTAATGGAAGTACCCACAAATATCGCTCTTATCTTTTTATAAATTGTACATCGTGCTAATTAGGTGCTTCGACCTTTAATTTGTTAGAAACGTTATTATAAAGATAAGATAAAAATTATCTTATTCTTATTTTCTTCGGACTACAAAAATTTAAAAAATCATTTCTAGCATATACGTGACTTTCACAGAAACTGTATGTATTTACAAATATCTTAATAGCATCGAATTAAATTAGTTCTTAATAAAATAAAAAAGGAAGATAAGATTATTAAATCATATCACAACAAGAAATCGACGGAAATCAAAATCGGCAATTTTTGAATTGGCAATTTTCCGGAAATTCGTATACACTTTGAGGAGTTATTCACGAAACGTTAATTAGTATCAAGTTAGATCTTTCCAGGTTATGACAGTAGACTTCTTCGCTAGATCCGTTGAGTACGAACGTAAGACTTTCGTAGTATCGATTATATACCTATATATATATTCGATCTTCGTTTATTACATCTCACAATCCACGCAGACACGAACGCGCATACACGCATACATGTTCTGAGGTGTACTTATATTATATATATATATTTTAGGTACTTAAATTAGTTCATCTAGATAGGGATAGTATTATTTCTTGTCTCTTTTAGTGATCTTAATTAAACAAGGAGCTTTTAATTATCATTCGTAATACGTTGATTAGACATTAGTACTCTTACGTCGAATCGATGAGTCAGTTGACTAATTGTTGTAGTTTAGTACATATTTATATACATACATTCTTACTTCAGTAATTGTTCATAGATGATCGATACGTATATACATTTCACTCGATAAACTCGAGTTTCGACTGCGGCTCATAACATAGCCGATCGCGTGCCACGAGATTCAACAATCTTTCAACAATGATACTTGAAATATCGCCATTTTTTCAAAATAATATTTCTATTATTTTTATGAAAATATTAATATTAAAAACAACAATCAGACAGATTTTATTCCACTTCAATGAATATAAAATACTCGTTAGAATTATAAAAATACTTGTTAACGTAAACTCTTGAAATTTTTTATTGTGGTACTGCAAAAATACAGAATGGCGTAATATAATAGTGCTAAAAATAATTTAATCATATCTTGAAAAAAGAGAAAAATTATTGGCGGAAGTAAATGAGATACGTTGGAAAAACACTCTCGAAACCCGTGGCAAGTTATACGCGGCATGTTACATTGAATCGTGCATGCAGTAATAGCTACCTTACGATATACATTGCAGTTCGTGCAGATTTTTTGGTAGGAAATAGGAAAAGTAGCGAGTAACCGTTTGCGTAACTACGTAACCCCGATTTTTTCTAACTTGTTTTATCTTTTTTGTTTGTATCACTGTAATGTGTGTGATGTTCGGGTGTATTGCAGTTATGTGACGATGGGCATAGATCTAGGCAACCTTGCCGCTCTCAGGACATTTCGAGTCCTCCGAGCCTTGAAGACTGTCGCTATTGTACCAGGTATGCTTAGAATATAGAAGTGGTCGTAGACGCAAATACATAGTGGTTATAGACAACACTGTCGCGATCGCTGTGTACGTCTTCCGTATCTCATCACACATCTACAACAGTTCCATTTCATTGCAGCTTGTCGTCTTTCATATCATCGTTTTGTTTGTCATTCGGTATTCTCACGGTACACGCCTGTCCGATATTTATCCCGACAAGTCCGATTCTCTTTACATCGGTTTGCTTTCTCCTCATTTTTCCTTATTTTCGCTCATCCGTCGATCCCGCGAAACAAATTGTCGAGCTCGATGCACGAAACTGCTTTGAACGTGGATGGAGACTGACAGAATTTGATCGTATATCATATCAGGCGATTTATGAAAAATATGCTTCTGATTTGACCTTTGTGTTTCATTTTTCATCTCGTACGCAGATCGAACAGGTCTCTCGTTTGAATATGATATTAAACAAATTTCCATGTCGCTATCCATAAAATCGCGTCGTGATGCTCTTCTCCACTCTTAAAATTTAATTTGAAGTTTTTTAAAAATTATTATATATATATTAATATTTTCTTTTTTTATCGAGTCTTCCGAAAAATATTCATATTCATATCGCATATCGCATTTATCCATATATTACATATGCTTGTCTCGGTTGAGCTGTCCCTTTTCTCGCACGACAAATCGATCGTTTTTCTCCAGGTTGCTGCCATTATTGCTGCATGTTTCATACTAAGAATTTATTGTCATTCTGTTGTCTAGGTCTGAAAACCATTGTCGGCGCTGTGATAGAATCTGTGAAGAACCTGCGCGATGTGATAATCCTGACGATGTTCTCCCTCTCCGTTTTTGCGCTGATGGGTCTTCAGATTTACATGGGGGTTCTCACGCAAAAATGTATAAAGAACTTTCCCGAGGACGGCTCCTGGGGTAATCTCACCGACGACAGTTGGCTGCGATTCGTTAATAACGAAAGTAAGTCGCGATTATTCGTGAAATTCATTCAAAAGCAAGTCTAAAGTATTATTTAAAAGAATAAAATTTTTATGGCGTTTGTGTTTCAAGCGTTTCTATCCGTTTGTAACGGCAGTTTGTTAGAGAAAAGATAATATTAGGCAAAAAAGATCCAGTCAGACAGAAATTGGTGTTATTTGTTATTGATTATTATCAGAAATCGGTCGTGACTTTTAGAAAGATTTAATGTAGAGTGATTCAACTATTTCAAGTGGTTATTTCACGAAGATAATAAGTCTTCTTTAAAATTAATTTCTGATTATTAAATTGCACATATGCTTTTTAAATCGTTTATTTTTCTTGCGTAGGTAATTGGTACATGGACGAGACTAAAAATATACCCTTATGCGGAAATTCATCGGGGGCGGGGTAAGTAACTTTCATTTATGATAAGCTAAACGAATTTAAGATTGATGTCTTTATTAAGAGTGAACCAATCAACTTAATGGAAAGAATTCTTCCGGAAATATGTTTGCGATATCGAGTTGCAAAGAGTTGCACATGAAAAAAATGATATTCTCTGAATATAGGCAGTGCCTTCCCGGATACACATGTTTACAAGGATTCGGCTCTAATCCAAATTATGGTTACACGAGCTTCGACACTTTCGGCTGGGCATTGCTTTCTGCCTTTCGTCTCATGACTCAGGATTATTGGGAGAATCTATATCAACTGGTACTAAGATCGGCCGGACCGTGGCACATGCTCTTCTTTATTGTGATCATCTTTCTTGGATCCTTCTATCTTGTCAACTTGATCCTCGCTATTGTCGCGATGTCGTACGACGAGTTGCAGAAGAAAGCCGAAGAGGAGGAGGCCGCCGAAGAAGAAGCTATGAGAGTAAGCGATACTGAAGTCGATTTTGGTAGTAAAATGCTAACTGAAGCTTTAAAATAAAGTCTTTCTTGAAAAAAGATTTAACTATTTCGCGAAATTAGGTCTAAGACTCGTGAATTGTTAAATTGAAAGAACTGACACGGTCAATTGATGTTAATAGGAAGCCGAGGAAGCTGCAATAGCGAAGGAGAACAAGGCTGCAGCGAAAGAAGCAGCGCGGGAAGCTGCAGCTGCAGCGGCGATCGCCGCCGCGGAAGCTGCGGAACAGATCGTCAAATCTCCATCGGATTTCTCGTGTCACAGCTATGAGCTGTTCGTCGGCCAGGAGAAGGGCAACGACGACAACAATAAGGAGAAGATGAGCATACGTTCGATCGAGTCCGCCGGCGATCAGAGACACATCAAGCAGATTAACAACAACCACAGCGCTGCCAATAAAGTGCGGAAAGTCAGCGCCGTAAGTATCTGGATAATGTACGATACATATATACATACATAAATTTACATACCGACCTTCTTACGCGTCGTTTTGATGCGTAATCTATCTCGTGTTGGTCCTATTATCAATCTTATGATCCTCCCTCCCCCGACCTCGCTCCTACGAGAGCAACTTGTGCGAGGCTATTCGATTCGACTCGACTCGTCGATGGTCTGCGATTGAAATTACGAAATTCAGAATATCGACCTGCTTCCTGTCAGTTCGAAACCACTCCAGAACATAGGACTCGATGATGTACGATGATGTATTATATTTATTAGCCCGGCTTCTTATGTCATTAGGTCAAACTCAATGAAGGGCGAATGCCAATTTAGGTGATTAGGCGACCTTGGTACTGACTTAGTATTGTTAGTACACAGGTATCAAATAGATAATTAAAAGCAAAACATTTGACAAAATGTATCCTTTCTAATTTGCGTACTAGGACAACGCAAATGTAGGCGCAATCAGATCGGAATATAAATCTTGACATGTTAATCATGTGTCTAACTATTACAAAGAAAGGGAAAAATTGCGACGAGTCGAGCCTCCCTATCCGTCGCTCTGTAGCATGCTTGGCGTATATAGGATGTCCCAAAAAAGTCTGTCAATTTAGGAGAAATTTATAATTTAAAGAAATTTTTTTTCTAGATCTTTAACAAGAAAATTTAAATTTTGACATCCATATAATCACTCTCCATGTTTTAATGATTGAATTTTCGCTAATGCCATAACGTTCGAATTTTGACGAAGAAATTGTCAATTCAAAGCCTCAATTAAAATTCTGCTACTATAAATCTTTTTTGGGACTCGCTGCGTATCTCGACTGCTCGTATTATGTCATGACCCTTTTGGATAGGTGGCTTTACGCATAGAACCTGTCACTCTCTCGTCATCATTCGCCCTAGTTACATCGTAAATACAGTTTCAATGTGTCGATCGCTGCCTCGATCCTGCGATTGCGCGTGGTAACGCGCGAAACAGTGAATTTCGGCTGTATAACGACACGACACATACTGAACGCACATTTCAATCCTATTTTACAAAGCCATGCATGCAGAGAAATATATGCTCAGTATATGATTAATATTAGTTAGCGGAGATACGAAATATAATCGGCAAATTGATATCAATATTCAAAAACGTTATTTACACTGGAAATTTCAATGAACTAAAATTCAATGGACTTTTTGATTTATATATATATTTCTCTTTATATAACAAGCAGCAAACAAATATAAAGAGGTAATATGAAAAATTGGACAATATTTTCAAGTACCACTCTAATTGACACAATTCGATCGCGGACGTATCTAACCGCCGATCTTCGTGTCTCTACACATTTATTGGACCTTTAGATTCGATAATTTCTTTACCCACACTACGATAAAAATATTTTCTTATATAGTTATATTTTTCTTTCTCTTTTTCCACCTCTCCATCTACAATTGTGTTATGTGTGCTTCTGCAAGTGTTATGTGATACTCCATCCCTATTTCGAGTGTCTCGTTGGTGTACACATTAGATCACGTTACGAGCCGTTTGGTAGGAGATATCTTTTCTTGTTTTTTTCTTAAGGTCCCTCGCGCCGCTAATGGCCAGTTTACTTATGCCTACCAGGAAAGTCTGCGGAAGGTACGTGTGTCACGACGTGTATCTGTCAGCACCGACCGTACGTACACTAAATAGCACCATAGGACCCGATCACGATCTCACAATGTCATCTTTGAGATGCAATTCATCAATACCTCGCGCGTTACGACTCGCAGTTCTCAGGCGATGTCTTATAAATCGCGCATATTATCACGCGCCCGTTTATCCTCACTTTCCTGAAACGAGACAAGCACGCGAATCACCATCGATCGTTTATCGCGTCTTTTGCGTAATGATGTCGCAAATAATTACCGCAAGAAATTTCAACGAAACAAGTCTCGTTGGACGATCAATCTTTTCTTTTTTAATTAATTACGAAGAACGTCGCGTGTATCATTGAAAGGATTAATTATGGTTCACTTAGAAAACAACCAAATAGGCAGCCTATACTATCGCTTTGTCAATCATCGC
The DNA here is from genome assembly GCA_901521435.1 of Crematogaster levior. Classification (NCBI taxonomy): domain Eukaryota; kingdom Metazoa; phylum Arthropoda; class Insecta; order Hymenoptera; family Formicidae; genus Crematogaster; species Crematogaster levior. The sequence goes on along the minus strand of CABEGB010000224.1, from coordinate 554,860 downwards.
GTTTCGTAACTGATTAGTTAAAGTAGGGAAACGGGATGAGATTGTTGAAGAACTGTTCAAAGAGTTATCCGTTGTGTAATCATCCAAATTTAAATAAATGAATCTTTTGAATCTCTAAAAATATCGCTTCTGCATTCAGCCGATGAGACCATGGCCGAAAATCTATTTCAAACGATGCCAGCTAAAATCTTCACACATCACAGCTCGTAACTCTTCGATCCGTTAAACGTTGCGATAGGTCACGATCGATTTCACGGGAAATGTCATAATCGTCCCGAAGGAATCACGTCGTCGAGACAGAGAGAGATAGAGACGCCTTTCCAGTTGGCCTTCGTCTCGGTTGCCAGTAAAGAGGGTCAAGAACGGAGAGAGAGAGAGAAAAAAGCGGTGGTCCGCTTTGTTGTAATTTCAGGCGAGCCTGAGCCTACCCGGCTCACCGTTCAATATTCGCCGCAGCAGCCGTGGCAGTCACCAATTCACAATACGCAATGGTCGTGGCCGATGCTTCATGCCGCCGGGCGGCGACCGGAAGCCTCTCGTGTTGTCGACGTACTTGGACGCCCAGGAACACCTGCCCTACGCCGACGACTCGAACGCGGTCACACCGATGTCCGAGGAGAATGGCACGATCGTGGTGCCGGTGTACAACGCGAATCTCGGCTCGCGTCACTCGTCCTACACTTCGCACGCCTCGCGGCTCTCCTACACGTCTCATGGTGACCTGGCTTTCGCCGGTATTCGCGGCATCGACAGCATCGGCAAGCAGATCACCAAGCAAGAACAGATCCTCAGGAATAGAAACAACAAACAGACGACGCCGGCCAATGGCCATGTTACTGACACCAATCAGAAAACTTATCTTTTCGTAAGTGATTTTTTAGAAGCTCGCAAATATGATGATCATATAAATTAAGGTCGGGGAGAGATCTGGGGAATAGACGGACCTAATTGAAGATAGAATACATCGCCTAAGTTGCGGAAACGTTACATTTTTGTTTCGTGGAAAATATCATTCGTGTATATTTATATTATAGTTGCAGAATATACTCTTATCAATTTCAATCCTTATTGCAGTAATATTTTACGTAAAAACGTCGTAGATATCAATATATAAAAAATTTATGCTTTACATCAGAATGTACGTATAATGTAGCATTTTCCAGGATGGTGTTTACAACATGTTTCAAATTTTCAGGAAACTTCCGATCAGGAAGATCCCATGGGCAAGACCAAGCAACAAGACAATCCGTTTATCGAACCGTCTCAACAGCACACCGTGGTTGACATGAAGGGTGAGATTGCGAACTAGTTGGCGAATAGCTCCGGGCTTTCTCAAACAATCAAACTCACTTCGATCTTATTCTTGCGCAGATGTAATGGTGCTGAACGACATAATCGAGCAAGCAGCCGGTCGTCAGAGCAAGACGCCGGAACAAGGAGGTAATGTCGCGTCCTTTTCCGCATCTTTCATCAAGTTTCCTCAAGTTCCTTTAGTTTTTTTCTTTCTTCTGTTTATCCCTATCGCAAATGTATACATATCTTGTTTATCATGTGAGCATTCTGCCGTTCGATGTACACTGTGGTTTTAAAATCTCTCGTCATACTACTCCCTTGCGTTGATACTATTTTGCTGGACATTTCTGGGCCACGCGCCTTGTACATAGTAGAACGAACAAATTTCATTTTTATTTTTTCATCCCAGCCGACGCAGCTAAAATCACGCTCGTGTTCATTATACATACTTTTGTTCATGATTGAGCATGGCGTGTAAATTGATGCGGTTCGCTACATATGATGGATCGCTATATACGCGTCTCAACGATTGCTAAACGGAAAATAAGCATTTCAATGGTGAATGATATAAGACGCAGGATATTGTCTGTCTGAGCAGTGTGATGCGACGAGAAAAAAAAGACACGATTGCGACCCGCGGGCCCTTGAGGGCGGTTTGTGAAAGCATTTTTTTGGGGAAACAGAGTTTGCTCGTTTCCTGCGATGTGACACAGATTACCACTTTCGCCGCAGCTGCACGATCCTGGTCGCTTTATGCTTCAATTTTTTTCAGATTATCTCAATCGTCGATAAACCTTTATATAAATAATGCTCGATAATACATGACATAAATCTTCCCAAAAATAAATCCTTCAAAATATTTCTTTTCATTCTATATGTTATATATTAGTTTAACTTAATATTTTACCAATATGTATATATTTATAAAAATATTCAATAATATTAATTTTATATTATTTTATTTATTTGATTTCTTCCTTCCTTATGTTACATTCTCTTTCTTTATGAATTGAAAAAAATTATAACAAAATTTATTTTAAATAACTCTAGATATTCTTTCATTCTCATCGATGATTGAGAAATCTTATTTATCTTTGGTTTCCAATATAAAACTGCACCGATTTTGGTTAAACTTTCAATATTTTTGCACCTGCATCACCACTGCGTTGAAGGGCACTATCGTGTTTGTCTCGTGCACAATACGGCAAAAACAATATATTTTGAAAATAGAGACGAGTACTTTCATTATTATTATTAGTTTTCACAAAAGATATTTGATCACTTGTGACGTGGTTTCAAATTTTTGCACGTAAAAAAAAATTTTTGCTATAAATCACATTTTTGCTACGTTTGCAAATTTCATTGGCATCCGCTTATGGAAACAGAATATTTTCTTGAAGACCGTATAAAGCCACCACTTTGTTTGAGAAATGTACCATACGTGATATTGTTTGTTAATTGTGTTTTAATTGTAAGATATTTGAGTTGAGAAGAAGTATGATTATGTTAGCGTTTGATTGTCATTAATTGCAACATATGTTACATTTAATTCTTTCGTCACAGAAGCATATCTTAAAAAAAAACATAAACAAAATTTATGTTCTTTAAATATAATTGCAGTTGTGTAACAATTTTTTATTATCAGTTAAAAAAAAAACAATGAAATAGCTTCACAATCTTTTATGTGGCGAAAGTATTAAAATAAAACTTATTTTGTGTATGTGTGCGTGCGTGCGTGCGTGTATATGTGTGTGTATGTGTAAATGTATTAATAATTGTAATAATGTTAAGTTCGCGCGCATGCTGCAATATTATATCGCATTGCACATTATTCGTGATGTTAATGGACGACATATTTGTGTTTAATTTTTATTATTTGTTTAAAATTTATTTTTCAGTTGTATGTTAGTAGCTTGCGTGAATTTGCATATCGTACGAAATATATTATAATTTATTGCACATTAAATTATACAGTATCAATTTTTATTTAAGTAAAATACTCTTAAAACATTTTTTTTAAATTTATGTAACAGCATAGCGATGAAACAATGTTAGCATTTACAAAAGAAAAAATTAAAAATAAATATTAAGAGAGATACTTTACTTTCAGATATTTTGCAACTATATAGTATTAAGTACGTTTGTTCAGATTTACGCAATTTATTATTCAATATGTTATGTTAATCATTTTTAATTTCGCCACGCCTTCTGCTTGTCTGCCTGCCTGTAAATATAATCTGTGATCTCGAAGAATGAGCCTGACCAAAGAAAAACCTCTTTCCCCAAAAAGAGTGGTGCAAGACAAAATTACTAACGCGCGTTACAGTTTCGACCTATTACTTTCCGACAGACGACGATGAAGAACCTACGTTCAAGGACAAGTTAGTGGCCGGAATGTTTCGTTGTATCGACATCTTTTGCGTCTGGGATTGCTGTTGGCTTTGGCTCGAGTTTCAAAAGTACGTGTCCCTGTTGGTCTTTGATCCGTTCGTAGAACTCTTTATCACACTCTGCATCGTCGTCAATACACTCTTCATGGCATTGGATCATCACGACATGGACAAAGATATGGAAAGAGTACTCAAGTCTGGCAATTACGTAAGTAATACCGTATCGTTGTAGAAAAATAATATATGTACATCTCTATATTATGCAAATTTAATAATTTATGTTGATGATCCAATTCGAATCCTAGTTCTTCACTGCAACGTTCGGTATCGAAGCGACTCTGAAACTGATAGCGATGAGCCCTAAATATTATTTTCAAGAGGGCTGGAATATTTTCGATTTTATCATCGTCGCTCTTTCGCTTTTGGAGTTGGGTCTCGAAGGTGTACAAGGTCTGTCGGTATTGCGATCCTTCAGATTGGTGAGTGTCACTCCTTTATTGTTATTATTCGACGAATAATTATTTTAATATCGTACGGATTATTGAAAATATGATTTCTTTCAGTTGAGAGTGTTCAAGCTGGCTAAATCGTGGCCTACGTTGAATCTGCTGATCTCCATCATGGGCAGAACGGTGGGCGCATTGGGTAATCTAACGTTCGTGTTGTGCATCATCATTTTCATCTTTGCCGTTATGGGTATGCAGCTCTTCGGCAAAAATTATATCGATCACGTCGATTATTTCCCGGACGGTGATCTACCTAGATGGAACTTCACTGACTTCATGCATTCCTTTATGATCGTTTTCCGAGTATTGTGCGGAGAGTGGATCGAGTCTATGTGGGATTGCATGCTGGTTGGCGACGTCTCCTGTATACCATTCTTCTTAGCTACCGTCGTCATCGGTAACTTGGTCGTAAGTAAAGGCGAAATCTTTTTAATGGCATAATTTTCAAGTTGCTAATGCTTCTCATTTTATGTGAGGCAATTACACCGTAAATTTCGCGTTCATTAAATCATTCGCTAAGATTAATTGTTTTATGTTTCCACGAAATAGGTTCTGAATCTCTTCTTAGCTCTGTTGCTCAGCAACTTTGGCTCATCGAATCTATCGGCCCCGACTGCAGACAACGATACGAACAAGATCGCGGAGGCGATCGATCGAATAGCACGTTTCATTAAGTGGATCAAGCGAAATATCCTTGCTTTTGCTAAGTTGATGCGAGCCAAACTCACCAATCAGATATCCGATCAGGCGCCAGGTGAGGGACCGTCCAACAGTTGGAAAGAAGGTTTATATCCAATCAGATCGCTTGCTGTGTGCGCTGTGTAGTTCGTGGCACTGTTTTTTAGTTTTTTGCTTTACACTTCTTTCACACGTTTTGCTAGTGCCAGTCGGCGACCGATGTAATAGGTCACCGTAACGTGATGACAAGTTATGAATTATAATACAACGACGAACAGAATTGATTTTTGTTGTTTAAAATAAACTGCATTTGCTTATTTTTTATATTGTTTTAGATATTTTTCATTGATTTATCTTTTTTTTAACAATATTTGCTATCAATTTTAACGTAAGGCATATATATGTCGACTGGTACATTCGATTTATTATGCAGACTCGATAAATTTTACTTGGTTCGCTATTATGCTCCATTAAAATCGTCGTACTATGCATTATAATGTAATTTAATTTATAATTTAATATGAATAATAAAACGCTCTTTTCCTAAATTAATTACAATCAATTCAGAGGTTCAAATTTAATCATATTTTTTATTTAGTAATTTCGAAAATAAAGCAGAATCAAATAGTTCAATGTATTATGCACGATGGAATCAAGCGCAAATTAAGTTTTGTTTCGCTGATTAGCTGCCTGGCAGTTATACGTTGCTATGCATTTTACTTTGGGAACGCATTTTACTACGTAACTTCGATGGTGATGAAGTTCGTTCAAGATGCGAGTTTACCATTAAGCAGAATTAAACATACATGAAAAATCGCATGATGCGTGCTGCATTTCTTCATATTCATAGCAAATCGTTGTAAATCTTTTTAACAAATATTAAATTAGCAAGCAATTTTTTTAAATATTTTTCACATATCTTTAAAACGCACTATATTCAGGTGATACTAGAGCAATTTTGAATGTTTATTTCGACAAGATTAGCAGTTCATTTTCACAATCATTAGTAAAATTAATATCAATATGCAGCAAGTATCACGCACAAGCATCTACATTATAAATCGTTGACACACTGTCTCAAACCAGATCGGGTCACTGGTGATACCACTGAACATAAATAACACCACATACGATTGCATGCAAACATGATCATGTTACTAATTTGATCTGATTCTTCAATTTGACGTGTTGGGAATCGCGACGGAAAACAATCGCGCACGTGTGTATAAGATGGGCCTGTATATACAGCAAACGAATTTTTATCTATACAGCATTTCGCATAATTTTCAGCGCGTTCCGATTTGTTTTCCGATACGAATTTCCTAATAAGGGCGGGTTAGAGATTTTATATGACTGTGCAGATGGGATTGATCGCGATGGGGACCTAGATCTTGCAGATGGAGAATTGGACGCATACAGAGACAAGAAGAGCGCCAAAGAGCTTAATCAGCTTGAAGTTGCCATTGGCGATGGGATGGAATTTACCATTCATGGTAAGCGTATCGGAAACAACGAAAGTACAATTCTTCGTCCATAATTATAATAATAATCTGTATTACATAACTAATGTCTTTAGCAGAGGTATTGCATAATTACATATTGATACATAAAATATAAAAAATTATTTATTTAAAATAATTATATTTTTATTTATAATTATTAAAATAATTCTTGAAAAATTGTTGTAAAAGATTGTATTATAAATTTTCTTCACAATAATTAACAGATAAAATGTAAAAATTAAAAAACTACTAAGTATTCAATAAATTTAAAGGTCTGATATTTAAAAAAAAACATAAATAAAAAAAGAAATAGGCAATTAAGACTTGCCTTGAACGACTAAGTTTTTAGTTGCTCTTTTCACTACTATTCAATTTTTTTATTAAAGATTTAGAGATTATATAAGTTTCATTATAAATTAAATTTCGAAAAAATAAAAATAATACTGTATACAGATTAATATATCGAGTTTGATTTCCTTTCCGAAGGAGATCTGAAGAACAAACTGAAGAGGGGCAAGCTGTGCATGAACAATACGAAGGTTATCGCGAATTCAATAAATCACCACGATTATAGGTTGGACAACGATTATATTAATCAGAACGAAGACGACACTATCAGGTCGGTCAAGTTTTCTATATATATATATATATATATATATATATATATATATATATATATTCTATATATATATTTCTATATATATATTTCAAATAATATCGTTAAGAGTGTTACCTTACTCGAATATCCTTTTAACAGTAACAAATCGTATGGTAGTCATAAAAACCGCGCATTTAAGGACGAGAGTCACAAAGGCAGTATGGATTCGTTAAACGGCGAAGAAAAGAAAGATGCGAGTAAAGAAGATTTAGAACAGGAGGAAGGTAAGGCCGACAGTTTGTCTGACTTTGCAGAATTATTCGAAAATTCGGGAGAAAAGTTCGGTAAATAACGATCGCAGATTAAAAAGAAACTTTTATTATTGAAGTTAATAGTGATAATTGAAACTACTTCTATCCAGATATAGAAGACGAGGGCGAAGAAGAGGAAGAACTAGGGGACGTTGATATAATAATCGCGGATGAGGATCCTCTTCAATCGAATTACCCAGCCGATTGTTGTCCAGAAAATTGCTACAAAAAGTTTCCATTTCTGGCCGGCGACGACGACGCCCCGTTTTGGCAAGGTTGGGCAAATCTGAGATTCAAGACCTTCCGGCTGATCGAAAATAAATATTTCGAGACTGCCGTCATCACTATGATTCTTCTAAGTAGCTTGGCCTTGGTAAGATTGTTACACCTTATCTTTTCATATCCGAAATACAATACATATATCTAGAAAGCAATTAAACGAATGGAACTGGACGGTTTACAGGCTTTGGAGGACGTTCATCTTCAACAACGACCTATTCTGCAGGACGTATTGTATTACATGGACCGAATATTCACTGTGATCTTCTTCATCGAGATGTTGATCAAATGGCTGGCTCTAGGATTTAAGAAGTATTTCACGAATGCCTGGTGCTGGCTCGATTTTATCATCGTCATGGTAAGTCACGTCATTTTTTTTCTGTTTCTCCAATATTTCAACCTAATTATTTAAAATGTTTGATTTTGTGTGCAATCGAGCGCTGCGTGATTACCGAAAGATATTTATGTCTGACATTTTCAATGAAAAATTGAAATGTATGAAATCAAAATTTATAATAAAAGCTCAATTGCACACTTGGCAAGTAATTCACGAGAGGATCTTGTCGAATGACTTCGTACGCGGACCAATTGTTCGCCGTATTGCTTTCGCATAGTTTGTAAATTATATCGAAGAATTGTAACACACCATATGGCATTCGGTAATGTGTCCGATCTTGAAAACAAATCGAAATTATCCGCGACACGAGATTACAGAAAAGTGTGTATCCGTGTGTATTTAAATAATGGATAAAGATTGGCTATATTTGATAAAATTGAATTTTCTCTAGATCAGAGAATCAGAGTCGATGCACGGATGATTCTTTTTCCTATACGCGCAAGAGAAGATCTCTCTCGTTCTATATCTTTCTCCCGCTTTCTTTTTCTTTCTCCTCTTTCAACCCTTGAACAACTAATGCCGTCGTGCGAAGCTATGTGGGAGCCGAGCGTCGAAACTTCCGGTGGATTTCTCTTAATCAATCGCCATTAAGTATTATTGTAAAAACTGACGCATATATTATCCCGTCTGATGTATATTTGATGAAACTAGCTATCACTGATCAACTTGGGCGCTATCTGGGCTGGCGCAGCTGACATCCCGGCCTTCCGTTCCATGAGAACACTGAGGGCCTTGAGACCTTTACGAGCAGTCTCACGGTGGGAGGGCATGAGAGTAAGTCATCGGTCGACGAGGACTTAAGCGAACAATAATGCAAAGAAAGCCTGTGATTCGGCCTGTTATCGCAACGACGTTTGATGGATCGTACGGAGCTAACGGATCGATTACGTTATCGTGGCAGCACGTTTAATTTGTCCGCCGCGCGGACCTCCGATTGACGAGGGACTGCCGGTTATGCATGGATTGTTCCTTTCTCTCTGTCTCTCTTTCTTCCTTTTCAAAGTAGTGACAAAGTGATCGGGAACGAATCGAGACATGTCGAAGTCGTTTTACGGAATCGGAGATTTGAGCATTGACTCGCACCGATAATGATGTTAATAAAAAAAATTATTTATTCCTGATGCCAGATATTTCTACATTCATGCATACACATTTATCCATTTCTCTTTACAAAAATCGACGTTTATCAAACATATTTGTTTATACTTTTGCAAATATATAAAAGTTGTATTTTTAAAATTTATTTCCTCTTTCCAATCTACAGAAATTTTTCGCATAAAGTTGGAAAAGAAGTAATTCCATTTATTAATGTTGACTGCGGTGTTAAAGTGAAAATCAGCGATTCCTTAAAACAAGCTGGATCTATTTCGACTCGATTCCGACTGTGGGTTCAGTGATATCAGTGGATTAGATAGAATACGATATCGATCCGTTGGACGTAGTACGAAGCTTCGGCTTTTGAAGTATTCGTTGTGGTAAATGGAAATTAAAGTGAAAAACAGAAATTTTAAGGAGCTAAGCGTGAAGAACAGCTACGGCAAGGGTAGCTTGTATTACGGTGTACTATGGTGTGCTTATACCGATGTGCAGAGATACACTGGCGTCTCTACTTGGTGTCTGCACCTGGAGTCATTGTCATATATTACTAATAGCTAAAGTGGCCTATGTACGCCTTTTTTAACAGTCTCTTGATCAATGATCGTTGTGCAAAGTATCGAATATCTATACATGATATATACATATATATTATATGAATATGCTTTTTGTGTAGTGTAAAAACTTCCTCGTACGTATGTGTGTGTGGATGTGCGTGTGATGTTACGTGCGTCTACGCGCAATATGTAATATGTTTGTCAAGATTTTTCTTAGAGCGTCACGACGTTTTGTCACGAGTATATTTTTCCTTTCGTTGACAAGTAACTGAGACGTGAAAAATCTAATCTCACTGTCAAATCTAACTTCTTCATTTTAATTAATCTTGACATGGTATATATCTTTCTTATAAATTAAATTAAAAATTAGAACTCGTGTGATGCGTCGTGATCGCAAGTATGACAAATCTTTTCGTCTGTTTCAGGATGCAGCCGATAGTACTTGCTCGTATAACGATAATCCCTACCGAGCTGTTTGTCGTTCTATCTATCTCTGTTTCTGATTGCGTGTGTGTGTCTATATATGAAAACATATGTATTTTTCCACATGTAAAAATATATATGCACATACACACAGTCATGTATATCTCCTGATTACTGTTAATTGCTAAATGTGCCGTACCTGAAATCTATTGCCTCTATCTTCCTTGTTTATATAATTGTCGTAATGTAATGTGTCCTATGATCTGTAAGTACCGTTACCGAAATCTTTTCAGTTGTCGAGCACAGAACAAATCACTTTAATTTGCATATGCAGATGATCTTTGCAATAGCAATTTCTAAAAGTTTCAGATTTTTATAAATATATTTCTATATAATTAGTAATTATCTATATAATTAAGTAATAACTTAAATATCGCTATTAATAAAATTTGATTATCAATGCTTTCTAAAGACATTATTTAAATTGCTATCTAAATGGCATTCCTGGAATGAATTTTTACATAAACTTTGCAAAATTATCTATCCAATATAATTTCCTTATTAATTTCATACGCGTAAACGAAAAAGTGAAAATTAGAGAAGACTATTTTCATATTTCTTAACTGCCTACTGAACAACCCCGATATGTTCCTTATTTTTGCACGAATCCACGGAAATGACGGTACTTACAGAAAAATAATACAATAATGTACATATGAGTATATATCTATAGATAGAGAAATGTCGAAGCTTTCCACAGATCGACAGCCCCTCGAATTTCGTCTTTGTACAGATATCCGAATGTCTTAATCCGTCGAGGAGTCGAAGGAACGCAGTAATACATCGATCTCGTCTATCTTTGACTTCCTTCCTTCCCCTCTTTCTTTATCCTGGCCTTATCCCAATGTCCATAAATCGTCGGAATTGATCAAGTCTATCCCTCACACATCTGTCTACCTTTCGCTGTGATTCGCTCTCGTTTCTCGCTCGCAGGTATCGCTCATTAACTTCGTAGCGTCGCTCTGTGGCGCTGGCGGGATTCAAGCCTTCAAAACAATGCGGACCCTAAGGGCCCTAAGGCCGCTCAGGGCGATGTCTAGAATGCAGGGAATGCGGGTATGTAGCCCACCGTCTCAGCAGACCTTGTCGCTTGCTCTACGTTTGTCGTGGAGAAGACGGCAGAATCAATCCCTTATGTTTAATCCCTTCAATATCGGGGAGTATAACAGTGTTTTTCTTATAATCCTCGTCAACGATATTTTATCACAGGGATATCAGGATGAACTATTTCTTTTACGAATATCTGATTATGATCTGGTTATAAATTTTATCTTGATCTTAATTTTTTTTAAGTATAAAATATATTGCAAAAATTATTATACACATAATAGAAAAGTTATTATGTAAATATACATTATGGAAAAGATAAATTTTTTTAGATATGAAATAATCGTAGATAATAGCCTAATAGAGTTAAACAAAAGTTATGATTTTAAAACTGATACGCAACTTTTGAGATAATTATTTGATTTATAATTTTTGCAAAATTTGAAAATAAAATTTAGAAACGTGTTACGTTTTGTATGAATTAAGGAAAAGTTTATAACATTTTATATTTTTGAAAAATTTATAATAGTTTATATTCTTGAAAGGTATGGAAAAAAGTTCGTTAATCAGATCTATGTATTTTTTTCTCATGATGCGTTACCTCAGCTTAAACTATCGCTATTATGAATCTTTGTCTATAATCATTTATAATTATTATTAGATTATATTGCCATCATTTTTTCTCTTATGTAAACAATATCGATATATATATATATACCTTAACTGATTAAATTCTCGTACTCGAAAATATCGACAATAATTCTCAGTTCACTATATGGGCTCGAAAATCATCACCGTTTCCTTTTTTTCCACGATTTGACCGACTAGGTTTATCAAGAGTTCACATCGTCGTCAATTATTATTTTTATGTGGATCGAAGAAGCAACAAATTTGCATTCTCCATATTTCTTAATATAGAACTAAATATTTGATTCTTCAAATGTATGTTACTGTATTTAATTTTAATTCTATTTTCGAATAATCTTTTGAACATATATGATTTATATAGAATTGGTTATATTATCATAAATCATTCATATAATGCGAATAAGATAATTTTTCTATTAAGGTATTATCAAGAAATTATTTTTGTGAAATGCAAGTTTTTAAAGATTTTCATATGAAAACTTGTAATTTATTGTACAAATAGAAATCTTTTTTGGCGACTGACTCTTGAAAAACAAGGTCGGGAATCAATAGAAACTCAATATTACATCTCTTCCTGTTGCACGGGAACATGCTAAAATAGAGGCAGTCGCGAATGCACGGCAGAGCTTAGAAATGCGAACGCGTGAAGCAGCGCATAGATAATTACATAAAATCAATCAACATTACACTAATCGAGAAACACGCACCATATAGTAACACGCGTTTATTTCATCTGTACATTGTCATTGATACACGAGCTGTACTACCTTATCTTCGTGAAAAAATGTCTACACGTGAAATATTAATTTATAAAATAACTTAGAAAAATGCATTTAAACTTGAAGATCAAAATGGAATCTCGCGTATATCTGACTTTGTATATCAGCCAGATAAGTGCGTGTGAAGCTGAACTTAAACGACGCGTGGTTCGGCCATTTTTATTCTTTTCAATATGTTCGTTTTATGAATTCTCTTTTTTTAACTTGTTAACTTGTTAAGGCTCGCCGAGCCACGCGTCATTTCGTCCGATTTTACGCACTTCTCTAGAAGCTTGATATACACAAAAATTCTAGCCGCATAAATCTTTGTTCATATCGCATTTAGGATTAAATGTAACCGAATTTTGGAATATGTTTAACCGATATATGATACATATATGTGTATCACCGTACATTGTAAATATTATTTCGGACAGTAATATTTGCGGTTAAACATGCGATATGAGTACACAAAGGGATACTTTGCTAATCTCTCATAACGTGTAGTGAAGGCTCACGATTTTATAATAATCGTGACGAATACGAATCTCCTCAAATACTCCTTCATACTTATATCACATACTCGCAACACAAGGTCGCTGAGACACTGGGTTGTAGTAATTACTGTCATGCCCACGCCCTGACACTTCTTCTATTTTACAGTAGCTCGCTGCAAATCGCTCCTCGAAGCGCTCAATATTTTATTACTTACATTTTGCTTTTGCACGAGACCACCAAAGGTAGCAGGATACGATTGTTTTTGAATTTGTATGTTTCCCAGGATTTCTAATTCGTACTCGTGCATGAATAGAATAAATTTCTATTTCATAAATAATTTGCGTTCATAAATAACTTGCGAGTAATTCTGGGAAACATATTAATCAACGGATCGCATTTAAATTACCTAGAATTCTAAAAGTTGCTCCTCTTCTTTTTCAAATATTATATATCGGATATCCCGAGAGAGGAGAAAAACATTCAATTTTTTAAAAATTAAATATTATATAGTAATTATTCCTCAAGAAAATAAAGTCTTATTTTTTTTTAATAATATGTAAGCTACATAATTTGCTTATTAATGTTCAAAAAGCTTCTTAATTAAATATCCGATATAATTTAGGATAAGGAAACACAACTACTACCCAACAACAACTATGACTAAATGAGAGCCCTGTATATAAGCTGCTTAGACATAACATTTGCAACTGGATTGCTTAGTAGACGTGAAGACCGAATGCTTGCTTGCTTTCTTCAGCTTTTCGTGCTGCAACTTGTACTTGCTTTACATGTTGACCTATGGCTGCTTTCTTTAGTACACCCGAGAAATTTGTAGATATAAATTACACGATAGCGCGTATCATCACTGATCATCCATGGTCAAAGTCACAATTATATTTAATCAATTATCAATTAGTTGTATTAAAACTTTTCACCTAAATTACATACACACCAATAAAAATTATATTTATACTATATACTTGTACAAAATAATCCGTACATTATGAAAGTAAGAAAATTTAACAATAAATGTTATTTTTCAATGTAATAAGAAAGAATCTTTTGGTGTGTATGTAAATCGAGAACCGGAAATATTCCTCTACTTAATTTTATTTGTAGACATTTGCTTATGATAATCATACGTTATTATATTTTAGTTCGATCGATCAGGATTACTTGCTCAAAAATGCTTATAAAGCCAAAGTATTACGCACAGAATTAAGCTACTGCACAGAGGAACGCAACGTATAAATATTTGTGATCAAATTTTTATTATTCTATTTGCAATCATCAAATAAATAATTTAATAAATATTACTTTATGAGAAAATTTTAATATTTCTAATAAAAAAGTCGCGTATTTGTTTAAGTATTAATAGAATAATATTTTAAAATTATTTTAAAATTCATTAAAAAATTCAAAATTTCAAAAATTATAAATGTCTTAAAAGAAAACATATATATTATTTTTATTTATGCAAAAATATAGGGTAGCTGTATTAGATTTATTTTTGTCGAATATAAATAAATTTTTCGCGTTTTTAGTTTTCTTAACACTGGCACGTAAACGTACGTATAACGCGTGACACAATTGCATTTATAAATAGAATAAATAGAATTTTTGCATAGATGCAGAAATTCTTAGTGATATGTGTGATACGATTCTGATATCGCGTCTAATCAAATTTCGTCTCTCATAGGTAGTCGTTAATGCTTTGGTCCAAGCCATTCCATCCATCTTCAACGTATTGCTGGTATGCCTTATTTTCTGGCTTATATTCGCTATCATGGGAGTGCAACTATTTGCTGGCAAATATTATAAGGTAAATATATTTTTCAACACGCGAGTAGAAATCAAACTTTCAAAGAAGATAAGTGGTGCTTATTATCTTTTTATTTTAATAATTCGCGCAATTTATCTGAGTATTTTTAATATCTTTCTTTCCAGCTTCTCAAAGTATTATTATAAAAGTTATATTATTAATTATATCATTAAAAAAGTAAAAAGCATATTGTATAATTTCATTTATAATTTCCATTATAGTGTGTCGACGCGAACAAGACCACGCTCAGCTACGAGATAATACCTGATCGTAACGCTTGCAACACTGAGAATTATACGTGGGAAAATTCGCCGATGAATTTCGACCATGTCGGGAAAGCGTATTTGTGCCTATTCCAAGTGGCGACTTTCAAAGGATGGATCCAAATCATGAATGATGCGATCGACTCAAGAGAGGCAAGTATAGCTTTATAATTTCGATTTTTTTATCGATATACATTGTAACACATTACGCAATCGTTTACAGATCAATAAACAACCGATTCGTGAGACGAATATTTACATGTATCTCTACTTCGTATTTTTCATTATATTTGGATCATTTTTTACCCTCAACCTGTTTATCGGAGTTATCATCGACAACTTTAACGAGCAAAAGAAGAAAGCCGGCGGATCCCTTGAAATGTTCATGACGGAAGATCAGAAGAAATATTATAATGCCATGAAAAAAATGGGCAATAAGAAGCCTTTAAAAGCTATTCCTCGGCCGAGGGTAAGTTACATAAATAATAAAGATATATAATAGGGCGCGCGCGTACACACATACAAAATTTTTCTATTATGCTTTCTTAGCTTTCAAATAAATTTGATGTAAATATGTATACTACAAATATCGAATTTGAAACATAGGCAATGAAAATGACCGAGATCAATTATTCACATCTAATTATTTTTTAAATACTTTTATTCGCTAAAACTTGCTGATAAACTTGCGATAATTTAATTAATTTAGATAAATAAATTTTTCACTCGAAAAATAAATTCATAATTAATTTTATAATTGATTACATACAAAATTGCACGTTGTTCTTGCTAAATGATAATATTGGGATTGTTTTTATAACACATATTGAAAATGTACTCACAAATTTCGTTGGATAATATTTATAAAAAAATATTTATTGGACTTTGCATCTTATTTGACTTTGTTTCAAGTGGTATAAAGTCAAATTTGACATTGTCAATAAATATCAAATTCATTGAATACTTTTGTTGTTTTAAATCTGTTTTTATTTGCATGTTCAAATGTTCTATAAATTTCACAAGATTCATGTGCTTTGTAATTAATATTTATTCGTGCATGTGTTAATAAATTACCGATCAACGTTACACATACAGATAAGATCCGTTTTATGAATTCCGTATGTGTGTACGTTTTATATCACAATAAATTAACGGACAGTTAGATACATAATTCAGAATAAAATATTTTCGTTAATTTATCTTGACCTATTCATTTTATTGTCCAAGGCAATAAATCTATGAAATATGAAATTTATTTATAGTATTTTTATTAATTTCAATTTTTAATTTCTGTTTTAGGTATCAAAAATTTCTTTTTCAATAAACAATTAAGTAAATGCATCCAAGCGTAATAACATTATATATAAATATACAAAATTCATTATCAATATCAATATAAATGTATTTACAATATAAATTTGAGAAAAAAATTGGGAAAAGTTTCTTAATGCTTTAGCTATTTTCAAATATTTTTATACAAATTTTAATGTAATTTTCATAAATTTATTGCTACATTAAGATTAAAAAAATGCTTTAATACTCACCGACACGATGCGCGGAGATGTAGCACAGAAGTTAATCTGTAAAATATAAATATATCCAAATTATATAAAAATTATATTATATAAAAATAATTTTCGAAATAATTAATATTTCAAGAAATAATGATTTCGCGAATTAAATTTGTTCAAAATATTTAAGAAAATTATTCGCCAAAACATCTTTTCAAATACAACTTTTATTAATTCCTCGCAGATGATTACGATTATACACGTTAAAAATATTTCCATCTACCTATAAATATAAATGTTTCTTAAAATAAAAACATATTTTCTATAATATCACAAAATATAGCGCATACTAGACAAAATCCACTTAATTATCGTGCAGTCACAAAAATCATTAATAATTAATAATAATTAATAATAATAAAGCCAATTAATTCCGCAAAAATAATAAATGATATTATATATAAACGTTACATTACTCACCTCCGCCGTCGCCCGATGTCTCCCAAGCTCTCTCCTTTTCACAGATTCTCGTCGTTGTTACTTCCTTTCGGCACACACAAAAATTTTATCTGTGATCGCGCATACATCAATCACGATAATCGCGTGACACTTTACACGACACTCCCGACGTTAATCGCGCGCAATCCGCACTTTCTTACATTCCGACGGCAATAATAACGTAAGAAGAGAACATTAGCGTGAAATTACGATCCGGCACTTGCTACGTTTCGCGAATTAACATAATGGCGAGTCTCCAACGGCAAAGCGAATTCGAAACTTGCACAGCTAACTTCAGGCGCCACTAGCAGCGACACTACAACACATGCTGCTCCTAATTCCCCTTTTGTACACTTTTTGCACCTTGAATAATATAATAAGTAGCGTATGATGATATTTCAAGGCAGTTGCTTACTTCGCTTATGTCTTATAACAAAAGTGACTTAATTCACAACTTGAAGTCAAAGACGAATATTCGCGGAATGTATAATGTTCGGAAATATGATGCTTCGTCGATGCTCGCGACCAATTTCGGACGAATGAATCTCGCAAAATATGCGTTTCAACGAATCATCGATACACAAATGACGAACTTACACATATGTAGTTAGTAAATATTAGATATGGAATTAATCAAGATTATATTTACTAATCGCGTGGTCGCTCGATTCCGAACCGATCCGTCTCGCAGCCACAGCGATCCGTGAACGACCGACAAACTCCAAAGTGAAGTTGGCAACTTCGTGGGTATCGCACGACGCGAATCAAATTAATAGCTGATTGAAACGCAATAGATCGTCCAAAGACTATACAAACTAAATTCAAAAACTCACGATACATTCAGAACAAATTTTACAAAACACACGCATTAATAACAAATAATCGATGTGATCACTCGACCCGATTCGCACTTCACGTTCTCTCTCTGATAGACGAATTATCTCTAAAACGATGTAAACTCCACAATGCGGGTTGCATCCATCTCGAAATATCGTTAAAGAATTAACTATCGCACACTATCGCAACGAAACAATGATAATTTACGATCCCCGTATCTGGTATCGTTTCGATACTTGCTCCAAATAAACAATTCACACGAGATACATATGTACTTCGATATAGAGTCGTCGGCTGGATAAGAGCCGTTAATCGCGGGAGTTAAATGATCGCGTGATTGATGACTCGTTAAATATTTGTAGAAAATAATCGCGTTTGGAACTATGGTATACCTATCGCGGTCGGATTTTGAACGATAATGCGACGTACATATAAGATTCCTCTACCCGTCCGCTCGAATGTCAACACGCGAATGTAGCGACCTTTTATATGCATGGCGCGCCGTATGCCGTATTCGATATAACAACTCCGAAAGTCAGCTGATTTGTTGATGCCAAATCTCTAATTTTATAGAAATGTTTTAGAGTAAATACAATATATTATTCTGAATATTTTATTCTTTACGTCTCGTGTCAGTTTCACTGAATAGACTAGGTATGTTACCGAAGCGTATATTTCGCGCTTCGTTTTAAACTTGTTAACATCATTCGATTAATGATTAATTCCGCACGAGAGTACTTAGAAGCGTAATAGATTGTTACTTGAATCCTAATACGGATATATGTATATGTTGCAATTTGATGTATACTATAGTTATATTAGTTAAATTTAATTCCGTGTTCGCGAATTATTTCCTTTTTTTTAAACTGAAAACTTTGAAAACGGTTAGATTTATTTTATATGAAAATTTATTAATGTAAATTAATATATCTATTGTTATTACTTTAATCTAATTTTTTTAATCCTGAGATAAGCAGGAGTGAGACATTTTAGATTTCGATAATTCAAGGACACGAAATCATATCCCCCATAAAAATATAACGACGTTTGATTTGTGTGCAACAATTAAAATTTATCGTAAATAATTAATTCATCGATAGCAATTGATCCTATTTTTTAATATGATAAATTAATATGAGAAATTTAAACGAACACACACACATACAGCAAATCCCTTGTACTATAAATATAAAATAATAGATTTAAAATACAAACTTTATGCACGACATTATTATTAATTAATTTTAAGCACTTATAAATCGAGATTATTATTTAACTTCGATATAATTAAGTAATAAGAAAATATTTTTCTATTTTTAAATTCAACGCTTAATATTGTGTAAGAAAATTTTTAAGCCATGTATAAATCGGTATAATGTTTTTTTGATTGTTCGCAGTGGCGGCCACAGGCAATAGTGTTTGAAATAGTGACGGACAAAAAGTTCGATATGATAATCATGCTGTTCATCGGGCTGAACATGCTCACGATGACGATGGACCATTATCAGCAAAGCGATAGGTTCAGCAAAGTTCTGGAAATTCTCAACATGATATTCATTGTGATATTCAGCAGCGAATGTCTCATGAAGATCTTCGCTCTTCGCTACCACTATTTCAAGGAGCCATGGAATCTCTTTGATTTTGTTGTTGTTATATTGTCAATATTAGGTAATGTAACGTAATGGTTGCTCCAGTCGTGTGACCCAAGCGAAACGAAAGCGAAATGTAAAAAAGTGACGGGCCTGTTAGCTTCTCTTCTCACTGCTCGAGCTAGCAAAATGACACTAACTTCGCTTTTCTAGTATACTCTTAGACTAGTGTCTTATCTCACGAGACAGCTCGGCATGCCACGCGGTCATGTTTCTCTACTATTTTTAATGCACGCATTTATTTTCTCGATCAAGCGGACAGGCCTAACGTTTCGCTCGTGTCTTGACGACTGATGGATATCATTACGTTATGTAGCCTTACATTGATGTTGAATTTATTTCCCACCGTGCCAATCCTATCACCTTACTCGTATCCTACTAAAATGTTGTGGTGTTTAGAGTCACCGTGTTCAGCGTTACTTCGTGTCGCATTTTAAATAAGAATCGTGGTTAAAAGTAATATAAAGCAGTCTCTCAGAATTAATGATTATGATCAATATCAAAGAGTTTTAAATCTATCACGACGTAACGCTTTGCACGAGCCATTTGGCATATTAATCGATGTTGCAATAATCGAAGTGTTGGGTAAGATCGGGTCTGTATAAAAATAGATTTTTTTAGAATTTTGCTTATTACCAGAATATATAGATCGATTTATAGAATATCTCTATTTTCGAATGACAGTAGTGAGAGATTTTTAACATATTCAGATTAATCTTTCATAAGGCACTGCATAGTTTTAATTAGATTACTCGATAGAGAGAGCTTCCATATATTTCAATTAATTTCTGTATTACGCTTTCTATGATTTTATGAGATTTCCAGCCGAAAGAATCTAGTCTGAGTTTTTAGAATACGCATGAATCTTTTAATAAATCGAACATTTTCGATACAGTTTGATAAAGCACATATTTTCTTGAAGCAAAAACAGATCAAATATTTGTATCTCGCAGGAATTTATTTATTTTTTATCGAAAAGAAAGACTTTTAGATATTATTTTTTGTATGACGTAAATGCAAGAAAAACACGAAAAATTTTTATACGTACTTGAAGCTATCTTCTGAATCACCCTCTACTTTACTAGTCTCTAGCTAATATACCAGCTAATAATAAATACACTAGCTAATGATAGATATACAATTAGATCCAGATGCATGATTCCAAATCCGTTAGTTTGATGATGCACGAGAATTTCATGAATTATAAATGAATTATATCTATGCATCATAAGTGATATCACCGCACCCTTGCTTTGTCCTTTGATATTAATTCGAGCTCAAAAGATCTTGAGCGTTTCTGAAATGTGAATTTTTCTTCCGACAGGTCTGGTGCTCAGCGACATTATTGAAAAATATTTCGTGTCGCCGACTTTGCTTCGTGTAGTGAGAGTGGCAAAAGTTGGTCGTGTGCTTCGACTCGTAAAAGGTGCCAAGGGTATCCGAACCCTTCTCTTCGCCCTGGCGATGTCATTGCCAGCCCTCTTCAATATATGCCTACTGCTGTTTTTGGTGATGTTTATCTTCGCAATATTCGGGATGTCTTTCTTCATGCACGTCAAAGACAAGAGCGGACTGGACGACGTGTACAATTTCAAGACATTCGGGCAGTCAATGATACTGCTATTTCAGGTGACTGAGCTATCGATTTTAACTTGTGCTTTTTTATACAAATTTTATATATTTTTTTATATCATAAAATATATGTAAAATATATTTCCTGGGTTTTGTAAAATCTTGAATGATGAAAATCACATGTTGATATTTGGATTTGTCTTTTTAAAGTATTACTGAAAATTTTACATATAATTATACATCGACAGATGTCAACCTCGGCCGGTTGGGACGGTGTTCTCGACGGTATAATAAACGAGGAGGACTGCCAGGAGCCGAACAACGAGATCGGCTACCCAGGCAACTGTGGATCCTCGACAATCGGGATCGCTTACTTGCTCTCGTATCTCGTGATCAGCTTCCTGATCGTCATCAACATGTACATCGCCGTGATCCTCGAGAATTACTCGCAGGCCACCGAGGACGTGCAGGAGGGTCTGACGGACGACGACTACGATATGTACTACGAGATTTGGCAGCAGTTCGATCCGGATGGCACGCAATATATCAGATACGACCAACTGTCTGACTTCTTGGACGTATTGGAGCCCCCGTTGCAGATACATAAGCCCAACAAATATAAGATCGTGTCGATGGATATCCCCATATGTAAGGGAGACCTTATGTTTTGCGTGGATATCCTCGATGCCCTCACCAAGGACTTTTTCGCACGGAAGGGCAATCCGATCGAAGAGACGGCCGATCTGGGCGAGGTCCAGGCTCGGCCTGACGAGGCCGGCTACGAACCGGTCTCGTCCACCCTGTGGCGGCAACGCGAGGAGTACTGCGCCCGTCTCATACAGAATGCCTGGCGGAAGCACAAGCAGCAGCGTCTTGGCGGACCGAGCGAGGAGAGCGACGATCCGGACACCGATCTGTGTGTCCGGCAGACCAAGGTGCTCGTCGAGAGCGACGGCTACGTCACGAAGAACGGTCATCGCGTCGTTATACACAGCCGATCGCTGAGCATCACTTCGAGAACCGCGGACGTCTGATCGCCATCGTCGTCGTCGCCGCCGCCGCCGCAGCTACCGTCGTCGCTATCGCCGCCACCGCCGCCGTCCGTGCGTCGAAAATCGCTCCTCCGCAGCAATCGCAGCAGGAGCAAGAGCAGCAGCAGCAGCAGTAGCAGCAGCAGTATCGTCGACGACGATGATCACTCACCATTAGCCGCTCGCACTGCTCGTGCGGAGTAGTGGCCGGGCGGGCACCTCGCGTGTGCTCTCCATCGACAGCCTTATAGTTGTATAAATAACATTCCTCCAACGAGTTGCCTTTAAATCGACTTTAAACGAGCCATGACCGTTGGGAGAGAGAAAGAAAGAGAGAGAAAGAAAGACGTCGCTAGTTAGAGACGAGCGTCCGTACGAGGTACACAAGGAGACTGCGACTGCGATGAGACCCATCGGTTTCGGAACCGGAGGTACGCCGCTTCTCGCCGATTGCCGACGCCGGATACGCGGCTTTCGAGGATCGGATTTCATTTGTCGTGCCGTTCGGATCGACAGAAAGAGGCGCGAGAGCGCTACGTGGATTCGACAGATGGAAGAGAAGAAGCTGAGAAGACGAAGAGGAACAACGAGAGGGGCGAAGCGTCGCAACGTCCTCTTCGAGTCGACTTCCCCACACCGAGACTCGTAAGAGCGTAACATTGCGACGCGGAATAAGAATATCCGAGATCTCCCAAGATCTTTTCGCCTCTCTTTTCCTCATATTGTAGTGATAGCGATCAACGGCGATTCGCGCGTCGGGGTGGCGCGCGAGCGGATCAGGCAGCGCGACCTCTTGTCTACACCATCTTGTATCACGTTAGCTCAATCTCGCGAATCTCTATATCCGTTTGGATTTTTTACACCGTTTTACAGCAGTACCCGCCTACCCCGCCCTCGCGACACCTCGAGCGCTGCCCGTTGAGCCTTGCGACGATGGCGACATCCGCTTTGAAGAATACGATACGTAAAATGGTAGGAATCGAAGGGAACGCAGACGCGAAAGGACAATGATGACAATGACGATGACGACGATGATGATGATGATAAATGATGACGATGATACCGACGTACGATGATCACTTTCGATTAACGACGAAGAAGACGAGCGAAAGAACGTTCGTAGGCGGAAGAGGACTCATTCTCTCGTGAAATGAAATGTATGCGCGGGTAGTAGCTACTACAATTCGCTCAGCTTGCATCTCTCGCGGAATGGTGCGCGAACGCTTGATCGCGCCCCGCTTTGGTTCCACAACCTTCTCTCCCGCCCCTTCCAGCCTCCCCTTTCGTCTCGGTCAGTCCCGAAGGGACCCGCGCGCATCAGGACGCAAGTACTGTCGCGCGACGCGAATCAACCCCTCGAACGTGACCCTCCCCAATGTTCGCTCTGTGAGATACCCCCCTATCCCGCGCGAAATACATTCCCGGAGTTAACGATTTCACATCGGCGACGAGTCCCGCGTCTCCCTGCCGTGTTTTGACTTTTTTCACGATCACGTTTGCCATGTGTGCGAGACTACTTTTACATCCCGGTGGAGGGAGATTCATTGTACCGTCGTTCCTTTTTCTTCTCTTCGGATTCCTCTCTCGCGGATTTATCTATTTATCTCTATCTACTTGCCTGTCTGTGCCTCCGCTCTTTCGCCACTCTTCCCACACTTCCCTTTCGACCCTTCCGCGTCGCGATCCTCTATCGCAATTAAAAAGGAAACAAGAAACGTGTGTATTGACATTTTGAAAAAGTATAATAATGAAGAAAAGAGGCGAGAAGAGCGACGTCTTTTAATGTTCTCGTTGAATGGCTGAAGGGGTGGAGAGGGGGAGGGCGCGATTCCGCAGATTCATCATCAGCTAGATATTTACACATTTGCAAAACTTACACGCAGTCTTACACGACGTAGTATAAACGCGCTTCGAAATAAATGAATTAATACATTCTAGGGGTGGGGGGAGGGTGTATCGTTATTCGAATAATCGCAATCGATCGCCGCGCGCGTAAACCCGTCTCACGTCGCAAATCCCGCAACACACTAGGGATACTTTAAATAGAATTGTTGTAATTATAATTATTATTATTGTAATTATTATATACATATATATATATATATATATGTATATATATATTGTGTATATAGTGCACAGTACGAAGCTCGCGCGAATTTCATTCGCCCGATTCGGGCTCGCGAAGAGTTTTTAATTACAAAGAGATACTTATTGTTATGTAAAATAGTTTGGTCGCCCCGAAATATATTGCTCTTTCAGTAGCGAGGGTGTCTTACTTCGAAGTCGCGTACCTCCAAAAGCCTGGGACAACACAGGAAAAATGTTACAGAAAAAAAGATTTCTATGTAGAAGGAGCCTTCTGTATGAGGAAAAAAAATTGGATCGTACAGTATTCTCGCTAATTGGACAATGAGAAAACTCTACGTTGTGCCTTTTGAATAACAACAATCTTAAGCAATCTGACTTCGGTTTACCGTGCGACATCGCATTGTTAAACAATCAATCTCGACGACCCCCCCGAGGAGCGTCATCGCACGCATTTGTCGAAGCCGTCGCTTTGTTCCCCCGTCGCGAAAGCGAATGTACCCTTCGCTTCTTGTTTCTCGCTACCGAGGTATCTTCAACGCTGTCGGCGTCAATAAACGCAGACGGGTTTACGCACAAGATTTGGCGCGGAATTGCGCACAGATCCACGTTGACTTGATTGCGCTCGTGTCTCGATCATCTCGCGTCGGCGATCGTTTCTTTGACGATTGACCTACGATGGAAAGAATACGTGATTCAAAGAGGTCAAACTGTTAGGGACGGCTCTCCCGTGGGGAGTAACGTCTGCTCCAATTACAATAGCAGTTCCCTGATTGAATGTCTCGCGCGCCGATTTTCTCAACTTCGTTAAGACGTGCACGCTGATGTATTCTTTCCATCGTGGTCGTTACCCCGCAGTCGTCGTCGCGATTCCGCCACGAGGCAAGTACCAATCATTTCGCCTCCGCGCAACCTACACCACTACAGATCACCAAAGCAAATTTTGAACGTGTGTTAAACAATTTATACACGGAGCATCAGAGTTTTATTATAACGCGTGACGACGATGACGACATTGCAACCATGTTCGTAAGATATATATATATATATATATATATGTGTGTGTGTATGTGTGTGTGTGTGTGTGTGTGTGTGTGTGTGTGTGTGTGTGTGTGTGTGTGTGTGTGTGTAGAATGTAGAAAGAGAGAGAAAGAAAAATGTACGTGCAGGATGAGACGAGTAGAGTGTCCGCGTCTTTCTTCCTTTGACATTTTATTAGTCGCTCGAATAAAACTGCTAGTTTCAAGCATTCACTCTCGAATGCTGCATTTTTCTTCGGACGCTGGCTATCATTTCCCCTAGAATGTCGATCGGAAAACAGTTTTACGCGAACGCATCTCGCCTCGTATGCACGCATGCATGCACGCACATTCGAACATTCGTCGTAACGAATTAACGAGAACGTTATCGCAGTCACGCGGCAGTGTATGCTTAAGTAGGCGGCAAAGATAAATAAAAGATAAATAAAAGATATATATATATATATATATATATATATATATATATATATATGTATGCGTGTGTGTATATTCAATGTGGATTGCGCGATCGTTATTTTTTTACGTCTGCATCCGCGATCCGCGTAGGTTCGGTAGGGCGGAGGAAAGGGACGCGGCGAGACGTGCGCGGATCGAGAGGGACAACGACGAGGAAGTCGGCGTGTGTTGTCGCCAGCACGTCGGAGGCGGCTGCGCTCGCCGACAGGAAGTCGACGTGTGGGAGGGTGCCGATCGCTGAAATTCGAAGAGAGAAAGAAAGAGAGAGAATGAAAGGGGGAAAGAATGTTTTCTCGCTGGTCGAGAACGCGAGCGGACGACGAACCTCGTAACTCGCTCGGCGACAAAGGCCTTTCTCGTCTGAGGACGAGAATAAAGGCCGTGTTCAGCAAACACGTTGTCACGGTGATGTAACAGTCTTGATGCAATTGGATGTGATTGGTGGATTTACGAGCGGAACGCACTGAGGATTCGTTAAATGCCATGAGTTTATGCCCCGCTGCATGTCCAGCATGGTCGAGCTATACGGGTAGGAACACGAATGGAAGTGTAAGATATACCCATTTTTTTTTTAAGTTAGCTCTTGATCTACAAAGTTAGATATTTAATTTTGTAGAATATAGTATGTTTATGCTTCGAAATTTACATGCGCGTGTTTCTCAGTGACATAAAAATAAAATATACAAATCGTCACGTACACATTTTTATATATATCTCATGTTCTTGCTTGCGCTGTTCTCACCGTCAATCAGATTCAATTGCTATTCAAACCGACTGTTGGATCCTCTGAACGTAGCCAATAATGACAGTGACAGTGCTAATAACGATTAATGACCATATTGCGACGGCGATGACAACAACGACGACTAGAACATCGAAGCGCAGGAATGTCGTTGTAGATGACACAAAATATTTCGAAAATAACGCATGAGAGAGAGAGAGAGGGAGAGAGACGTTCGTTACTTCACAAACGACGAACAGGATGAGCACCATTTGGAAATTATTGTACAAATAATCCACAATATCCTACCGACGTCGAATTCTCGCTTTGACGAAGCTTCTAGGAGAGTTTTTGCCCATTAATGTCCTCGTAGCTTTTCTACGTATACCTTATAACAGCAAATTCGAATCTCGCGCGGTTCATCCGACAATTTCACACTGGCGAGTCCGAGACTTTAAATCTGAAATCGCTTGAAAACGTACCGCTAAAATTAAATGTTGAATTCCAAGAAATCTATTTATGGAGAAGATAAAACATAATGCAAACGACACGAAGGGCACACGTCGTCAATTCTGAATTTTCTCCAGACACATCTGTCGCTTCAAGATTGCGTTTCGCTGCGTTTAACGTGCTTTTGCTTCGCGTTGGAGGGAAGTATCTTTTATATCGCATCTGTAAAAATAGCGACGGCACGACGCGTGGGTATGCCTGGCAGCTGCGTGCCCCCGCATCTCGTTCGTTCGGGGACGATCATCGATTTCTCCGTTGCGTTTCGTATATCGCCGGCCTTCCCCTTCGGTTTCCGAGTTACCCGAGATCGGATCGCGTCGCGTGATCGATCGATCGATCGATCGGGTTTCGCGCCATCGACGTTGTCCCCTCGGAATCGCGGCGTCTTGAAAACGGACGACGGACGACGACGACGACGTCGACGCGTAAAAAAGAGTCATAGACCTTGCTGGAGAACCGTCGATCGTTCTTATATATCGAAGTACCACGAAATATCCGATAGTCCGTCCGGTTTATTGTCCCGTAACCCTCGAGGCCCCCTCCTTGCTTCCTCTTCCGTTTCGCCTCCTTTCTCATGTTGTAATATGTGCAAATAATTCGATAATAATCAAATCGCTTGTACTCGTAATAATGTATATTTTCGATACTACATTCGTCGAACGTGAGCGACCTGTATTTTCGATAGAGAGCGACGCGAGGGTGCACGACTCGTCGCGTACAAATCTACGTCGTCGGAGCCGACAGACGTTGGTAGTCAAAATAAACCGACGTTTAACTCTCTTCGTAGATAGACTTTCCGGTGATTTCAACTGCCGTTTTCCAGAGACAGAAAAAGACAGATGTAATCGTCAGTTAAACGTCACTTTACTTAATGTTTACGGGAGCGGCATGTGAGAGCAGCCCGTTCGCGAATGAAACGTACAATACAATGATATCTCGCGGAGCTTTATGCTGGGCGTTTAATCGGCGCACGTGTTCCGGGATGTAGATTTGTACGGGACAGACGACGGACAGCTGAACGAACGAACCGCGAATCTCCGGGAACGCCTCCTTGGCGATTAGCATCGCGGGTGCATCGTCCTTCCCCGGAGGCGCGCCGCTAAAGGCGCGAATTTGTAAGGCGGTTTTCGCTTTTCACGGTCGTCTTGAATGAATCATCCAAAATGAGGGGCGGGAAAAAAAATGAATCACGCGAGCAACGACGAACGGAGTAAGAGGCATCTTCTATTTCTGCGCGCTTCGCTTCATCACCCACGATAGATCTATCTCGCGACGCGCATTCAACGCTGACTCATCCCGAACAATCCGTCGGGACGTTTCTAGGAATTCCAGAATTTGCATAATTATCGTGTAAAATGATGTCGTAAACAACTGTGATTTTGAGATTCAAAAGATTCGCAGAAATTTTCGGATCAAGCGTACTTAGACAATTAGTTACCGGCATTTTATGCGAACAATCGGTTACGTAATGCGTTGAAGGACTTTCTTTGAGATAATCTCGAGGTGCAGACCGCCGTGAATTCGCCTTTAGGCAGAATCGGCGATGAATCGATTCGTCGACGGATGGAATGTTAGACGTCGCGCGTCCAATCATAACTTCCCCAATAATTCGATCGCAACGTGTTCATTGGCGTCGATTAACGCTTCGTCCGTGGTATCGAATTGCAGAGGACTGCGAGAGGACTGTTTTACAAAAGAAATTAATGAAATAGTACTTGAAATTCAGCCGAAACGCAATGTCGAAAAGCGTACAAATTTCCAAGATTTCCTTTTAGAAATGTCTCTTTCTCTTTTTTCGATAAGTGACTAATTATACATCTAATTGTTATATCGTGCATCCACATTGTACAAAATAATCGACTTTCCTTCGATTTTTTTATTGTGACTCTTATATCTCTACATATTAAGTTATTAATCATCTTTCTTTAGAAAGCAGTCCTTTCGGCGTCTTTTCGTACATCTCGCGAGGGTTGCTTGAGAATCGATTGATAATGTCGCGGGAAGGAAGTTTTATATGAGACAAGGCGTTTGTTTGATCAATATGTTGCAACGACGAGGTTGATAACAGAAATGCGACAAAGACAGTGACGAAAACTATGACAATGACTACGACGGTTACGACGACTACAATGACGACGGCGACGATGACGATGACGATGACAATGAAAAGGGAGAGAGGGATGTAAGAATGTACGTGGTGTGCTTCGTTGATTTTCGTTGATCTTTTCCAAAATGTACATTAAAAAAATATCAGCTTTTGCGCGACGACGGCTGTAAGATATAACAAAAAAAAAAATAATAGGGCTTTCCTTCGTTAAGCGAGGTAAGACGAGGTTTAACGTACTTTCTCCGAGGATGATACTGCCGTTACGCATTGTATAAAAGAGAACTAATCGTAAATGCACGAAAATTTTCTTAAACGGATAGCAAGAAAAAGGGCTTTGTAGTGTCTCGATATTCTCGAATCATTAATCCTACGTCGTGAGATAATAAATAATGATATTAATGAAATAAATAAATAAATATGAAACAAAAATCCTAGAACGCTGGGCTAAAGCATTGCAAAGTGTCAAGCTACGGAGCCTGTCGGCCAGTATAAATGAACAAGCAACTGCCATGGGTCATCAAGCTAGGTAGAAACGTGCTAAGAATCCAATTTTAACGAAGAAGCTAGCTGTCGAAATATTTAAAGAAAAAAAAAGAAAAAAATACGCGAAGGATCGTCCATTAAAAGGCAAGCAAATCTGCGGTATATTGTGTAAATGTGTATGCGCGCGCGTATGTGTGTATGCGTGCATGTATGTATGCGTGTATGTTATGTATGTGTGCGTGCGTGTATGTGTGTATACGTGCTCGCGCGTGTCGTGTGGACATGCGGATCGCGCGTGCATGCAAGACGAGACACGCGCGAAAACGAGAAAACACAGAGAAGCTCCTCCGTTGAGAGAATTCATTACTTACACTTTTATTAACAGAATAAATAAAACAAAAAAGGAAATATATATATAAATATAAATATATGGGTTATTTGCACAATATTATAAATAACTATGTTTACTACGATTATTAAATTAAAGAGCAAATATAATAAGAGGATAAAAAACCGTTGTTAAATAATTAATACAAAAAAGAGGGGGGAGGGGATGAACGAACAAAATAATAATAATAAATAAAAACGATTTGCGCTAACGCGATCGACATTGGGTCAAAAGACGGAGAGCGAAGGGAGGACGCGATGAAACGAAGATACGATGAGGAAGTGAAATGAGAATAGGAAGAGAAGAACAAAAAAAAAAGGAGAAGGATACGATTCGTTTGTTATCGATTAGTTAACGATCCTTACACATTATATTATTGTAATTATATAAAGTAAATGATTATTATCATAATAGTTACAATTAACAAGTTGTTACCGCTTTGTTATACATAATATAATTAATAATAAGATTAAATAGTAAGCGAATGCATCGTTGATTCGTCCTTTACTTATGTAGATACTAAAAAATATCGATCGACTATATTGTTTTCAATGTCTTCACCGTATCTCTTCGTTTGCTACCCGATTTCATTTCGTTGTCGAAGATTCGGTATTGTCGGCTTACCTCGCCCGGCCACAATATACACACGTTTTACAGAGATATTTTCAATAAACGAAAAAGCTTAACACTCACACACTTGTATCTGTTCACTCTTTTGTCCCTGAAACATCTTAATCATATCATCGTTAATCAGCGATGGTGAACGTGACAGTGACAATACTTGTGTGAGACAAAAGCGTTTAAATTTTATCTCTTTCAAAGATTAGATTGGCTTACGATCTCTAAAGCTGTTTAAACAAAGATTTGTCGGTTGTGAAATGAAATGACGCGAGAATTCGGCGAAATTGCGGAAATTTGTGAAAATGCACTGACGTTTGTTTTCCAATAATATTGTCTCGCAGTTGTCTAGAGAAAAACATTTAATTACAAATGCAACCGATGCAAGTAAAAGCCGTTACTTTAAAAAAATTAACTATTAAATTGTAAAAAGTAATTTACGAGTTAATTGAGGGGTACGTGCATAAATCCAAGTAAATCCAAGTAAAAATTTTCTCCAGATTAGATAGGTTTAAGAAACATATATGAAATTTATATGAACCATCACATTTCATACAGCATACAATGTTCCAGCAATATTGCAGCAACATTGGAATATCCCAGCTATGTTCTTTCTCCAATATTTGCCGCAATGTTGCTGGAACATTCTGAACTTGCTCAAAGTTTTTTTTTTTTTAAATTCTCCTATACGGGGACGTGGTCGTGGACCATGAAGTCTCAAAGTTGCTGCTTTCGGTACAATATAAAAACAATTCGGTACATTTCTCCTGAAATTGTCACTGTCACTCGAGTATTAGGGCTCTACCTAACCGACTTGAGGTTCCTGGAGAGGGGATGTGGTAAGAAACCGCTATCATTAACGCTGCCCACCGTACAATCTTGTGTCTGGCGATGCGTGGGCGCTCGCTCGAGGATTTTTACCCGAAGATCGTGCGCGGAGCGAGCGAGCGAGCGGGCATGGGTGGGGTCTCGAGGACAAATCGCTTCTTTCCTCGTAAGTTCGGTACGAGCAGCCGGCCTGGTACCGTCGTGCCTTTTACGAATGTTGGCGCGACGCTCGCCCGAGTAATGGCCGTTCTGTGTGCGTTGCTCCGAGAGTCGGATACACACTTCCCTCCGCGCGGCCGAGTCTGCGTAAGAAAGATGGACGTTTCGAGGTCACACGGGCCTCCTCGCGGACTCTGAGAGAGCTGTCGAATCAGTGAAATTAGAGCGACGAGAGGCGCGGCCACGCAACGACGGCGGGAGTCTGTCAAAGATCGGCTCAACGAGGAAGACGAGAACGCGAAGACGACGTCATTATCGTGCTTATCAGACGTCCCGACAACGAGCGCCGAGGCCTCGCCGCGCGGCTTCAATGACCGAGTACCTGGCACTCGTGACTCATTGGCGACTTGGCAGGATCCAAGAAGGAGCCACGTCGACTTGGACAACGGAGGAGGTTAGCGCGCAGCAAGGTAACGGCGGTGTATTTATAATCGGAGCGCGACGGAACTTTTATCGCGAGGCCCCGATTTCTAAGAATGTCGAGCGAGTAATCTCTGAAGTATGCGCGTGTGAAAGATAGCGGGACGCTCGTCACATTCGCGACTTTCTTTCGTCGAAAGGAACGTTCGATGAAATGAGATCCGAAGGACGATAGTACTGAAAACACGTGGTCGTCAAGTTCGCATTGTATACTCGGCGAGTGAATACAATATATGGGAACGTATGAAACTTTAATGGCCTTGCACTTTCTACATTCTCCTCTTGCAAAGTGTTTTTTGGTGCGTTTATTTATGACTTCCTCAATTACTTACACTCGTTACAAATGAATGTATAGTGAGTTTTAAAGTAAAGTTATTACATTCACGCTCTGTGATGTTCGTTGAAATGTATTGTTACGTATCATTATGTAGAAATTCAATTGTGAGATGAACATAAATATTTTTCTTCCAGGTGTTTTGACGTTGAACCAGTTCGGTGACATCCACTATGGAGAAAAAGGGGCTACGCAAGAATGATATATTGAGGATGGACGGTCTCCTGCCTCCAACCCGGCGTTTGCCAGTTTGTGACGCAGTATCCAGTACATCCGATAAGAAGAAGGACAAGAAGTGGTCTATAGGTGGGATTCTGCGACGAATATCTTCGATAAAGGATTATGACAGTTCTTCCAATGACGAAGAGATCGTCTATTGCAAAAGAACGCCAAAAAAACCTAGCAAATTCAGGCACGTCGATGGTGTTGTTCTTCACTCGATCAAGAATAATTCGGAGCGCGATAAGCGAAGAACTAACGCTGTCGAAAATAATGTTCACCATGTAACGGGTTCGCCCCAGTCGCGTCGAGATTCACTGCATTCGCGTAGCAGCGACGGTTCGTTAGACGGTTCAGGGAAGAGGTTTCGAAAGAATAAGCTGAAAGCTCGGGCCGAAGCGAAGAGGGATCATTTGTGTGCTGGCAGCAGTTCCGACGAGGACTGTCGCAGATCCAACAACTCGTTAAACAGACTTCACATCGCGGATAACGCGCAAAATGGCCAGAGAGGTAATATGTGCAATAGAAGAACTCGTGCCGCACGAACGGAGCGTTACATCAAGCGCTTATCTCGGGACGAGGGCAATGGCAGCGGCGATACTTTGAACGACCTATATAACAAAAGGTGTTCTTCGGACTACATTGAAGATAAGGAACGCGTTGTTTACACCGATACGGTGAATGGACTGTGTCGTCCGCCGATACATCCGCGCCGATCGGGCGTGAATTGGAATAGTCGCGTATTGCCAGTTCAAAAATCGTCCGTGGAAAGTTTACGGGATACGGAACGCACGAGTTTACCGCATTCCGCATACGTTTTCGGTGATGTCAGGAGATATTCTACGGGTCAATACATCACGGACTTGAATCAGAACGACACTTGTGGGAAGATGTCGCGACACCTCAGCAGCGACGTGTACGCGGACAGCCACCGAGCTGGCAACTTTTTTACATATCCTGCGAAAAACGCGTGCCATTACTCGGAACCGTTCGACTCTACCGCTAATCAGCGATTAATTAATCCGGACAATCGGCCACCCGAGCCACCCCCGAGGGATCCTCGTTATCGCGCGTTAAATTACGGATACAGTTCCTATCCGATGAACAAACATCAAAATGTGCCAAATTGCTTTAAACAAGAAGACAATAAGACTAATTTCGCAAGCGGAACATCGAGATTCGACTGGAGGAACTTTCGATTATACGGATCGAACAACGAGATCACCCGGCGCGATACGATACAACACGAGCTAAGAAATTCGAAAACAGAATTCCGTAATTCGTTGGAGCGCATAAATAACAAATATAACTCGAGTCATCACTGCGCGAACGAGTCGGCCTACAAGGAAATTGAAACGACGAGACGCAGAAACATTCGCAACGATCAGCTCAATCGCAACGACGCGAATTACCGCGTGTACAAGGCCAAGAATAAATCAACGAACTTCTGCGAAACGAATAAACATCACGAGGCGATTTCATCGCATGCGTCCGATTGGTCATTTGGAAGATCTCCCGGCGAACAACACATCTCGCGCACCATTACCCCGTCGACATGTGAGATCATTAATCGTGCTGAGGAAAACAAACAAGAGGACAATAGACAAATGAGCGAGGAAGCTCTGGAGAGACGGAGAAGCTCGAGGAACCTCGAGGAAGCTCTGTCAGAACTGGAAGCGATATACAACAGTCTTCGCCTCGGCGACGAGGATCTGTTGGATCGCGCGGAACGCCGAAGTATGGAGGAGTTTAATCAGAAGCAAGGTAAAAACGAGATCGACGCGATCGCGGTCACTCCGGACTCGCCGGACAGGACGAAGGACGACATGGCCTACCGGAGGATGCATCCCAAGGAGAGACCCACATCACTCTCGGATATCGCGGGACAATCGACTCTATCCAGCATCAGCTATCTCATCACTTCGCCCGTCCTTTCGCGAAGGGACTCCGCGGATGATCTCGTACGCTTGCCGTCGGCCTATCCGTCACGTCGGGATGAACCAGACGTGACTCGCGACGACGTACTCTTCCGCAGTATAAGTCACGCCAATAATACGCTCCGGGTAATCGATCCACAGCCGCCGTTCGGCATACCGCTTGGACCGGTCACCGCGGCGACCGAGAGTGATTACCTGCACACGACACCGACGAAATCGGAGCAGCCGCGCTCGCCGTACATACCGCAGTGTGAACCCGACGTGGTCACGGACGATCTGGCTTACAGAGCCCTTAGGAAGGACGCCGTCGCGGCGCGGAGCGTCACGGAGAGCAAGATCGATGTTTCGAAGGAGCAATCTGTTCCTCGTGACATGAAGAAGAAACGCGCCGTTAGATCGTTATCGGCCAATCTTTACGGGCTGATGAATCACGATCGAATTCACCTGCGACGCGAGCCTAGTCTCGACGCCATCAAAGATGAAATCCAGGACGTTACAAGGAATCTTGCTGCGATGCCCGAGCGACCGGGATATCTCAGGCGCGTCGTGAGTGACGGCGAGCTGTCCGATAACGAGGCGCACAGGTGGAAAGAACTAGCGGTTAAAAGTGATATCGACATCAACGGCAACCATCCGGCGATAGGCGCGTATCGAAAGAAACTATGCGCCTACGTATCGCCTGAAACGACGACGATCGTACGGGAAAGTCCCAAGAAGGAGAAGGAGTCGGGTATCGCGGAGCTACCTGACGCCGTGCTATCTTCAAAGACCATTCTGAACGACGGATTTTGGCACGAGCGTCTACATTCGGATTCCAACGCAGCCAATAGCGATCGCAGCACGGAAACGGACTTTACTGCCTACAGTCGCCTCTGCCAAGATTTAGTTAATTTGATAAAAGACGATGACGCGATGTCGCCGATCGAATCACCAAATGCGGACGATTCCGCCGTCCCCACTGACTTCGACGTCGAATTCGAGGTCGACAAACCTCTGGCGAGCATACGCTCTCTGGATAGTCATTACTCAGGGTCGCAGCGTGCCAACAATGAGCGGAATGTCGAGAGCGAGAAGACGGCGAGCCTGAGCGATTCGAATTCCGCGAGGTCTTCATCAGACTCGACACCGGCAGCCAACAACCTTGATTTCTATCTTCGCGTGGCGGATGAAAACGTCAAACTGATCGCGGAGGCTTTCAGCAACGTGGCCGATCGCTTACGCGACAGTCGTCTATCCCCTCGCAAGAACTCTTCGGCGTCACGTGGCTCCGAGATCGAGGACCAAAGTGGTAGCACGCGCAGCAGCTTCACGCCCTACAGCCAAGATGAAACAACGAGCGACGACCGACCCGTTGTGACTCCGAGACTCGAGGAGGTTGCAGCTTCGAAACGCGATTCCTTGATGAGCAATGAGGAGGACCAAGGTGACGCCAAGGAAAGTCTCGAGGACGCTTCCACCGCGGAGCTGGACTTGTCCAGGGCCGTGCGCGACCTACAATTGGCCGCGGCCAGTCTCTACGAGCACGAACAGGAGATCAAGGACCTGGATGTCGGACGCGGAAGAATCGTTAGCGACGCAACGC
Organism: Crematogaster levior; assembly: GCA_901521435.1. Taxonomy (NCBI): domain Eukaryota; kingdom Metazoa; phylum Arthropoda; class Insecta; order Hymenoptera; family Formicidae; genus Crematogaster; species Crematogaster levior. The sequence goes on along the minus strand of CABEGB010000224.1, from coordinate 518,690 downwards.
CGTGTGCCGCCGTGACCAGCGCGAGTGAGAGCGAGGACGGCGCGATCGGCAAGATCAGCCTGATCGCCCTGAGGCAGGAGCGGGAACGCGATCAGGAGGAAACCGTGGTACCGCCTAGCGGAATCGAGACGCCAGGACGCAGAGACGCGCGAAGCGGGGAGAGCCGCGAAGGTGAGCGCACAGTGTGCGAGCTTGATCGCACGAGATCGCGCCGCGCCGGGGATGACGAGCGCGTCCCCGTTGTCACTAACCTCCTAACCGTCCCGGTAACGACGTGCACCATGCTCTTGCTCGCTTGTCTCCTTGCATTGCTTTTAGCGATCGTGACGGCGCCCGCGAGGGGCTGCCCGGCCGATCATTAGCGCGAATTGGGATTTCCTCTGTGTCCTCTGTGTCGCGGCTGTGTGTGCGCGAGGATCGCGGCTGGACGCGCGTCCCGCTCATCGCCATCGCCATCGTCACCGACGGTAACGCCTCTAATCCTGTGTGTTTATTTGCAAATGTTACTAATGTCGCAGGTCTCCAGGCGCTCGCCGCTCGCTCGTTCGCTCAGTGACGATCGTATCCGAGATGCGCTCGAGCTCGACATGATCGGCGTGGTAGTGTGACACGAGGCAGATTTGATTTTTTTGTAAGAAACGAAAATAGAGGGGAAAGAGAGAAAGAGAGAGAGAGAGAGAGCAGTTGCCGCGGGCTGTTGAGGCCCGTCGACTTGTTATTGTTGCTCCTACTGTTACTGTGTTTGTTGGTTTTAATAAAGTTTAAATGTTAATCCTTTCAGTAATTTCACTGTAATTTTACTGCGCTCAAATATATATATATCCCGCGCCGTGACGCAATCACATCAGGTGCTCCAATCCCTCTTGATTGACGTTTAATTTCGTTTACAATATTTATGGGATTAGATATAGAAATGAAAAGAAAAATTGCATCATATTGCACATTACTTCTTAATGGGCAATATTGTAAATTTTTCTTAATTCTATTTTTATTATATATAATATAACAAGTATTTGTATATATAGTGTATTGTGTAAATTATCCAGTAATTATCCAGTTTCAAATTTTGGTAGTCTTTTGATAGTCGTTCTTCCGATATAATAGTCATTTTTATTGATTTTTATGTCAAATGAATTTTACATTTTATCATTCAAGATTTATGTCATGAATCTAACTATAGGTTAAATCTTCAGCCTTTAGTTTGCATGAATAAGAATTTTTAAAATTAACATTTAACCTTCCACGAGGAAACTTGAGAGCTTCTTCGAGGCTCAACAAACTTTGTTAATTTAATCGCTGTTTGTACTCAGCCAATAGAGTTGCCACACGACACATTTTGTATATAGAAAGAGAGAGAGAGAGAGAGAGAGAAATCTCTTGTTCGCGACAGAAATGCTGTTGGTAAAGTCAAATGTCTAACTAGAGACGTTTAAATTGAAAGAAGTTAATTACAAATAATAATAATTCGTCGATTAATGGAGTTTTGGTTGAAATGGGCCTAATGTCCATTTCTACCAATGCAGATTAACTTTAATTTTAGTTTAACTAATTTTGTAATTCTTTTTTTAATTCTTAAAACTAAAAAAAAGATAAAAGGTTAAATTGACAGGAAGATAAAAAGGTTAAATTGAGATTAAAGTTAATCTATTTGATAGAAATGGATAAGTCGCACATCTCAACGATTTCTTTTCACGTATAATAAACCCTTGTGCCCTGTCGATAAATTAGCGTGTGTTGCAGTACCTCCGCTCGCTTGATAAAAACGTGACGACGTTTTGAATAAAAAGGCGCGAGGACGACGCCGTTCGATTTTACCAAAAGTAGGCTTCGATCGATTTCGCGGTAAACTCGCGCAGACACAATCCGTTTGTTAGATTTCACGGTTCGATTGACGGAGAAAAAAATACTCACCTCTCGCGTCGCAAGTGCACACGCATATATACCATCGATCGCATCGCATCACCGTGAAATTCGTGCGAGAGTAGCGCGCGAGTTTCAAGCTATCGATCGCGGGCCGGCGCGCGTGACGTCACCGAGGATCACGCCACATCCCCGCCCCTGTGACTCGCCATCCGATTGGTCCACGCGCAGGCCGGCCGTCTATATCGAGACTTGCGACCGCGTTACCGGCTGTTCCGTCGAGTCGGGCTGCTAACGGTCCACGAGTACGCGTGTCGTAACGTAGTATGATGCATTTCGTCTGACATCGACGTCGCACGCATTGGAAGTTGAGTTCAACTACCGAAAACTACGTCTCAGCAACGAAGACTTTAGGCCAAATAAGGTAACGTAGTCCGGTGGATTTTGTTCCGCGAAAATTGAAAGGTGTCTGTTACGCGCACTTGCAGTTTTGAAAAATCTTAAAATAAACACCGGAGTAGAAAAGAAAACAACAGCTGATCTCTAAATGTCTTTCTGTTCTTTCTCTCATCGGTATCGTATCGTATCACTCGTTATTCTTTTTGCGAGCCGCAATAGGATCACGCCGGTCACTACAAAGTCGCACATGTTGATCAAACGACGGCTTGGTTGATATCATTGAGATGTTTTGCGTCACGTTAAACGGGTGTAGCGATGTTTGATACTCTCGTTTATTTTCATACTAACGACGTTTACTAAATTGAGAATCGTGAAACATTCACGGGCATTCAAGGTAAGAGCCCAGCGCAGATTGGGATTGTTTACTCTTTTTCGACGTACGTTACTGTAAGTATGGAATGTACGGAATAGACATGTGTATTTTTGCATGTAGGACGGAGCGTATGGGAAACGGTAAGTCGTTATAGATTGACCTAGTAACAATCGCTTGAGTTCTTTGCGTGTCGACGCGTAAATAGTACGATGTATGTAATTGACCGCATAAACAAATGACGCGTATGAACGTCCCTTCATCGCTCTTTTTGTTTGCGGTCGATTTTTCAAATTCACTCGCAATGCGGTATTCTCGAAACGGCCGTTGTTTGATCAACACGTGCGACTTTGTGGTGACCGGCGTGATCATATTGCGGCCCGCAAAGGGAATACGACCGATATAATACGATATGATACCGGTGAGAGAGAGAGAGAGAGAACAGAAAGGCATCTAGAGATCACCTGCTGTCTTTTTCTCTCGGTAATGATGTCTATGAAATTTTAAGGCAGTAAGATTCAAATTAAAGAAAAATTGACCAATCACAGTCAAATGTGAGGAGAATAACTGTGATTGGTCAATTACGGCTTAAAACTTAAAAAGTCTCTTAAGCCTGCGGCACACGATGCTTGTTTGCCTTCTGGATTAGTCACTCTGCTGACTGATCTGCTGCATCCTGATTGGCTCTCACAAATCACGCGGGAAAAATAGCACCTGACTTATCACGGAAATCCAGCAGATTAGCCAGCAAGCAATCCAGCAGGCAAAAAAGCATCGTGTGTCGCAGGCTTTACGCTTTAAAATCTCATTATACTCCGTGTAAAAGACGAAGAGTTGTTTGGAGTAAAACGCTTTAAAAGAGTACTGCACGCGAAAATCGAACCGCTTTCGTTATTTGTTTTAAAGACAATTTTTCGATGTTTTCGATAAATTGTTTTGATTTCTTTTTTTTGAAGATTTAAGTTTTCGAAAAAACCTATGGATTCTTCCGAGTGTATAATAAGCTGATAAGAATACGATAAGAATATGTAGACGAAAAAATCTACGGATTCTTCCGAGTGTATAATAAGCTGTGTATATACGATAAGAATATGTAGACGATAAATTCGTCTACGCATGTTTCGACATGTGTTTTCGAATGTCGGATCGGTGTTTGGCAGATATCGAACGTGTTATCGTTCGCTGAATATTTAACACGATTTCACGTACCTCGTTTGTGTATTAGCAAATACTAAACGCGCACACGCACGCTTTCAAAGCGAGGTCAAGGATGTGATGACGCGCGATGAAAACCAAGGATCAGCCGTTTTCGAATTAATCGCGTTAGCGAGGAACTTTCGATAAAGGGGCGCGCGAGGAAGCGCGGCTATTTGAAAGAGAGCAACGTTCGCCAAGTTCGATGAGACTCGAGAGGATCGCGAAACAAATCGGAGAACTAATTAGGTTTCGTCTTAGGATCTTTTATTTTTGTAAACCGTGTCGGCCGGAAGAGAAAAAAAAAGGAAAGGCACCTGACCGAGAAAAGATCGCCGCGTCGCCGTGCCGACAGGAGACGCTCGTGGCGTCCCATCGATCCCGCTAGTTTCAGGCGGCAAGATGGCCGCGACGTTGATCCCTAGGTTAGTTCGTATCGCGCGTCGGCGTCAGTGCGTAGGGGTACCCGGTGTTGTGACACGCGCGTGACGGAACCGGGCTTTACGCGCGCGGAAAACGGCGTCGGGTGGAAGATCCGGAGGCTCGACGATGGCGTCGCGGGTCGAGTGTCATTGAGAAATAAATCTGAGTCAGAAACCTGAGGCGGAGGCTACGGGAATACTCTCCCGGCACGTGACGTGAAGATTCCGCGAAAGAGGGAAGCCCTTCGCCGCCCCGACGTCCCTCGACCACGACCTGCGAGAATGTAAGCGACGATTTCCGTGATGTCTCTATGTACCGGGTGATCCGAGAAGAAGTACTTTGTTGGTGTGCTTTAAAACTGATTTTAAACGGACGTATTGAGGTTATTTGACACCATATTCGTGTCCGTGAATCTGATTTTTTAATATAAGGGTTTGACACGTAAATTGCCAAGTGACAGACCTCACACAATTGTTTACAAGCCGAGAATATTCTCTGGTTTCGTGATGCTGTCGGAGCTCGAGTTCGTTTCTGTGAGCGTAGTTAAAATTTAACTCAGCTGATCAATGAATGCTGAAAAAGTTATGAGAAAGTGATTGAAAAACTGATTGAGAAATTACAACTCGATCAAATAAGCTTGAACGTATGACCTCGGTATAACATAAACAGCTCGATACAAATGATGACTTGTTATGAATACTTGTGCGCTGACAATAAAATTGTCTGTAATGTTTCATCCTTCATATTATGCTTCCCATTAAGTTAGGACTAAATTTTTTAATGTAATGAAAGCGAAATACTAATTAGCTGCTAGGTATAGTTCGAATTTTGATACTCGAAATATTTGGCAATTAATTACGAAAGAGTGGGTTAATGCTAAGTATTGATTTCTTATAAATAAATAAATATTCAATTTCATAAATTGAGAAAATAAACGCGCTAAAATTAAGTGCTTTAAAAAACTATTTAGAATATAAAAAATATTTTATTCGAAACTCATCAAATTTTTAAATAATTTTAATTAGCATCCAATTTAAATTTATTTATTAAAGTTTATTAAAATTTATTTAGCGAAGATCGGAGACTCTTGATAAAGGCCACGAGTTTCCTTCAAAATTAATTGTCTGAAACCAGTTAGTAAGCTCTAAGAGATATTTGCGTTTTCTTTTTGTCCTCTAAAGAGATGATGATGTTACGACGCGAGCAAGCGGATCTAGGATTACTCATTTCTCTGGCTTTTAACGTGGCACAGTATTATTGGTGCTCGCAGTCGGATCTGCTCTAGAATTCTGGATTGTTTAGGGACGTGGAAGTTGGAGAACGTTCCGACCATGAGGACACTCACGCCAGTTAGCTGTGACGTTGTATGTGTTATTATTACTACGATGAATTGGCATATCGATTATTCGACTTCTCTTTTGGTATAATCAGTCGTGGCTTCAATATCCAACTAATAAAGTGCCACGTGACTCAATACATTGCAAACGTACGTGGAATGTTGATAACTTCGATAACCGCACTATCAATCAAAGCGATAATCTGTGACGGTAGTTATTATTTTTATCACAAATTTCATATTTTTTATAGGAAAGGAACGGAAGTGGTTAATTCTAGGAAAAGATCAGCAGTTCTTCGACTGGGGTTGTCATTCATCAAGTAACGTATTCGTTCGAGATCGAGATATTTACATCATGTTGGCATCAGACTTTCAAGAAAGGTCATTAGGGAATTCGCGTGAGACTCGGGAAAACGTGTCGGATCCCTCCCAACGTCTGAGTCCCGGGTTTGCGAACAGCTGTTCCGGCGCCTCGTGCGCACGTCACTTCCATCTCCGATTGTCGCATGGCGTTATCAAGCGAGATCCCAGTCCACGCGCGGTCGGTCCACGCGCGGTCGGTCCGCGAGCAAAGATCAAAGGTGATCGAGAAGCGCGAATGTGAATTGCGGTGTGTCAGTGCGGCGTGAGCTCAGTCGTTCTTCGACCGTCTCGTAACGCGCCTCTCTTCTCTTTTATGCGACACGTATACCCTGTCGTTCGTTCCTTCTATCTTGGTGGCCACGTACACGGTACACCACACCCGCGAGTACAACGCGGACGCGCGGAGAGCAGGCGTACGAATCATACGCACGCACACACGCGCGCATGCAACACCCACACCTCCTCCAACACCCTTGAATCACGCGTAGTGATAATTTCCTCTCCCGCGATCACGCGGTGGGAAAAGCGAACCGGCTGGAAGCGACAGCGATCTCGGTGAACAGGAAGACGACGAGGAGGAACCGATCATTGTCGCGAAACTCATGAGGTAAGCGATGGACCCGTTTGTGTTGTTATTTCTCGTTGCGAGTAATCGTTCGCCACCTGTGGGCGTCAGAAGCCTGGAATTTGCCATGTATTCTTCGTCGATGTTGTCGTATCACGATGTCTTTCATGAATAATCTTTGTAAATCAACGTTAAACTCTCTATTCGTCTTCACACAGGATTCAAGCGCTGTACTTCGTCGGATTTGTAGTTTATAGTTGGATCAATTGAATCATTGATATCGTAATGCTTCCTCGAAAGGCTTATTATTTTCCTCTTGCGTCAACATTTTATCGATTCTGAATCAACCGTTGCTTAAACTTCCTGCTCCCACCTAGGTGCAACCTAGGTGCATCTAGGTGGATAATCATGTTTATCATTTGGTGTATATTCAATGTATATTGAAGCGAATTAAGTCGTTAAACTCGCGAGCTTCGTTATCAATCCGCGGCAGAATCGATTTTTCAAACTTACAGTCAATATCGAACGAGACGATCGTGTCAGTCATTGCCTTTATCAATGAACGAAGGATATATTCAAACAAAAATGGCATCACGCCAGTTTACAGTTTATTTATTCGATCTTATTTACGACTCCAAATGCGTATCGCTATAATTAGAATTTTGCACGTCATTTCACGTTACATGTTATAATTCGTTTTTGAGAGGTTCTTGTAATTCAAACATGCGGAAGCGCTGTCACAAGATTTATGTGGGGTTGATAAATTATCTTTATAGCAATCATGATAATGATCATCTGATATTTTGCGCATAAACACGACAGTATTGATTGATGAGTAATGTATCCCGATTTATTGCTTTCGTACACGTGTAATAGATTATATATGGACTTTTTTTACATGTGGATTGTAGCAACAACCATTACAAGAAATCTTTATGTACACTGAGAAAAAAGTAATTTAACTAAACTGTTCAAGCTAAAATAAAAAATTTTTTATTGTCCTAATTATTATAATTGTTTAGTCTGTCTACAATTTTTAGTCTAGGCAAGGAAATTGTTGTTTGTCCCACCTAAAAATTTTTTAGCACCCCGTGACAAATCGATTTAGTTGAATAATATATGAATTAATTATTTTTTTCTTAGTGAATTATTATACAATATTACATTAAATTAATATTATTTTAACAGTAAAATAGAGACTGTCGTTCTTATTGATGATTTAGTTTTTGTAATTTTTTATATCTTTTATAAAGTGATTTTTATTAAGATGAAATATTTTAACCTTTTCTCCTAAAGGTATTTATTAAAATGCTTGATATTTTCTTAACATTTTTGTTTTTTCATTGGTTTCATTGTTTTTTCTTTTTGGCCATGAATCATTTTTGTCGTGTTTGAATATACATGAAGACAAATGATTATTAGTGATAGTAATCCTTAATGTGTCAGGAATATTAATTGCAATGAACATTGCATAAACAAATGCATTCATTTGTTAACTACTTCATTTCACTAGTTTATTTATTACTACTTCTGATGAATTTTAGAAGATTTATTATGTTCGGTGATTTATGATTATGATTCTCTCATCAATCGATGTTTTGCGAAGCCATTTCTTTGTATTTTGAATATTGAACCGAGTAAATTTGTCAATATTTCCGTCAAGCAATAGTGTAAGCTACGAATCGCGAGGCATGGAGCGTGGTGTATTCGAGCTAGACGGACGTGGACGATCGTCTAGACGGAAACAATCCGTAAAGTAGTACATAGTGGTTTCATCGTTGGCCGCGCACGAGGTTATTAATGCGATGTAGTGTGAAATCTCTTTCCCCCTCGTGGTCCCTCTTCCGTCGTTTCATCCTTCCGCTCTTGCGGTGAAACCGGTTTTTTTTCCGACCGATGCGATTGTAGGATCGGACTGCCTGTTTTTAAAAAACGTATAAATCGCGCCTTTTTTTCTATTCGGGTTACCTGTAATCTTATTGTAAAAAGTCTATTTTTAGTGGCTGGGAGATTGTTAAAATAGAAAATTCATGCATGAACATTAGTGCATAAATTTCAACGCGACTTGTGATAAGTAGCACAGATTATTTTCTGTATTCAAATCGTATTACATAACGTATTTCTAGGCAAAGAGAATATTGGTAATTTTCAAGAAGCCTTAGCGAATCGGTAATACGATTTGCGGTGTCGAGTGACCTGGATATCTTTTTTAGAAATTCTTCATATTCGTATCTAAATGTACAAGACAAATATTACCATATTTTTTTAGAATGGAAGTTTTATTGATTGTTACGAGGATAATTTTTAACAAGTTTCTAAACTCGTGAAAATTACATTTTCCGACAAAACTATCGTGTAAGGCTTGCATTTTTAACCTCCTTTCTCAACCTTCTTCAATGCTGTTTACATAAAGTTGTATTTTTAGTAGAGAGTTTCTCTTGCATCGTACTCGAGCGAATTTTTCGTTCGGCCTTAGACTATTACTTGTGTAAATCGTGATCGGACGGTAAATTAAAGAGTGTGAAATCCAGGATTCCTCTGTTTACCGACTTCAACAATTGATCCAATCTGGGATCCAGCAGCAATTCAGTTTGTAGATTACACGTGTGCGGTACAGTGACATGTCAAATCAAACATTTGCGACGAGAAGGGGAATTTTCTTGTCGCAGTTTAAACTTTAAACGCAGGTCACATATCAGCACATATAATCACTTTCGCACTCAACGATTTAATTAATTCAATACATTTTGTACTTTGTCGTTCTGACATTTGCAGGACGTCACGATGATCGTTGATAACGCATGGATATGATAAACTTATCGTAATCATAATTATCGATTAATAAAAAATCATTATAGCACAATAATCTGCAAAATATGATTGACTGATATCAAAATACATGATCAATTATTTGTATCTTGACTCTTTTCGTTGGGTTTTGCCTTGGCGAAGTGTTTTATTATGACAAACTTTTATAAAACTTAACAAGTGACAAGAAGAGTTTTAAAAATTGAACGCAGTTAACGGTGCGTAAGTTAACGTTAGATCGATCTTTGAGTAATAAATACGATATAAATTATAAATTAGATACAAAAGATCCAGTCAGAATATTTTTATTCGGCAGTTTTATTCGTTATTGTGCTAGTATTATTGTATTATTATTATCAAAAATCGATCGTGATTCTTAGAAAGATTTAAAATTATAAAAATTGTTTGGGATTAATTATAAATTGAACATTTTGGCTTTGAGCCATTTTCAGTGATGCTGTAACATTTAAATCAAGGTCATAATCTCTCTTGTTCTCCGATGAGAAATAAGTGAGTACTTTAAAACGTGGTGTTCTAAAAATAGATAAAAGCGGAGCTGAAACGTCAGATTTATAGTGATTTATAATATTTATTTTATGTATCTTATTAGTTATTAAAGATCAAGACGTTAATTTACGCACCGTTTACTTGTGTTGAAACTCTCAAAGCTCCTTTTTACTTGGCACCTTTTTGTTAAGTTGATTATCGCAAGAGTATTTATTCAACTATTCCATCAAACTTGTTATCGTATCTTTATACACTGTGGTTTTTGTTTATACTTAATGATCTACGAGTTATTAAAGATAGATGCGCGAACAATAATAATTTTTTGTCTTTGAGGATATTGATCGCCCATTAATAAGAGTAATCGATGGATAATTAAATTAGTATTATCAATATATCTAGACTATTGATAATTTTTGTCAAACCATCGCTTCTTTAATACGGTCCTTATATGATGATTGATCACGTCAATATATACACGTCAATATATAATAAAAAATTTTGGGAATCGTCGGTCATGTAAAACGGAAAGATGAAAATGTTATATGACGAGATAACTCATGCTCAAATATTAAAGTGATTATATTTTTAATTAGATTATGCTTTGATATAATTATCTTAATTATAATTTCTATTATTTATTTAAACGTTATTTGTGCGAAGGAGATGAATTTGGCGCTATCTTAACGCGTTCTCTTGCCTGTGCAAGGAAGATAATAGTAATATATTCTGATTGAGGATAGCACAGTCGTATTACATAAGTAGCAGAATAGAGTATTATGTAAAAACCAGTTCAGAGAGTCTCATTTTTCTTTCATTTATGCACGTGTAGCATCATTAAACAAGCCATTTTCTTATTCTTGTCTCTTCTTTATATAAATTTGAATTCTTTGGAAGATCTCCATCTCCATAAATTAACAGGATTATACATATTTGGAATATAATGGTATTAATTACTTGAAATATTAATTACTTGAAGTATTAATTACTTGAATTTACAAATATTTTCAAAAAAGTATAACATTTTGTTTTATACTTGTTATTTTCTTTTCTCAATTACTATAGATAGACATTTTTTATGTGAGATATAAACTGGGGGATTAATAAATTTATTATTAATGAATGAGGAAAAAAACACATCAAGGAAAAAAAATCGTTGAATCTATTATATCACCTATAGTACAAAGTTCAGCGAAGTAGTTTTAGAGACATGTATTTTTCAGATTAGATCAATTAGACAAGTCGCACATAACAGGTAAAACAGATGTCAACAGACAGATGTCAACATAAAAAATATATTTATCTAAAATATAGATACGCATGTTTTAAAAAACATATTTGATATATATTTTTACATAATCAATTTTTCCGCAGTAAATAGTAATAGTTTAACAAAAACAGTTCAGTGGTTTTGATAAAAAGAACAAGTATATTCGAAATATAAATGTTGAGATCATTTGTTTGCCAGCGATATTTATCTCGTTAATGTAAATTTATGGGAAACAATGTAAGGTCAATATCCAGTTTAAAAATCAATAACATTAACATAATCTTCCTATGATTGTTCTACAGAATGTAACAATGAACGGTCTTATTTGACTCGGGTTAAGTTACAAGCCTTAGAAGCTTGTTAGCTCGGTGTCGAATTATATTGCATGTGCGATTGTGTCACGTTCACTAAATCGTCGTGGAGGACGGGTCATCCGTGTGTGTTGCGGATATGAGTGCATCGCAGCTTATTTCGATTAAGGTACGTGTGTGCTCGTAAAATTGGGTCAGTAGCGTTAATGCCAATACCCGTTTTATCGAACGAAGTTAACCAAGGTTGGCGTTCACGGAGTATATACAACACGAAAGAAAGAACGGTATTCGTTCGTTCTGAATGCGTTTATAAATAGCATTGACATGAAGAAACCTGGCAATTTATAATTTACTCTTTGGGAAAATTGAAAATTTCTCCTCAAGTAAAAGAGGAACACGAGTCAAATCGGTGATGTAAACGATAATAGTAATTTTTTGAAGATGGCAATGCTTTTTTGTGATTTCCAGAGACGTGTGATTCGTAGGAACACAGTGTTAACGTCATAATTCATATTAAAGCAAGCTATTCCATGCCATTTTTAAGACTTTTCTCTAATAATTATTATGTTTTTAAATTATCTCTAAACATTGAAGCGAAGATATTCGGACATTTTTAGTTTTCATAATAATATAATTTAATTATTTGATTATTTTTATGATTTTTATAAGAATTCACACATCTAGCTATTACTACGAATTAATTGCGAATAGATTGCGAATAAACGAAAAAAATACTTAGAGAGTAGATTAAAACGATTTAATCTTTGTCCAAAATAATAATAACGTGGCGTTTACATGCACGCGTACGTTAAAATAAAGAATATTCACGCATTTGATTTTAATTATATTTAATTTATAAATTAATTTATAAACGTTAAGTGTCGGAAAGTATAATCGTATCGCAAGTGTCGTACGCTGTGATGGCTCAACGGTGAATGAAGGTTGCCGCGAATACAAGTGTGACGCAACGCGTGGAATAGTGCCAGTAGACGGACCTTTATCGGTATTACGACGTCCTTTCTGTACGTCTTCGTCTCGTACGATATCGAACTTCGGACCCGCCGATAAAACGTTCGAGTGGAAAGAAACCCAGACGCGCAAAATCTCACTGCGACGAGTTGCGTTGCACAAAACCTGATTACTCAATGTTTTGAAATATAATTATGCTCAGTGGACTTTCATCCTCGAAAGACTGGACTGACATTGAAATACAACCTTTTCTTCAACTTAGTGACTGTTCAGCATAAAATTAAGACTCTAATTAATTGAGAAAGCACCAACAAAAACTTCTCAGTGTCTTTTTGTCAGTAATTTTTTTTTAAATTTTGTGTAACATATTATATCCGGTTGACTCTTTTCTCAAAATTTTTTTTTTTAAGAGACATTTTAAAAACTGATGAATTTTGTAAATTCAGATTCTCGTTTCCTCTACGACGAATCCTCGCGGTATTGCAAAACGTCATTCGTGGAAAAATTTCTCGACATCATCCGCGATTTGCTTGGCGTGTTGAGTTCTTTTTACGTTCCTATGTATTTAACGTCAAAATTAATTACATATCAAACGTTTATTTCCGATTACGGAAAGATAAAGTGTGTTAGCAATAAATTATTTTTATCACGCGGTGCGGATTAAACGTGAACGGTCGCCGCGAATATTGTCCTCGTTCTTTGTACCGTCCATTCTTATCGCGATTCTGAATAGTTATCTGCGTCAAGCAACGCGAACTTTGGATCGCAGTCTTGGAAAGCGTGCTGAATACAAGATGCGCGATATTTATAACACAAGAACGGGATCTGTTCCGTATATTCATATTCACCCTTCGAGATACGGCCGAAAAAAGTGACGAGGAAATGTGAAATAACATACCACTCGGGTACGGTGGAAAAACGCTTCGTTTGCTTTTTTCCTTCACGTTTTATCTGAGTTATGTTACGTCGTCAACAATCCGTCTTATTTGCCCATTTCGTATTATCAAAACATTTCATTTCATAAGGAGATTTTCTTATGTAAGTCCGATAATTTTTCGATTGACTGCTCTTTGCATCTTCGTGCTGGAGATAACAAATTCACACGTAACGTATAATCGTTATAATACAAAATGAATGCGAGTTAAAACGCAGTTGCTACAGAAAATATCACGTTTGGATTTTATTGTACATACATGTGCAGATTAAAACTGAACTCAATGCCGTGTAGGGGCTGAACCTCGGAAATCGTCATCGCGTAACACTTCGCGTTTCGACTGCAATGCGTGCATTCCGCTGCGAATTAACACGTGCACGCGTGTATCGGGGGCAAAGTGCACTTGACCGAGTCAGTTGCCGCGCGGTTAACGGACCATGAAGACCGCGACAGGCAAATTGCGGGTGATATCGAGAAATTCTTCTCGCAAGTGTGACGTTTCGTGTACTAGATACTAGATCATTCGTCGTCAGGACCCATCTAATTAATAATTTACCCTTTCTTCGGGTTCTGCTGCGCGTAAGCATATCTTGGAATGTTTATACATAAAATATTCCATTCTGTCAAAACTTACTCATTTATTTATTAGATAGACACGACGATGAATGTAAATATGACTATTAAGTGATAACTCGAACTTTTATGACATTTATGATTAATTAAAATAATATTAATCGCGCGTTTGCGCAATTCTTTTAAACCAGGTTTGCGACTCATCTTGTTGCAAAAAATTCTGTTTGCATCATTCGTATGTTAAATATTTTATTAATGTAATTAAAAAATATTTATTTCTTTTTTTTACATTTTTACATGTTTGCTCGTAAGTCAGCTGCTTATACATGCAGCAACTCGACTCGATATGTACATATTAATTATTAATAATTATTAATAATTCTTTGATTGATTATCATGCGACTAACGTCTGTTCTAAAATATATCTTGTTTTCTGCATTTGAGAAATAAAGGTATTTTTAACAGATTTTGCAGTATGAAATATTATCGTTTGTAGAATTTAAAACACGTAAAGTTATATGGACGTTGAGTGTGTTTTTTTTTTCAAACATTAAAGTGTACTTTATCATTTTTACTACTCCAATTTACTGGAGTTTGTAATTCATTTTTAAATATTACTTCGGTATCACGATATAATAATCATAAAACTAATTCTTTCATTTAGAATCATATATTATTAGTTTTGTGATATCGCGATACCGAAAAGATATGAAACTATTCCAGTACTTAAAACATTTGATGATAAGATTACAATATATTTTACATTTACGCGATCGCTGAAATAGATCGCGTCTCCAAAGATTAACTCTTTATTTGTCGTTCTTAATAATCGTCGAGCGCTATCACCGGTAACGCCGCGATAGCACGAAAGGGGGGGGGGGGGTTGGGAAAACGAGTAAGAAGTCCTCTCGACGTATCTGTCGATCTCGAGAGCTTCTACCACCGTCGTGTCGAGGGCTATTTCGACGACGAAGAGCGTACTCGAATGCACCGCATGCACCCTCGAAGATCTCACTAACTTTTGTCGACTTTGGGAATGGTTTTTCTTGCAGTGTCGATTAATTCGCATCGCTCACAGAGAAGACACCCCGCCGGGTGAATTCGATCTTGGAAGTAAGAGCGACCGGATAGAGAACCGCCACCATGATCGTGGACGATAAACAGTGAGTCGTAGCGTAAACGCCGCTGCGTAGCCGAGCATACATGAGCCTGCACCGCTATGCATAGCGCATCGTACGCAGCATGCAGCTCTCTTTCTGCTGTATCTTCTATCTCGCTGTTGCTTGTATTATTAATGACTACTCTCTGCGCCCTCGGCTGTCGTGAACCTACGACATTAAATTAAACGTGCTGTGGGAGTCTCGTAGGACTTCCTGAAACGCATGATCCGATGAATCCCCGAGTTCTTTGATTTATCTCTCGCCCCGCCAGAATGCTCAAGCACTTTCTTTGCGATTCTATACGTTACAAATTTAAATCGTATTTTATATGTAACCATGTTTTCTCTCTATATCTTCTTCTGATATTTTTGTCACATTTCTTTTTAATTTTTTTATATCACCGTAGAAATTTCGTAGCGTATTTTGCAACTTAGCCGCTGGCTCAACGGCTGTTGCTGTTATTTTAACTATTTCTCTGTCGCTTTGACACTTACTTCTTTCTTATTTCCAGCATGACAATTTTATTTTCGATGTATCGGCATGCGATATGTGAATTGTAAATCGTATGAGTGTATTGTATATTATTAAGTACTTTATTATTGTATATTACTAAGTACTTTATATAAAATGTCTACGTATGATTTTAATCTCTTGTTCATATTAGTAAAGACATGTTACATAAATTCAGAATTATACTACTACCTTTAGCAAATTGAACAGAACGTATATTTTTTATAAGTATTACTTTTTCTATTTCTTCCTTAGAAAGATATTTGAATGAGCTATCTTTGTATCAATTTTTAATAAAAGTGTGATAGGAGACTGCATTTGAGTTAAATTAGTAACTAGGCATCATTTTAATATTATAGTTATAAATACATAAATAATGTTGAAATGAAACTTTTCCGCTCGAATACCCAAAGCAGACTGAAATAAAAATGAAACTCGTTATGACCTCCTTAATCGCCTCAGATAAGTGAATGAATATTTCATAATACATCGATTTTTCAACATCAAAATGAAGCGTGACCGTGATATGAATTCTCTTTATTTTGTCTAAAGTACTATTTGATATTGATATTGACTCTGTGATATTTCTCATACAAAATTCAATGGGTATTTTTTAAATTAAAAACGTTGCAAGGAATAACAAATTGCAATGTAATCTGAATTCATGCTGTAGTCCCTGTTCTTTTTTGCTGGATTTCGCTCGTTCGTGACCGTGAAAAATTTTTATTTGACTCACGAGGACTTGTTGTGCGGTAAATCCGTGAAAAAAGATAAACTGTAAGGTCTCGAGAGCTTCAACGGACGATATACTTCGGAATTTGACCGTGAGACGCCTGTTACCGCACAGCTGGCTCTCTTCGTCCCCCTTCGACTTCCGTCATACACACGAGACCTTTTGGACATATGCTCGATGGAGATAAGACTCGAGAGACCGGTTGGCTCTATTCGTCCGCCGCGTGCAACGTGGACTCGCGACGTTCAAAGTCCGTAACGATATTGGGATCTCGATTGTGTATTCTCTCGGTGTCTCCTCCTGTAATACTTCGATTTTAATTCTTTGATTACAGTCGTACAGAATACTCTTCAGAATCACCGAATGTTTTTCTAAACTCTATGACATATACAGTTCGAAATTTCTTTTTATTTTTAAATTAATATAAATGAGATATAAGATGTAGTGATGAAGGTTGTATAAGTTAATGAGAAAAATAAGAGATCTGTTTGTAACGTCGATGTTAATTTTGATTTTAACATGTGCTGACATATTCAATAAGATTTTATCCTTAAGATAATCGCTATTTTTAAAAATTTGTTTCTTTTAAATCAGTCTCTTGAGTCAAAGGAATATTCAATCTCTCCTGAGAGACTGGATATAGACTACATGACGTGAACATTCCATAAAATTTTCAAAAAGCGATTCGAAGACTGGCTTTATATCCTTTGTTCCATTTTCCTATTTCCCTACTACTTATAGACCCGTCTACTTATAGACTCATGAATTATGCAATTATGAGGGTGCTGTTATTTTTTATACAACAAATGTAGATCTAATTTCATGTTTTCTTATATCCTATTATCATATTATCGTACATTTCATATTTAATTTTTTAATGCTTTCAAGACAGAAATAAGATAATCAGTTTTACATTGCTATCCATTTGATATAATGAGTTACATGTTTTACAAATTTATTAATGTTTGTTTTTAAATGTTACAATTTTTTTATTTTTTTTGCAATGTGTCCGACATCTTTATTTGAAGACAATATGTTGCAGCATACGAACTTTGAATGTCGTTATGATTTTACGTTTGCACTAGCGTTACACGAGTATAGCACATAATAATAATGAAATTACCAAAATACAAAATTATTTACACTGTAATTAGCATTCAGATGACCATGTAAATATCAATATTGTCGGAGCAAAAGATTAGCTAATGAAGCAACAACATCTACGTAATTTATGAGCAATTATGAGCAAGTAGAAGAAAAACGGGGGAATAAAGCAAAGATATTGACATATAAAGTCTGCGAATCACTTTTTAATTTTATGGAATGTTGAATATTCTATGAAAATAAGAAACGCATTAACATGATTTTTTGAAATCCTTTTTACTACACTTTATCTTAATTAACTAATTGACGAAAAAACTATTGCTTGTTGCTTTCAGTATACGTTTTTGTAAACTGCGTAATATCAATCAAAGCTTACGTCAGACCTATTTGCTGATTTAAGTCAAATCGCAAAACTGAACGTGATATAACTCGTATTCTTGTATGCAATATCAAGTGAGCTGTATTATGCAGCTTGATATGCATCTGACTGATCGATATAATAGCAAGCAAACTCAAAAGAAACTTGATTAATAATCATATTGTAGTGTGAAGTATTGACCTAACTGTAATGTAGAGGGAGAGAAGTGACATAAGTGCGTCGTATAAAGTTCAGGGATGGGTATATCACGAATACGATATGGCGCAATCAATAGCAGAATAAAACGGAATCATTGTAATCGATATGTAAGTTCACTGATTTAAATTGACTTCGTGGCACGAGGGCGGACTTGATATTTTATCGGAACTGGACTTGACCTCACGAAACCTATGATCGAAGCGAACTTGAAATTAATTTTTTAGATTTATTTCTTTCTCGCGGAATAGTTAAATTCAGCATTTGCATATCTTAAAATGACCACTTGCAGCATTAATATGAATAATGCAATATTAATCTTTCCTAACTATATAAATTGTTTGATAAATAACAAAGAAGATAAAAATTTGTAAAAAATATTTTCTGCAGTTTATAAATTTTATCTTTTGCAGGTAACAAAATTCTTTTCAAATATTTAAGTATTGATTAGATTAACGCTCGGAGTGTCTTATCGTAAAAAATATCATTAACGTGTGAGATATTTTATTAGCGGGTGGAAAATCGATCGGTGAAGTACATGTCACACACGGCATTAAAACATATATAAATGAGTAATTTTTACACTTTTGTTGATTGTTGATCAAATAGAAATATTATATTTTTTATTAGCGTCGAAGAGCGCGATATTCTGGCACTTCAAGGTGATGCGCTCGAGGGAAGTCAAACTAAATGATATGCTTTCCAAGTTCTTCGCTGCAGGAGTACAATTACATTCTTATAATTGTTGATACGTACTGTCGATACGTATGATTGAATTTGTATCCTATTGCTTCAATAGCTTGTTATCCTATCACTTTATCGATCTTGATAGATATGTTGTGTCTCTAAGAGCGCTTCTTCTGCCTTTTCTGTGCACGTAGCATGATAAGTATTATATCTATATGTTATATCTAGTGCGACTAATAGATAAAAGGCGCCAATTCGCCGATAGAAATCCACGAAAGAATTAGTCCCGATGATTAATTATCGCTTATTGCTTGCATATACAAGAAAGTGTTTATTATTCTTGACACGAATTATACTTGTAAAATGCATGACTCCCACCGATAGCTTTTTTATTCTTATTTAAACTTCAGAATTGCTTACTCGAGTAGATAATTCGGTTGGATAAGCAGAACAAGATACTCCAATATCTTGTAAGATAAGATAATTTTGCAGGAGTGTAGATAATAATATTCAAACTTTTTCTTTCTGCAAAAGTTAAAGTATTGAATTATAATTGTATCAATTATATAATTGATCTGTTTTTTTTTTGGAAGAAACGTGAAAATAAACTATCTATTAGTGTAGTTACTTATCATAGATGTTTGCACTTGTTATTATATTTCTTTACTCTCAAATTTCACAAGCACCGAATGTTATTTTTCGAGAATATTATTTTTCGAGAATATTATTTCTCGAAAATTTTCTTAAAGAAAATATATCTAAATGCTTGAGTATTTGAGTGATTTTTTTATTCTACAGGGAAATGGAAGGTTTCTGGATCTACGGCGCGATCCACGCGATCAAGGCTCTGTCGTACGTGTACGACTTGCTGACTTTCCCCGTGTATCTCATACTTCAACGACCATGGGAGAAGCGTAAGGCCTCCAGGAGGATCAAGGCCCGTCCGATTTCGAAAGATGATAATCAGATCACTTACAGAAGCGTCGATTCCCCGAAATCGATGCACATCATGCTCGAACGCGAAAAGGTCGATACTCTGGAAAAGGTGCTCCTTTGGGTCGTCAAAATGCATGGCGATAAAAGATGTCTTGGTACCAGGCAAATCTTAGCAGAGGAGGATGAGCCTCAACCTAACGGCAGAATCTTCAAAAAGGTAATATAGATTGAGAAATAAATCAAATTGAAAATGAAAAATAAATCTTTCAATCTCTCTTATTGTAAAAACTGCTTATTTTATATATTGAGAAATAAAATTTAAAGAGAAAATCGAGAGAGAAAAATTCTTAGGACGCACCAACATGTCTGTATACTTTTATTATTGTACTTAATATCAACATCGAAGAGATACTAGTGGACTTTTATATTGTGAAATTTGATCTGTTTTTTCAGTATAAAATGGGAGACTACAGATGGAAGTCATTTAATGATATCGATAAATTGGCTTCTTCCTTCGGCCGAGGTTTGACAGAACTTGGTATGAAGCCACGTAACAATATTGTTATTTTCGCTGAGACAAGAGCGGAATGGATGATAGCAGCACACGCATGTTTCAAGCAGAATTTCACCGTGGTAACGATCTATGCGACTTTAGGCGACGAAGCTATCGCTCACGGTATCAACGAAACCGAAGTGGACACTGTCATTACCAGCCATGAACTTCTGCCAAAGTTCAAGCGGTTGCTGGATATGGTGCCGGAGGTTAAGAAAATTATCTATATGGAAGATCAACTCAAACCGACTAGCACTAAAGGTTACAAGGTACATTTTAAATTAGTTTTTAATATTTAAATTGATATTTATATGACTTTATGCGTTAAATCTTAGGTATACAGCATTTTTTTCACTTTCTTTTTGTTACGTAATAGTGTAATAGAATAGTTAATAGAATAGCGAAAAATAATAATTTAAATAAGTTAGATAAAACGCGCTGCGTATATGTTGATATTATTTTCTTCTGAAAAGTTTTTGTTTAATAGCTGTGATATTGATTGAGATTGACTATCAGATTAACTTTTATTATGTATTTATTTATGAATACTGCTACTTATAATTAGTAGTACTTTCTTAGTTTTTTAGATATTGTTTTTATTGCTTGCTTTTGTTTCAGGATGGAGTACAACTGCTACCCTTCGCCGATGTCATCAAAATGGGCAGTAAGTCAACTGCAAGTGCTACTTCACCGAAAGCCGATGACACCGCTATAATTATGTACACGTCTGGTTCGACTGGAGTACCGAAAGGCGTTCTTCTCTCTCATAAAAATATTATAAGCACTCTAAAAGCTTTCTGTGACGCTGTAGAGATCAAGTCAGATGACGTTTTTCTCGGGTTTTTGCCGCTGGCTCATGTCTTCGAGCTACTGGCTGAGAGCGTGTGTCTTTTAAACGGAGTGCCCATCGGTTATAGCTCGCCGCTTACGCTGATCGATTCAAGTAGTAAAATTCAGAGGGGATCAAAGGGTGATGCTTCCGTCCTACATCCAACTTGCTTAACCGCAGTACCGGTGAATATCTTTGTAAATCAATTCTTACTATCTTGATCTTTCGATGGAAAAGAAAATCTAAAGGAATTCTATCACTAAGCTCTTCAGCGTATAAAGTTATTCAATTTATAAATAAAATAAAAAAATACTAAATGTTAAATACAATATATATGTTTTCTTTATCTGTAAATTTTGTTTCTTATACAATTTTTAATACAATTATTATGCGAAATATTGCTAAATATAAAATTATTTGCTTTAGCTCATTCTCGATCGTATCTCCAAAGGAATAAACGAAAAAGTAAAAAAATCCGGCCCATTCAGGCAAGCCATCTTCAATTTTGCATATGAATATAAACTTAAGTGGACAAAGCGAGGCTACGAAACGCCTCTTTTCGACAAATACATTTTTGGAGCTGCGAAACAAGTGCTCGGTGGTCGGGTTAGACTTGTTCTCTCCGGAGGTGCTCCACTTAGTCCAGATACTCATAATCAAGTAAAACTCTGTCTATGCGTCACTGTAACTCAAGGATATGGTCTCACGGAAACGAGTTCTTGCGCAACCGTTATGGACAGTATGTATTTTTTAACCGCAATACATATTTGATGTTCATGTTTTTATGTCATATATTTTTTTCAGTGCACGATAGAACCACCGGAAGAGTCGGAGCACCAACTACGGTTTGCGATATTCGATTAGAGAATTGGGAAGAAGCTGGTTATCGAGTTAAAGATCACCCACACCCCAGAGGAGAGATCGTAATTGGTGGCGACATAGTTTCCGCTGGTTACTATAAACTGCCGGATAAAACGAGAGAAGACTTTTTCCAAGAGGATGGCAGACAATGGTTCCGAACAGGCGATATTGGCGAGATTCATGCAGATGGTTCCATCAAGATTATTGGTATGTCGCAAAAAAAAAAATACAACAGGCTCAATATCTTTTTATCTCTATGAGACTAATGATGAGAGTAATGAGACAATAATATTCACGTCATGTTTATTATTCCAATATATCTTCGACGATGAATGTTTGTTTACAGACCGAAAGAAGGACTTGGTTAAACTACAACTCGGCGAATACGTTTCTTTAGGCAAAGTTGAGTCCGAATTAAAGACTTGCCCTGTCGTAGAAAATATATGCGTCTATGGCGATGCGAATAAAGCGTACACAGTGGCATTGGTCGTGCCTAATCAGCATTATTTGGAAGAAATCGCCGATAATCTAGGCATAACTGGAAAGAGTCTTGAAGAACTTTGTAGCAATCCACAGATCGAGAAAGCGGTACTTCAAGAACTTGTTGAGCAAGCGAAGAAATGTACGTTTCTATATATTTTTGATTTTTGCTCTTTTGATTGATTCTTTTTGTTATTCTCAATATTATTAATTCAACCATGTCTGTTGCTTATAGGTAAGCTTCAAAGGTTTGAAATACCCGGTGCGGTGAAACTGTGTGCAGAACAATGGTCACCTGATATGGGTTTGGTTACCGCGGCATTCAAACTCAAGAGAAAAGCGGTTCAGGAACGTTATCAACATGAAATTAATAGGATGTACGCTTCGTGATGTTCCGCCATAGGATGCACTAAATGTTGCGTGTAATTTAAACCTAAGAAATCCTTGTCCAACAGACGGTACCTCGATAATTCATAGATACATGTAAACTTTGTCATAAGCTCACATTTCACGCTGGTCACGGAACACGTGTCAAGCTCGTGGCAACCGCATGTGCAATCGTAATGATAATCAAAAGAGCATTCTCAGCATTCTTCGAGTGATTTTTACGTCATCTGAATTAATAGCAATCTGTTCCGCTGACATTTGATCAAATTGTCGTCAATTCACGTGACTGAGAAAACTATTGGATCGGGAAAACTATTGGAAATCGGAAAATGCCGAGATTCACTTTTGATTCAAAAATGAAAGTATCGCTTTTTAACGGTATTTCTTCATTAGGTCTTCCGAGCGTGACAAATTTTTCGCAATTTTGCATTGATATCGATTGTTATCTATTACACACAAGTCGAGTATTCGATTTTGTGACACGAAGCCTATGAGATTTTCTATGTATCATTTTACGTATGAACTTTACGTATGTATTATCGAGGACAAATAGATACTGTAAAATGATACCGTAGCGCGATATTGGAAAAAAATAAGTGGTACAAGACGATTTTTCGTTGGGAAAATTGTTGTCGTCCTACTCCCTCTTTTATATCATTATATTTTTGATTGACTTAATCAATCGATTTGTCGCGCCTATATTTCAATAGTGCACCTATCTAATTGTTGGTTAATTAATGAGCTAATTATGATATTTTTTTGCGAATAAGTTGGTTCCATTAAATTTACAACTCGTACGGTGTACTTATTTTAAGTGCTATTCAAAATTATCGAGTTCGGTTTTAAAGGGGACGGGAAAGGGATCTTCTCAGAAGGCTTTTCGTTTTCTTACAAATAATATATCAAATGTATATACATAAAGAAACGAAAAACGAAGCTGTTTGTGTTCGGCACGCATAGATTAATTTCAAGGCAATTTTAACAATAATATATTGTAAATTAAAATTTCTCTCATCAAAATATTATCACTTAACATTATACACTGCCGTCTGTCTAGTAATTCGTCAACATGTTCTGCCTACTTTTCAAAAATATTAATTCAAACATCACACTATTTCCCAGCAACAGAGAGAATATTTTTGTGTATATGCGTATGTGCGAGTGTGTATATGCGCGCGAGGGTGTTTGGTTTTCATTGTGTATGCTTGTATACACATATGTCTATAAGGAAAAGATTAGGAAGTAAAACGTATGTGAGCTTAAAGAAATCATGTTTTGCAAATATACAATATTTCTTTGCTGTTTTTCACGCGCATGTCTCTGGCGGTTCGAATCGTGCGATTTACTCTGTTCCCTATTCTAAATTTATGTACATTTCGAAGCATTTTTAAATATTTTAAAATATATGTATATCTCACTATATATTTACTAAATCAGCAAAATTTTGTTTTAGGTGTCAGGAAGTTAATTTTTCACATATGCGTACATATTTTCTTTTATATTTATATCTTTTAATATTAAATGAAGTATTAAATCTATTGATTTTTCCTTTTTATTCACGTGTTCGACACATGAATACGAGCCGACAGAGAAAACAGCGCGGTATTCAGAAAACTTATACAAGATTTTGCCGCATAATGTGTATATAGCAATTACGTTAATTTGTGCGTTTACATATGCAGACACAGAAGCTTAATGTTTTTCTTCTGTTTCGTTTACGAAAACGGAAGTAACGGGAGCTAATATCGGTAATAATTGAGCAAAGACATGAACGACGAGCGCTAATGAGAGCTAATGATCAGAGGCAGCTCACCTTTCTTTATCATTCGTCACGAGAGTTCCTGCGATAGATAAGTGTATGAGAGTTGGTACTAATCTCTATTAATTATTAAGCGCTGTACATTACTTAAGTAGGCATGGTCAATTGTTTGGTGTTATGGCATCAAAGATATAATTATTATTAATATTATTAGCAATTATCATTATTTGAAAATGATTTGCAAAATAAATGTACAAAGATGTATATCACTGACCTACATGTCATTGCAATACATCTCTTTCATTATTACTTCCATTTCCCAGATACAAACCATAACTTTTAAATTCCCAATAACTAAAACGAACACGTTAATGGATTTTTGTATGTTTCCCTTTATCCCCGACTGTCACAGTTAATTCGCTGTTTTTGCGCTTAGAGACTACGAGTTTTTTTTATAGCTCATTTGAAATATCCAATCCATTTAATTAAAGTGTGCAGGTAAAAATACGCAACGTGGAAGTAGTTAGTATGATAGTTTATTCATTACAAATGAAATCATTAATACATCAATCTATCAAGTTGGTCATTTGTAGACAGTAGTAGTAGCAGTAGTAGTAGTAGTAATAGTAATAGTAGTAGTAGTAGTAGTAATGGAATGCCATTCAGTTTCTACTTTTAGTAGATATATACAAACTATAAAGTGTATACGATTACGTCGTGTCGCGCATCTTAAATAGACACTATTAAAATGTACATACATGTACATACATACATGCTTAATATGCTTCACGCCAGCCATTAATATGGAACGAGTTTTTCTCGACAATTATGAAGTACAAACATACATGTGTACTTGTCTAAAGTTCACGAGATGGTAGATTGCACGCGCGGAGGAACATTCATTTTGTATATGTACGAGGTCACCGGTTCAAGACAGCTCGTTCGACAGCTGAATTAATAAATTCACGAATGACAATTGAGCTTTCCTCATTGTCTCGATTAAACGCGAAAAATAGAGACTTGTTCACAGCGCAGATTTTGCGCAATGGTTGTGGATGCATTTTTATTTGCTGAAGTATATAAACACATACAAACACATGAAGTTTACTAAAATAGACGAGTTTGTGAATTTTCAGCTTAAATCAGATTGCGATATAATCAACAGAGTGCAATATCTAATACGAATAATTGATAATTTGAATAAAATTTATATACATTAATTATACTGATGTTATTTATATATCAGCTGTGATCGAGATGAGAAAAACGATGTTATAAATAGCATTCTTTTTTTATGCCCGAAGATAAAGTGGGTAAACTGTGCGTTGAGTGTCGTGTATTTTTACAGTGACGCAGAGATTATGTGTTTGTGAGAAGCAGCGATTTTTACTATCTTTCGATAACAGGTCACTTCGCACTCATAAAAACATATCCCCTCTTACACGATATCTATACATTTCTTTTAGTCACATCCACAATACATATACAATTCTCTAACATAAACAGTTTCCCAAGACTGTTAGCCACGAAATATTTTTTGAATTGCGATATATTTATTTAATACACATACACATTTTTTACACGTACATAGGAATCTCTATGATAAATTTGCAATTGATCTTTGGAAGAACACTTGCTCTTATTAATTTTCAATAGAGTGTGCTTTGTTACGCGAAACTTTCTGGCTTTTATTTCGTGGAAAACACGCTTCGGAAAAGATTCGTTCTACAACAAATGTGTTGCTATAATAGTTCTTCTAAAGGTCGATATCTTTTCAGATTGAGGCCCGAAAGTAATCTCAGTTCTGAAATATATTCTAAAATTTGGTCAAGATTCTTATGTTATACGGAATTAATCGAAGCCCTTAGGGTTTCAGTATCCATTAATTACGTAGATGCACAGACGAGATCGAAGTTATCTAATGAGAGTGTAATCTACACGAAAAAGTCATTTGGACGTATTACGGCGCTTGCAAGAAAACGCTTGAGACAACAATGTGCTCGAAGTTGCTTTCGATGCTCGATTTAATTACAAATATTTTCTTTTACGATAAATACACTTCGCTATTGTTCAATTTATCGTATCGTGAGGTTTGAACAATTTGATTTGCACTACGAATATATTTTGGCGAATTACATCTTTCAATATCGTTCAAAAAAGCTATCTGCATTCAGATAATTTCTCACAGGATTAGTAGGATTTATAATTTCAATCTAAGTATCTATAATCTTAAATTACGTAAAAGAAAGCATTTTTTAAAATATCTCTTTAACATTTTATAATATGTCATAATATTTTTTCAAATAATAAAAATTTGTCTCGAGAGCAAAGAATGAATTGTACGAAATTTAAAATAATATAATTAAAACTTTTAATAACATAAAATTGATTAGAGCGTTGCGAATAGGTCGGAATACACGTTTTCGTACGTTTGACGGAAATTGCGGAAATTGCCTCTGGACATGGGACTACCGTCAGTTGCAAGAGGCCGTCCAATAATACAAAGTACTATCAAAGTATCGAACGAAGCAGGAAGACATGTCGGCGAACGATCTGAGGAGAAATTAAGATTTTCTCTAGTCGTCGAAAAGGAAGTAGGAAATGATACGGGATTGAAAATTTATCGCAACTCGTGGCAACACACGTTGCGATGGAAATAGATATTGACGTTTTAAATAATGAAGTTAATTACAATAAACGACGTGAGAGAATTATTAAATTGAAAATCGATTACCAATGCAAAACTGTATTTAGAATTTAATCAAGCAATAAGACATAATGATTCCTTTACACTTGTAATTAAATATAACGCGAGGAAGTTAATTTTAATTATACAAAATCCGTTATCTATCTCAATTTTACATACATTTTACACGAAAAATATGATATTCGTGAATTATTATGTATTCATATAAGTCTTTTGAAAAATATCATTATTAATTAAGATCTGATAATCATTGATAAGATTTGCTCCGAATTTTAATTTATACGATAAAGGATGTAGTTGCGTGATCCATGAAAAAGCTCATAATACGTAATAGTCGTAAATCACCCGCACTTTCATTTGGAGCAAGAATTTTCTGCTTGGGAACGTTTTGATGAGATACACTTCCATTTGTCTGAAGGTAAAGCGCCGGATGAGTAATGAAAACGATTCTCCGGACGATGTCATTCGCATTTGTGATGAAAATACTCGGACAATTATTTGAAAGGCGTCGGAAAGACGTGTGAAAAACGTCTTAATCTTTTAACGACTTCTTTCTTCCGTGTTATTTGGGTGCCATTCGTATAAATTAAATTAAAGAGTCTAAATTATTTATTAAAGTCTTTACAGATCTTGTTTAGCTGTCAACAATTAATGGATGTCATGAAAGGAGCATACATTTGTAATTAAATATAACGTGAATAATTTAATTTTAATTAAACAAAATCTGTTATCTATCTCAATTTTACACTTCACACGAAAGATATGATATTCGTGAATTATTATGTATTTGTATAAGTTTTTGAAAAATATTAATTTATACTCGACGCCAAACAACAGACAAAATTAACGAACAATAAACTAGAATGTATCTTGCGAAGTTGAGATGTTCTAATAAAGTTATAACTATCAAAATTGAGGAGATTATACGATACTTTTGTAAATTTTTCTCAATTTTATTCTCTTATTGTCTATTCATTTTAGTTACAGCTGGCATTTAATAAAATTAAATGCCAGCTGTAATAATTATATAATTATTTAATTAATAAGACATTAAATTTGAATTTAAAAAAGAAATTTTTCCGAGTACGAATAAAGAATGCGTTGAAGTCAATTTCTTTTTCCTTTGAATTTCGAAAAAAATTAAAACAATGTTTTCTCAAGAATAAAGATCGTATCAAATTTATTTCATCTAGATTTTAAGTAATCGGGTCACTTTCATCTAATAAGTTAATTGCCATTTACTTTGTCTGTGCACTTTAACTATTATAGGTAGTACCGGTTGTGTCGCCTTTTAGAAACGTTTTAACACCGGAAAGCTCTTTCGAGGACAAACGCGAATGAGAATAACGGTCCATTGACTGTACTCTCGCACGTGCACACATAAAACACACACACACACATACATCATTCTACTGTCTAGATTTAGCTCGGGTGCATTTAAAAGAAATCACAATTTGTTGAACATCGGAGAAGTACTTATAGTATTGCATAGTCACCGTTGTGCGCGCTACAAATTCAAGTTGACTACTCATTCCCATTTTAGATAAGAGCTTTCATAATCTTTAAGCCTTTAAAGCAATATTATTCTTCTCTTTCTTGAGAATTTTTATTCCTCTCAGTGTCTGTAATCAATGTGAAAATTACTCTCTCTCTCTCTCTCGCTCTCTTTTTCTCTCAGGAAATGTGCTCTGGTAATAGCCCCATAGTACGTGATATCGCATCCGTAAGTGCGTTGCGCAAACGAGATAGTAATTGTAAGTGTGTTCCAGAGAGAATACACCGATGATATAACTTTATGTTCAAAGGAATTTGCAATCGATTTTCCATAGAGATTCACTAAGTTTTTAACAATGCGCGTGCGCGACATTATTTTCCCCTCCTACAGTTTTATTTTAAGTGGTTCCACCTATCCCCGAGTTTTAATTAGGAAATCCTCTTTTAATCCTTTCAATCTCTTTCCCTTTGAGTGACTTCGTTTTAGAGAGAAAATGGAATTAGAGATTTTTGTCATAATCTCCGGATTTTTCCGATTAAAAAATCCGGTTTTTAAAAGCGCAACGTAACTACGATGCACTAGTGTAAAGTACATATATTTTTCCATTACGTTCATTCATATTTCGAAATTTTCATGCGACTTCCAGGACATTTTAAGTGGAGAAATGTGAGAGAATTCAGACGGTGATGTAGTAAGCCCGTGGTTTACCTCTTGACATGGTTGGACTGAAAAGGATTCCTGGTGTCGTCGGAGTAAACGACCAGGAAGCCCACGAAGGTGGCGGAAACATACGTCATGACGTATAGTATCCTTCGTGCCGTTTGCGACACTTTTCACGGGCAATATAGCAGAGTGCTATGGTGATCAAAATCGCTATAGTGATCCCCATGCCTATGCTGATCCAGATGATCTCTTCGTTTATCCCACTGTAGCCCTTTCCTGAAACGAGATTTATCTCGCATTTCTACATGCATTTAGAACATTCAAATGTCAAATTCCTTTCCTCATGAGCGAGGAAGTTTTTAGATAACTTTTTTATGCATATATTACGTTATTCTACATTGTAAAATCGTGTAAAATGTATTAAAAAAACGAATTCTGATCGTTTTGAGGAAAAAATTGTATCGATAAAGTAATAACATTTTGATGGCGACGTAAAAGCGCGTACGCGTATCTATAATCAATATTCAAATGAATTGTAAACTTGATTGATAGGCTTATGAAAATGCGATTGAAAGCTTTATTGCGTATATATATCATTTCCAATTTCCGCTGGAAACAATTTGTAAAAATAAGACTTGCACAAATCGCGTTTTCTGCCGATCTTTCATGTCTTTTAAGTTTTGATTCACAAAGTTTATACACTTTAACAATAACATATAAATACAATTTTATATGTTATTGTTAAAGTGTACAAATTTTGTGAAAATATGAATATAATTTTTTTCTCGTAATGTTGCACTTTAGCAAGAATTTTACATTTAAATCCTTTTCTGTCCTTCCACTATCTTTATAATTTGCCGCTGTGGAATCTAATTTTCCGCCTGTCGAGGCGAATACGTCTGCATTTTGAAATGAGTTGGTGGAAGATTGATTTGGAGAAATTTAGAAAGCACTGCATAAACTACAAGATGTCTCGTTATACTTTAATAATATTTCGTGGGACATACACAATTAAGTTTAAAATATAAAAATGTTAAAGTCACGTAAATTTTATAATTTCCGAGTTAATTACATTAAGCTTTATTGCCTGAATTTTTTCACTCGCTTTGGATGATCTATACTTTGCATCAAAATAGAATTCACGCGCAAATTCTATTTATATATATATTCTATATATATTATAATTTTAAGTACCGTACGTGTTGATTATCACTCTGTGTATTTCTATATGTATTTTGCATATTTATTCTGAGATTTTTTATATTTGAGCAACATCTCATTGAGAGAATTAAATAAAACTTTATTACGAATTATTAAAATAATTCGTAATAATTTTAATAATGTCTAAAGCGAGTTTTATATGCAGATATTACAATCACACTGCAATCAACTGTTATTGACAAATTGATTGCAGGTTAATTTAATTGTCGCAAATTATTTAATCCTTTCTCTTTAATGAAGATTGGAAATCAATGGCTTAATTTAAGCGACGCTTACGAGTCTACGATATGCAAAAGAGAAAAACGATAATCCACGCATGATAAAGTTTGAAAATTCGTAGGAAAAATATTCGATATAGTTATTTCGTGAAGTGTTGAATATTTCGTATTCAATGACGACTCCAGATTTGTATGGTTGTTGGCACGTGTGTGCGGAAGGTCGCCACGCTATCAATGTTATCATTCGCGCGCCATTCTCAAGCAGACAGGTAATCCATGTACTGTTGCATTACCTCTCGAAACGCGACTGCGGCAGGTACAACACAGTTCCAATTATTCTCTACAAATACTTAACGAGTATCAACCACGCGATCATTTAACTCTCGCGATTAACGGCTCCTATGCGTATTCAACCGACGGTTCTGTATCGAAGCAGATATTTGTATTTCGCGCGAATCGTTTAGTTGAAGCAAATATCGAAACGACAGCGGGCGGAAATTGTAAATTGTTTCGTCGAGACATTTGCGGGCGATAGTTATTTTTGTAATGAATTTCGAGTCAAGTGCAATCCGCATTGTGAATTTTACGCTTTGGAGATAATTCGTTCATCAGGGCGAGAACGTGAAGTGATATGCGTATCGGGTCGAGTGAGACGAGTGATAGACAGCTGTGACACATTTTTATTTATTTATTTGTCATTAATGCGCGTGTTTTGCAAAATTTGTGCGTTCGGGATGTATCGTGAGATTTTGAATTTGGTTAGTGTAGTCTTTGGACGATCTATCGCGTTTCAATCAGCTATTAATTTGATTCGCGTCGTGCGATACCCACGAAGTTGCTAACTTCACTTTGGAGTTCGTCGGTCATTCACAGGTCGCTGTGACTGCGAGACGGATCGATTCGGAGTCGAGCGAGCACGCGATTAGTAAACATAATCTTGATTAATTCTATATCTAATATTTGCTAACTACATATTGGTAAGTTCGTCATCTGAGGTTCGTTACCTCGCGAGATTTATTCGAGATCGGCCACGCGAGTAATCGACGAGCCGTCAACCATATTTCCGAACATTGCATTCGACTTTGATTTCAAGTGAATTCGTGATTTCGTGAATTTATTTACTTATGAAACATAAGCGAAGTAAATATGACAATTGCTCTGAAATGCGACATGCACTACTTATTATTCAAAACGTGGAAAGCGTACGAAAGTGAGATTTGGGACAATAGATGTAACATCGCGACTAATGCCATGGTGTCTGAAGTTGGCCATGCAATCTTTGCTTTGCCGTTTGAGATGCGCCATTACGTTAATTCGCGAGTGCCGAGCGGATCACAGAAACATGCTATTTGTTTCCTTTTCGCATTATTGTCGTCATTGAAACGTAACAAGCACGCAATTAACGCAATTGTCGCGAGTGCCGTAATTGTCATGATTAGTATGCGCGCGGTCGTAATTACCCTGTATTCACGAGTGCTTTGTTGATCGTAATAAAATCTGAGAGGAGGAGGAGGCCTGGGAGGCATCAGGCAACAGCGGGATGATCACGAGGTGAGTGATATGTCATATTATTGTTTT
This sequence comes from Crematogaster levior, assembly GCA_901521435.1. Taxonomy (NCBI): domain Eukaryota; kingdom Metazoa; phylum Arthropoda; class Insecta; order Hymenoptera; family Formicidae; genus Crematogaster; species Crematogaster levior. The sequence continues at coordinate 486,356 of CABEGB010000224.1, read as the reverse complement.
TGAGTAATTTGTTACTTTTATATATTGTATTTTTTGGATTCAATGATCGTTTCTTCCATGCTGCATTATATGTATAAAAATCACAAGATTTTGCAAGTTATATTCTTAATAATTCGGAAATTATAAAATTTTGTTTTATTCTATAATATTTATTCAAAATAATAAGAATAATATTCAATGTTGATATATATAATTAAAAATTCAATGTTTTCAATACTGTATTTTGAAATATTAATTATATGTATTTTCATTTTGAATTCTATAATTGAGCGTTCAATAATTTGAATATTTATATTTTATAGATCAATGCATATTGCAACTCCGCTGCTGCGCATCGTGTCGGTGAGTGATAAATAATTTTTTATATTAATTTTAAGGCAATGAATCTGTGAAAATTAAATTATATTAGACTAGCTTAAGCTACCCGGCGTTGCCTGAGCTTCTTATACAAAGTGTCAAAGGATAGAAATCAAGAGTAGGGGATAGAGTGTCCAGGTTTCATAGTAGCTTCTATTTTCTGCAGGATAGAGAGAGAGAGAGAGTACTTTCTCTATTCTGTAGAGAGTAATTATGTAAAATTCAGTCTAAAATGGTTTAGATCAAAAGGTTTAGGAGTTAATAAAGAGCATATAGACATTCTATTTTATATAATAAATAGGATAATAATAGATAGGAGATACACACACACACACACACACACACACACACACACACACACACACACACACGTGTGTGTGTATAAAATAAGAGATATCGGACAAATAAAAATTTGGAAAATTAGTCTTTGTTCTAGTTGGCAAAAAAAAAATTGAATTTGCATCAATAAGAGTTAAATTAAAATAGCAATAAAATAAAATAAAATACAATAAAATTTTTGTAACATACTGGATAATTAAATTCTTAATTAGTTTGTGTGTGTTGTATTATTATTTTCATAATCAAAAAAGAAATTAAAAATTCAAATTTTGAGTTAAGAATATTATAAAGATAAATCTAATATATTTCACAGATTTATTGTCTTGAAATGGATATAATTAAAAATTTAATTCTTGATAACATATAACCGTCTATCGATTTATAATATTATGCATACAAATGCATAATAGCTGATACTATTAAAATAATTTTGTATATATTATACTGAAATTAATTTTGATATAAGAAACATAATAATGAAACATAAAAATTCATCAAGATAGTTAGCGCAAAAACGCAAAATATTCATACCGTAGTATTGATTCTATGAAAAATCTGAAATAAAAATATTTATTTCACATTTCATCTTTCAAAAATTATTAAACTTGACACATTAAACTTTTGATAAACGATGATGAGAAACGATGTTTCTTTCGGCTAATGAGCTTGTCCATTGATTTATCCACATGATTTATATCTCATTATTCTTGTCTTTTGCTAAATTTCTCAAAGTCAAAAAGCGCTACATCAATCAGTTAATTATTAATGAATTAATATAAGCTGGAAATGTACGTAATGATAAATATGATAATAATAAAGACTTAAAATAAGTAATAACTGAAACTTATAGCAATATACTGGTCCAATTAATTAAATAATCAATACAAGCGACGCCGAAAAAACGTCATTAGATTGTACTCAATAATTTTGAGATTTCATTATTACCCACTGCAAGAAAGTCGTTATTACATCGTAAATTCAAACAGTTTTTGTTTTGTTGAATCATGGCGAATCTTAAAGTTTGTCGTCGACGAAATTGTAGTTTTCGAATAGTTATCTTAGCTTAAGTTTCAAAGTTTAAAATTTAAAGTACATTGAATTCGAGCTACATGGCTTATAATGGAACTAACTATGGAATGTTAGGATTTTGCAGGATATTTTTTTATCTTTTTGCACTTTAAAATTTGTATTTTTATTCTGACAGAATAATATATTTTCTTCGTTCTGCATAAATATTCTTTTTTTTCTAAATTCTAAATAACATTGTGACAAAAATAGAAATAGATAGATAAATAGAGAGAGAGAGAGAGAATTTAAAACTCAACTCGACGGTAATAAATTTTAATTTTTTTCTCAAAGCTTTTCTTTCTACATTTTTCTGCAACAATACTCAATTTTTAGACATAAACGGCAAATAAATCATGCTATACAGATGAAAATATAAAAAACGTTTTTTAGGGCAATTTTTGACACGGTAATTTAACTGTGTATTATTAACAGTGCATTGATAAAAAAAAATATATATATATATAAAATAAAAATAAAACATTGAATGCAACAAAAACCAATTATTGATTCAAATTTAATAATAAAATAAATTTCTACATATGTAATAAAAATGCTCGAAGTTATGTTCTAAAGCTATTGTGATTTCGGCATTCTCTCTCTTGTTAGAAATTTCTTTCTTATTAATCTCCATTAGAATATATGATTAAAGTATGTTATATTTGTGAGACATCTTATTAAGTCTTAACTTTTTAATATTGAATACTCCTTATGTAATTGTTTCTGACAAACTGCATTTTTTGTTAAATTTCGTACAGCAAAAATATTAAATATTAAATTTTAACTTTAATCATTTTTTTTATTTTATTGATTTAAGTTGCATATTTGTAAAATCATAAGGCGATTTGTGCAGCTCCAACCTTTTTTGAGCTCTTTTATGCTTACGAAGATAAGTCATTTCAAAACGATATTCCACTTGGAGATAATCCAATCGTGAATAAGAACTGAAAATCTGTTTCTATGTCGGAAATCTCGACATAGAAAATTTTATTTGTAAATTATAAGAGGGCGGCTTCACTGGCGGTTAGCCCAGGGTCAATATTTTCGTAAATTTCCCACGTCTGGTAAACATTAGCACAATTCTGGTTGCGTTATTGATTTCACAAACAACTTCATATGCCACTGCCAAAAATGCGTCGCATGTTTAACCATTTACTTCGGAATTCGTATCTAGAGTGTGATTTCATGCAGTTGTGTGACGTTATAGTGGCGTAATAAAATCGATTCCAATTCGAATCTTGTATATATCTAGTAATGATAAATTTAAACATTTATGTAAAACTTTAGTATTTTACTTTTTTCATATAATAATCGTGAAGAACATTTGTGTAAGATATCTTGTGTAATCATAATAGCTTGTAACCAAAGCACACAATGGTATCAATACAGCCAAGCTTTTCTCTTTAAAAAAAAAAAGATAATATTTCAAATGACTAATAATTTCGTACATGCTCGTTTAATTATATGTAAAAAGTGTCATGTTAAGAAGAGATAGTGACATTAATATATACATTTCTTTTTTACATGAAAGGACTTTAATTCATATAAAAAAAAAGAATTCGTCATTATAAAATGAATTTATTTTTCGTAATATCATGAATATCAAGCCAAATACTGAGATTGGAGAATTATCTTATAATACATCACAGTACAAAAAATAATGTATGGAAGAAAAATCCTCTTGGTGATTTATTACAGAATTACGCCACTGATTGCCAACCATGCCACAATCATACCGAAAGCAATTTTTGTAACTTACATCAATATCTATGGTAACTGTGATAAATTTGCAATTAACACCAAAAATTGCTTTGGTGCCATGTGGCATATTTAATCATATGTACCTAATGGAATGAACCGCACATCCATATTACCATTGTAATGAGAGCTATAGATCCCAACTTTACCCGCGACCCGTCCACCAACCGGCATGTTTGTATTTTTTCTTCTCGGGGTTCGTCACCTGCAAGGAAAATTCTTTCATTTTATTACAAGCAGGGCCTTAAAACTAAAAATATAATAATGTTCTCCCCTTCCTTCCTCACTTCCTTCACTTTCTTATATTCTTTCATATAATCCTTTTTAGTATTCATCCGCTTTCTCTGACATTTTCTCTTTATTATTATAAATTCTATTATCTTCTTTACAAGCGTAATACGATTTCTTTATTTCTCAGTTTATTAAGTTTATTATTAAGTTAATTAAACATGCGTTTTACGTTATTTATACTATTTAATTAATTTTTAAATTTTATAAATTATGAATCTCCTCAAAGTTTAAGCCTTTATAAATCCTGCGCTCAAATGCAATCAAAATGAAAATTTTTTCTGTCAGATATTACGATTTATTGTGTAGAAATTGCATTGTATAATATAAATATAGGAATGACAGTAACTGCAACCATATAATACTTTAAAGCTCCAATTTTATCGACAACAATATTGCAGTCGTTAAATATTCGTTATGCACACTTCGGCGCCGTTAAGTTCCATTTTGGTGGAGGAAACGAGCGGAAGTCACGGAGTGACAAATAGAGCAAAAGCTAGCAGAAGGCTTTTACAAATCGGTTTTTTCTTCTTATTTAATGTTAGATTTTTAAAAATTGCGATCGCTTTCCAATTGACATGTCTGACAATGATATAATTTTATGTAAATTCTAGTTATATATACATCATATTGAGGGAGAAAGATTTAATACAATTTAATTAATTTAATATAACACATAAACTTAATTTAATATAATATTTTATCAATTTAAAATCAAATTTTATGATTATAAATATGTAAAATAAAATATCTGCGCGCGCGTGCATGTAAACTAATAATACCGATTTCTCGCAATAATATTACATGAAAGATAAAAAGTTATAGGAAAAATTTATTTATTCATAAATGGAAATGGATGTATCTCCGAAATTGGTTTCTAAAGATATTTCAAAAATATTTATAAAATTAAAATGTAATTTAGAAAAAATATTTCACAGGAAAGCTTTATATATATAACAAATATTATACATTAAAGATGTGAACAAATGTTACGTTAAAACTTATTGCATATTCAAATGATTAATGTCATAAAAGAATATACAGAGATACATAAATTAGACATAATAAATTCTCTCATATTTATCGTTTGCCTTTATTTATTGCTTGCGACTATTTATCTAAATCTCGAGAGTAAATGTATTGAAGAGCATGCATTTGCACAAATTACTTTTTGCTGTCGTTTTTTCGCAGTTGATTGATGCCATCTTACGCACAAGATGCGAAGATACGAATAAATCAGGGACGGCAAGAGATTCCTGATCTCATCGAATTTTTGGGTATATCACTCTCCGACTTTTTGAGTTTTTCATCGCGTTGCTAAAAAGTTCTTTTTGCAATGATGGGGTTTGCGGCCCTGAGACGACGCGACGTCAGCATCGATCAAAGAATTTGCTTGTTAGCAATATACTGAATCTAAGTGAGTTTGCTATGAAAGGAAGAAAGAGGATCGTCATTCTCGTGTTTCTCATACGAAGGGGAGAATCGATATATACCTTAGAGACTCGAAAATAGGATGCTTTACGCGCATCTCTTCAACTCCGTCTAGTCGCCAAACATTTTCCCCCTCGCGATCCGCACTCGGCCAAACTGGAAAAACAATTTTTATATATTAACACATTATTTTATGTAATACGCGAATAGATTTGCGTTCTGAATCAAGTGAGCAAATGCGAAATAACAATGAGAATACATAATTTATTTTATATATTATTTTTGTGCATTTACTGTATAATACATTCGTTTATTATGCAACTGTTGCATTATATCATTTTAATTAATTTATGTACGTGTGTACTTGTATGTAAATGTACATTACATATTTTGATAAATTATTTTATATTTTTTTATCATATTTTTTATCATGTAATAGAAGAAAGAATATCTCACACACAAAAGTTTTTATTATATCAATGTAATTAAAAGAGAGAAAGAGAAAAATATTTCGAGAAAATTATACATACAAATTATATATACAAATGTTGCTGCATTCTTGCTTTTATACAAAATTAGAATCTACAATCGAAATTCTTTTTTTCTGATCGTACTGAATTTCATCATTCTATAATAGAAAATAAAGCGGAGAGTGTGATCAAGCGTTCTAATGCAATCTCACGTTCTTTCAAGCCGAACACTTCTTTAAGCTCGTCAAAAGCTGCTTTACGAAGCAAAAAGATTATTGTTGATATAACTCCTCGATTTGTGATTTCTACTATCGGGGAGGTTTTGTAAACATTTAATCGCAGAGGATCTGTCTTTTTTCTTTTATTATCAGTTGACAAACTACGAGATTAAATTCTGAAAATGTTTCTCTGCTCGCAACATACATAAAAATTAAACATATTAATGTATAACTTTTAATATAACAGAAACTTTTAGTATAACAGAAAAATATATAATACATGTAGTAATATGAAAAAATTACTAAAATTATTATTATTATTGTAATTAAAATGCTAATAATTAAATATGAAATCTTCAAAATTCATTTCTAAATAATTTTAGAAATTACTTTTTTAAATAATTCAGTAATATTTCAGTACAAAATTCACGTAAATGTATAAAAGAAATCTTCTTTCCGGATTACAAACTTTCTTCATGTTTTCAAAAATTTTAATGAGGAAAATTTACGGAGACTGCGTGTTTATTATCCATTATCCGTTTATCCATTTTTTTTAAATGTCTATATCGATAACTTGTGAATAAAAAAGCAATATTTTCTAACTTATTTTATCTTTTGTCCACAAAAACTTTTCACGAGCTTTTTGAAAATTAATTATCTCATAATATATAATAACCTCATTTAGAATTAGATATTTCTGACGTGATTTGATTAGCACAGACATCTTTGGCATTTCAGCTTCAAATTCTAGAATACATTTCGAAATGGCTATGCCACTCCAGAATTCAAGTTTCGGCGAATATGCACCTGAATTCGCAATGCTCTTTTGTGTTAAACACATAATTTTACGAGCCTCGAAATCCGGTGACATCGGAGCGCAATTATTCCCTGGGCACTTCTTAATCTAACACTCTTCGTTTAAGTGAGATCAACAAGTTAGTTTTGTTACATGTCGCGCACACGCGTTGCTCTCGTACGCGCTCGAGAGCGGTCCTTTGTTTTGCACAATTAAAACAAGTCTCGTCGGTACACTAGACCGGCATTCACAGGCTGTTCCAACTAGGAACAGGAAGCTTTTGTCCCGTTATGTGTGATGACCACTACTATCGTCGAACAAGCATGATGAGATTGTCTGGTATAGTGTCGCGCTTTGACACGTCCGCAATTAGGTTCGGTGACATCTGCGTGTTCGTGGTTTATTAATTAACAACAGTGACATTGTTTCTGGAAAGTGTGATGCGGATTTAGCGGCGTTGTCGGCCGCGATGAAATTGCGAGTCTTGTGGTCTCTGGGAATTGCATCAAATGTATATGTTGTTATCACTTGGTCGTAGTGAGTGATGTTCGAGTTCGCACGATTGTCTATGAATATTAGTAGAGTCATATTAAAACACATTTTCATAACTATCGAGTAAGTTATTTAAATTATCGAGAAAATTAGATTTTGATCTAATCGAAATTCTGCGCATTCATAATTTCAAAGATCTGAGAAAATTATGTTAAAATTTACGCGCGTTATACATATTTATTTCTACACCATATTATACAGAATATTATGAAAAATAAGTTTAATGAAAAAACTTCTTTGTTATTCTTAATTTAAACTTTAATATTATTTTTATCATTTTTAATGTAATAATATTTTTAAATTATTGTTCTGTTTTCATAAGTCTTATTAACATTTAAGAAAAGCATCTTTTGCTTGGAGCAGTTCCAAGTTTGATTATTATTTTGCGTTTAATACGAAGTTGGTTATTGAAACAGCGACAGTTCTAATTAGCAAAATTAGTGAAACTCCATTGCTCGAAGCTACAATCAATTTCTACATCTGTGTGAGTTTATACTATACGTAATGCAGCTTACCGGCGAGGCGATAAGAAATTATTTCAGGAAATGGAGACAATACGGCTTATTGTACAAAATAACTAAAATATTTTGTTGAAGGTTGACTATTATATCGTAGCATTTATGTTGCTAAAAGCAATAATTGCGCATAAATGAAAAGATCTTGTATTAAATTAGAATAATATTTAAATTTTGCAAATATTTCAATATTTGCAAATAGATAGTGAACAAAAGGATAATGCAGACAAGTTAATTAACAATTTGAAGTGAGTGGACTTGTTTCTAAAGCCCAAATAGACTCTATTAACTCAAGCAGTATTTCTCTTTATACATCAAAGCACATTCGGTTCTGGACTTATCTTGTATCTTGGCTACTATTATCAAAGGTCTTGGTAACTAACGTTGTTACCACTGAGTTTTGTCACATTTATCCTTCTCAACTTTTGCTTTATACATACAGCTGCATTTTGTGCTGAGATTTAATCGTAATTGTATAAGTTTTAAAATAAATTTACACAATTGCATATAATTCAGGATTCATTTTGAATATCATTTGATTTGAATATCATTTGAATATCATGGGATTTCCATATAATTTTCCTAGCATTAACAATCTTTCTCTTTTTAATCTTTTCATCGCTGTAGTTTGGTTGCCGATATGTAAACGTCAAATGTATGAATTACACAGAGAGAGCAACTTTTCACATCTTTAAAGTATCTCAGAAACGGCGTAGCAGTGTTATATTTTTTAAGACAATTCGACGGTTGTCTTATCTGTAATTATACGGAGGTCTATGAACCTTTCACGTTGTCAAAGTAAACACAAAGAGATGGCGAGAGTCTTTGTTTCCGTAAAGATGAACGTCGTTTAATGAGTGCACAGTACGCGGTTGTCTCCGCGCAGCAGAGGATGCCGCTTTTGTTTGTCGCTCACTGCGTGCTCTGGCTAATGCAATCGACAAAGCGCCTGATGTTATTGTTCCTCTCGTCAACGTCATTGTCAATGATGAACGCGCGGCTATTCACAATTCCTATTAGCACCGTATCTGTGCTTCTGCGCGATTGACCGATACTTCATCAAAACTCCGCGTTAATTTTACGTTTAATTCTCTGGTGAACGCGAATTAATCGAAGATTCCGTAAAACAATTAAAAAGTTTATTGTATCCTTTAGAAAGATTGTTTTGGAATATCTTTAGTAAAACTCAACAGAGTTTCAAACAGAGTTTGTTTTTCAACAGAGTTTGTTTTAAAAAACATGTTATGAAATATATGTATAAATAAAAGTACAATACCTGATAAAAATTATTTTTTGAAAAAAAAAAAAAACACTGTATGAAACGGGCAAAGTAAAATAGAAATAAAAATGTTTCACATTTTTACATTTTATTTCAAAGAGAAAAAAATAAACTGTTAATCAAATTTTTTATTTATTTATATCAATGTACCTTATTATGCTGTTAAATTCAATCTGGATATCCTAAAAGCAACAAACATAATGTTAGAAGTTTAATTATATTGAGCGTTTTTTTTGTTTTACGTTGTTTTTGAATGAATAATAGAGCTATTCGAATGAACAATAAAGTAAACAAAGGATTTTGTTGCAAAGGAAATGGTTTAATCATCCGTTGCTATGGCAGATTGTCTGCGATTTTGTAAATTGTTAAATAATCTTTCAAAATTTAACTTGCAGAATATTGTATAATATTTTATAAATTCTGTTTATTAATTTTTTGATAAAAAGTTAAACAATTCATTCATTCACAAAGATTATGTCAGATTTTTGTTTTCTTCGTAATTAGATTCTGCACATAAATATATTTAATTATTTGCAGCTTGCATATTAATATTTTTATGATAATATAAGCGGAGCGAGTGAATTAGAATGCATCTCTGAGTGCAATTAATAAAGTTACGTTTAATCTGTACAGAGTAGATAACCGGGAGTACAGTGAGTATACATGTTTGGATGTGCGTGCATAAACAAAATCTGCAGATACTCTCGAAGCACGTATTTAAACTTTTCTGTTCAACTATAAGTAGATAACTTCGTGTCTCTTCTCGCGTATAACAAAGGTACGAGGTTTACAAAGTAAAATTATTATTTTGCGGTTAAACAAACTTTACGGAAATGACAGGTTTATACTTGAGAAAACAAGATTTTTGTTCTTGTCAAATATCAAATTTATGGAGGACGTAAAAAAGCTTTTAGAATTATGCAACATTGGAAAAATTAGCATCTGTTAGTTATACGAAGATGTATATTGACGATTTTGATATGCATAGTGTGAAACTATTGCGTTTTTTTTATAAGTTTAAGGAGACAATCTTGTCTAGTGATAAACCGAAATCAAAGACGATATTAAATTGTCAGCATTATCGAAATTTGATCGCAATAATGGCATGATACAGCAATTGGAAAGTTTTCGATTATACTTTATAATGTGATCAACTTTAATATTTTTCTGTTAAAGTGAATTAGCAATAATTCTCTCGGTACTTTCATCTATGTAGGTAAAGAAAGGTCACACGCAATGTTGATATCTGATCGTATCAATAATGGCGTGATAATTAACGGTAATTGGAAATTTTCCGTTTGTATCAGCTTTCATGTTCTTTTAGAGTGAATTAGCAGTAATTCTCTCAATACTATCTATTATCTGTTAAATCATTAACGGGGACTGCATAGGTCTACATATACCGATAAAAACTTTTCCCAATACCGTGTTTGCCATATATAAGTGCCATTCGTGATATATAGAAACCTCAATAATTTGATTCATTTTTACATAGAATTGTTCTGAAACTTCATGCATCCATTTCGCGAATATACGATATCAAAGCCCCAGCGGTGCCATGAAATTCGTCACAAAAAGTTCGACGAAGAGATGTAATTTTGCTTGACTGAGAAGCATTTTCGTGACTAGAATTTATTTTATGTCGTGCTAATATTTATTTCAATTTCCAGTTTCAATTCATAGATCGATTCATTGATTCATCATTCACTTTTACAGTCAAAAAAATATATGTATTTATTTAGCCGTATCTCACTAAAATGCAATGAAGTTTAATCTTGATTACGTGACGAAATTGAAATGTCACAGAAAAATTTGATATTTTTTAATACGAGAGAGACTTTTAATATTGAGAGAGAGAGAGAGATGAATTAAAAACCGTTACACAGGTTTGACATTTTTCTAAATTCACAGTAAATGTAAAGTAATTTGCGATAAACTTGGATATTTAGCACAGCATAGTTTTTAATTTTAAATATTTTATTAAAAACAGACTGAAATATGAAATTAAATAACAGCATCCGGTATTTTCTAATAGACTCTGTTACATAAATGTAATTCCAAAAAGTATGCATGAAATTATTCGAGTCGTCAAAAAATAATCTCAGTTAATATTACGAAAGTTGATAATATAGTTAAAAAATAGAATATATTAATTATGTCTCGCGTAAATTATCAAACTTCAGAATCCATCCATATGTTCGTATAAAATTCATTTTGAAATACGTAAATGATTCGCAGTAGGATTAAGTAATATCATGAAAGACACTCGACTAAGAGCAGCGTGTCATTATTTAAAAAGTATTAAATCAGTCAAGGAAATAATTTATTGAAAGAATTGTAATGAGAGATTCTCTTGACGTCAGGAGTATTCTTATATAATTTCAGTCATTATCTCGTTGCATAGCAACCACGCCCTATTGACCTTTAATAACCTTTGTTTTTCTTTTTCGTGGGAAAATGTCTATTTTTATCCCCGAAGGGGGAGAATTTTACCCGGCCGACGTCGAGCTAAAAATAGTGTAACGTGGCTTGACGGCGAGTAAGGCCAAATTCACGGATTTTGACAGATCGATGAAAATTCAGAAACGAGGCGTTGTCTCTCTGGGCTCCAGCCAGACCGACGACGATTTCATCACTATCTGCGCTGTTATATACTAAAATTACAGCCATATCGTTAACCGATGCCGATGAGTCGATCAACCGAGTCGGAAATTCACCGGAAACACGATTACCCTCCATTTCACCCACCGTTCGCGCGTCCTACACTCTCATTAAACAACTCCACGAATGACTGGTTCCGCGAGTGACTTGGCGCGAGCTTGGTGACTTTTTAATGCTCACTGATGCGTATTCTTTCACTTCGATAAACCAAATTTAATAGTCCCGTAAAGAAATATTTAATCGACTCCGTACAACGATAGTATTTAATTAGTTTTCACAAAGCACAATGCCAGAGAATTATTGTGTATAAAATTATTTATTCATCGGATATATTCAAACGAAGAGGATCTTTATCGAAGCAGAAAAAAAAATTTTAATTTAAAATTTTTTATCACAAAGCTCTTATTATTAAAATTTAATTGTCATCAATATTTATTTAGATCATACTCGTGCTTTCGGTTTTTTTGTAAAATCTTTATCAAATAGAGCTGTGTGACAGAGAAAAATTTATGTAGTGGTAAAAACTTAAAATATTTCTACCAACATTGTTTTTGTTACATATTGAATTCTAAAATTCCAGAGGTGACAGGCTTGCGAATTACTTGCTGTAAATGTCGACCTATCAGAATACAGCCGCTAGTATTATCTCTAGGATAACATTGAGACTTTCATGAACGTTCTCTTTGGCTTTCTTTTTCTGGAGCTAGAGTGTTTGAACAGCCTTAATAGGATAAAATAACGACGATTGTATATAGCTTAAGGAAATTGAGGATATAAAGTCCCAATCGTAAATTTTATTTATCCAGGTTTTGAAGTTGTTTATTTATCCAGTTGAAAAATTATAATTTGTTTAAAAATGTTTTTTACTGCAAAAAACTATTGAACATCGTTATTCAACAATTATTAACAAGTTTCCATTCTAATGATAAAAAGATAATGCATAGATAATGAATCTACATTATTAATCATTTATTTAAAATCAGTAATTAACATTTAACATATTAATACCTCATTGATCGATGTTTGGTTTATCAACCTGACAATTCGATAGGATGCGAGTGAATGATTAATTGTTTTTACTGTGAGAAGCCGTATGTGAAATCATACAAAACTGGTATTTACTCGAGTATGATTCTTCATTTATGAGAGAAATAATGAAAGAGAAACGGAACCAAAATCATGTTAAGTGGGCATCTTTTGATCGGCAAAAGAGAGTCAAGGTTGTGCCGGATAGAGTGATTCATCTTGATCAGATAGAGAATGAACTCGCGCCAAGTGGATCGTCCCACTACTCGAAGGAGTCTTACAATTGTACGCCAAGTAGATCACGTTGTTTTAATCAGATAAAGAAAACTATTATTGTATATATCTCAGTAAGTAGTAACACGTCTTTTAGTCAGACCTCTTAGTGATAAACACTAGAAACGGCGACTGCTGTACTTTCTCCATGCGTTCCATAATTACCAAATAGATTAAAATATGATATGAATCTATAAATTCGATTTTTAAAAAATTTTCCGATCACGATCCAAAAATTATTGCCTTCGGATGTAAAATTTTCATAACTTGTCCATGTCGTTTTATAATATGAATGTCAATTTCTTGAGATTTTCTGCGGATTATAATGTAAATAGAGTATTCCAGAATGGCTCAGTCCACTTTGGATTACATTACCATTCACAATTTTTATAATTCATGAGATAATTTTCATAAATGTGCATTCACATGTGGATGTAAATGGAAATTAATATTTATTCTAAAGTATAAGTTATTTGATTAGTGGAAGATGTCAGTAACAGAAAAATCAACACATAAAAGCTCGCTGAAATTAATTTTGCAGTTTCGTCGCTTTCCAGTCAAAGATGAAACGTATTATTGACATAATTGATGTGTAATTCCGGTTGTAAGAACTGTTGCGTATTTTACTTCAAATTCTGTTTTATGAATAAAATATGCATATTCTCCGATTTTATTATACGCTCATACATCATGTTCGATGACTCGAGAAATTATGAAACGTAAAAACTCGTTACGATACCGTTTCAAAGCAAGTATTGACGATCTCTTTGTAATCAAAATGTTAATATAAAGTTTAAATGTTAGATTCGTACTTGCATGTTATTTTTTATTTAATGCTACATGTCTTATATTCTCATTTACCTTATGGCTTGCTTTATTCAGAAAATTTATAATGTATAAACTAGAGGAGAAGCACCAGGAGCGACGCCCTCACATCACATTATCGGGCCAGATTTGCGGAAGCGATCTATATCTGGCTGTCTCTCCAGTATAAGCCCGCTTATCAAATAGATGCTTGGCGAGTCACAAGACGATCATCGAGTTTCTCAACACATGCCACGGTCGAGTAGATGCGTAGTGTGTACAGTTTTAGCTGAAATATAGCCAATATCGACCACTGTCAAGAGCAATAAGAAATATCTTATTGCTTCTGTGTACATATGTAAAGAAAGAGGAAATGATTTGTAGAATATTAGATAATTGAAAAACGAATTTTTCAATTATACACCGAATGAAATACATCGTAGCTTATTCCTCAATGCAATATAGCCAAATTTTTCTCTTGTTTTGTTAAATTAATTATTGACGAATTTGAATATGTACAATTTATAGTAATTTCGATTATATTTTACTCATAGATATTGCTCAACATATTGCTAAAATTGCTACCATAGTAGCAATTCTAAGACAAATCGTGCCGAAATGATCTCTGACGTTCCCTACAGATAATAAAAACATCAAAATTTTAAGTATTTAATCTTTTCATAATCAGAATATTCATGACACGTAAAATTCTTGCACGCGACCTGAATTCTAGAGTTTTCTCCCTGTGTAGCGAGAGAAATATTGCTACGTAAATAACGGACTACACAACAATAGCAAATGGAGAAAATTTTACATACACATATAAATGCAAAACATGTTAACACTATGTGTACGAGTATATAGTGAAAGCGATTATTATTTCAGATTTATTGTTAAAACACTCTCATGGCTTTTCTACGATTTAACGATTTTTATTGAGAAAAATTTATAATCAGAAATAACAGAATTGCTTTAGGTGTTTCAATATACGCTTTATAAATCTGTTAAATTTTTGTAAAATCCGATATCCACAGCTTCAATGACCTCACATGAATCGACATAACTGGGAATATCTGGGAATATCTCTCTTATAAGTAGTATATGCGAATAATTAATGTTTAACACAAGACTGATCATTCTGTCCCAGTTACTAATTCAATATCGCCAAGATCTAACATATAGGATCGCGGCGTTATTGTCGTGAATCGATTGCGACTCGGGGTGTTCACCGTATATCCGGCCGTGGCGTTTGCTACTGTACAAAGGGTGAGGGAGTAACGAACCATTTCGGTTGCCCAAGCGCGAGAGACGAGCTCTGGCGGGATTTGAGATCGCTGAATCGAGCAAGTATCGTGTCCTCGGGTGATTCTGGCGTGTTTAGGCAGTTCGGTCAGCAGTTGGATGATCCAATGAAGCGAGCAGAATGTGGTGTGCCACGAGATGCTGGGTCATACAGTGCTCCAGTCGACGCGACGTGAGTCTCGACGTAGTGGACGCGGGTTGAACGCGATGCCAACTGAACGCCCCGGTGCCGCGCGATATCGTTGCTCTGACGACGGCGCTCGAAGCTGAAACGGGCCAAGTAGATAGGGTGGCTGCCGAGCGACTGCTACGGGGTGTGATAGAGAAACCACGAGAGAGCGACGCTACGAGAATTCTAGTGGTAGGGACGAACGTGTTGGGGGGAGAGAAAATTATTGGCTGGGAGAAGGGAGCAGCGAAGGAGAGAAGTGGTCCACGGTGAGGGATGTAGGCGAGGAGAAGGGTAGCGAAGTGGGGAACGTGCGTGAAGGGGTGGTAGGAGCGAAGAGCGAGCACGAGAGGAAACATGCGTAAGGCTGAACATGGGCAAAGGCGGAGGACAGATAATTATTAATAAAATTATTGATGTTAATAATTTTGACGTTGTCGAGTGGTTTTAATTGCAAACATTTAAAAGAATAATAATTTCTTCTTCGACAACGTTGAATAAAAATTTATATCTTCTTATCATTCTAAAACTTAAAAATTAAATTTCTTCTAAGATTTTTTTTGTAAAATAAATTTTTCTAGTTGCATTAAATTTCCTGATTATCGCAAAATTATTCAAGATTTTTGAATCTTGAAAAACTAATCATGCAATAAATACAGATAATTATACAATTGCATATGTACCTCTCAATATCGACGCCTATGGGGAGTGAACAACGAGCGACAGAAAAGAGAAAGAGAATAAGATAAACGAAGAGAGGGAATGATAAAAGGAGAGGATAAAGCACACACATTACTATGTATATACAGAAGGGAGGTAGAAAGAGATAGATAAGTGAAATGTTAGCATTAACCAGAAAGAGAAGGAAAGCGAATCGACTGTTGGCCGGGAGTAAAGGCAGATCAGAGAGAAAGAGACGAAAACAGAAGGGAGTTAACAGTGCAAACTTGTATCCAGCGGATGTTGCGGCCGCGAGCAGGACAGAACTAGAAATGTACGTATAAATGACAAAGCACAAAGACGAGAAGAAAAGGAGGAGAAGGTGGAAACTCGACAGAAAGTGGTTAAAACAAGGACGAGAATATTTTAACTGACAAAGATAACAGCATATAGGAAGAAGTATAGATAGAAGAGAAGAGGAGAAAAAAGGATAAAACTAAAAAATCGAAATAAAAAATTACGGAAAGGACAAGTGAGAGAGATAGAACCGTAGCTAAGTTTTATAGGAATACATTCAAAGTGTGGACTCCAGAGGGAGATCAACACATGAACACGATCGTGTAGAATAAAAAGGAGAAAAGAGGGGATGAGAGTACTACAGTGGGGAAAGATGGAGAGATGAGTGAGATGCGAAACGCACGGGAGAGAAAGACAGATCCACGTGGGTAGGAAAATGTAAAAGCTTAATGTGAAGGAAAGTCAGAGAAAGAGAACAAGAGCTCTACGTGTGACAAAAAGAGAAAATCTCGCTTTCGGATACGTGACACTTAAGTGATGTAGGTTTGCAAGAAAGTAAGAAAATTTGAAAAGGGAGAAAGATGAAAAGAAAAATTTGAAAAAACGAGAATGGACGGCGGGAAATGTACGTGGAAGGTGAAATGATCAGCGTAGAGAGAAGGTAAAAAGGGTGGCAATCAAGGGAGAGCAAGGGAGACAGCGCTCTATCGAGCGGGCAGTGGACTGCGAAGGGTGGATCCGTAGTTGTATGTAGAGGTGTCTTATGTTTTTGTTTCTCGTAAGTATTTTCGAAGAGAGGAACGGATTCAAGAAAGTGTGTAAGTATAACCAAAGTATCGAGACAGGTGGATTAATCGATAGAACGACGTGGACGAGTAGAGAATGTTTTTAGTTTGCCATGGCAGGATTCCCGTCCTTAAGATTGATGAGGAGTTTTTTCTAAGTTTACTTTTTATCCAGAAATATTATTCCGTAGGTTTACAAAAGAGTAGCTGCAAATTATAAGATGGTTATTTTTTCACTACATTTGAAAATGTAGTGTTACTGAAATAATTATTATACTTTATTTATTTTATATTATACAATATGTATATGCAATACACAATACAGTATACAATACAATTGTAGAGTAAATAATAATAATATTATATAATGATTACATAACTGTAATCATTATATAATAGTGTAATAAATTTTATATTATTATATATTATTGTGTGTGAAACATTAAATAATATGTATAATAAAATATAATAATAAATAGTATAAATAATAAAATATACTTCAAATAAGAATAATAACTCTAAGCTTAATAAATATTTGATAATAAAAAATAAGTCTTTTGCCGTACGACACCGGTATCAAATTCCAAAGATTTTTACCAGAGTATAATATTTTTGCCAAGGCGGGTAGTATGCCATTTTGATATCTCATATCGAAGATTGTAAAACAGAATCTATCTGGTATAAATCTTATTCCAATTCCATGGCTGTTTGTATCACAATAAGGTTCCATCTATTTCCTTTTTATTATGCACGAAGGGATATAACGACCTGTAAAACTCGCCATTTGAATTCTAGATTTACGATACGGTTATATGGTGTATTAAGATTAATGGGGTAATGCCTACACAAGAAAAATCCTGTTAAAGCTACAATATTTGTAACATTAGTATAGTATATATACAAAAATTTATTTTCTCTTTATTCATCGATGATATTTAACTATGAGATATTATATTCTGAATAGTGCATTAATTACACATCAGAAACATTTAGTAAATATAATAGATATTTGCAATAAGATCATTCTATTAATCATTCTATTAATATTCATTACCATGGAGATCTCCGAGCGATATAAAATAATTTGATTTATATTTTATACTTAATATCCTTAAATTGTATAAATCATCAAAATTTGTTGTTCCTATGCAGGTGATTTTCTTTCTCGGGAGATTTACAAAATCGATTCTAATTTTGTTAAGCTAAAACGTCTCGCGTTCGAAGTATAGAAGTTTTTCTTTTTATATTATGTAGTTTTATGTAGTTATGCACATATACGCTGCGCGAGTGTACAATTTTTCTTAACGCAAAAAGATCTCTAGATACCTTTAACCGTTAGATTACTTGGTATAGATGAAATTACACTAACATCAAGACGAACATATAATGTCGAATCTTCCTTATCCCCAGCGAATAGAAACTGTCGTAGGAGCCGATATTAATATTCTTAGAGTCGCATTTTCCAGTTTCTTCAATACATACTTACCTCATGTTCTGGATTCGATTTTAAGTTGATATACGTGTTGAATAATACAATTATGTGTATTTGCCCCGCTACGTTTCTCTCTCTAAGGAAGATTCGACATTATATGTTCGTCTTGATGTTAGTGTAATTTCATCTACACCAAGATCTTTCTTTATCTCTATTTTCCCAATATCTATTTGTGTTCAATAAACTATGAACACAGGTATGCTTAAAGATTGGAGGAGAGTTTACAATAATTTAGACGTTAGTATTAACTAGACGTTGTAGCTTTACTTACTACAATAGCGCTTCTAAGGATTAATATAGATGAGGTTTAGACTGGATATTAGGTGGTACTAAAATCGACTGCTGTGGTAGTATATGCTGGTGTTGTATGAATATAGATTCGAAATTAATATAAAAATAAATCATGATATTAAGATTTGCAATAACTAAATAAATTTATTTATTTTTGAATAAATTGATTATAAGATAGTTCATTAAAAATAAAATCTCGAAACCTTTTTTCAATCTGGAAGTACAAAGATAGTTTGGAGTTATGGTTTGGAAGACTTCCATGAATGGTTGTTAGTAATTATAACAATGGCTTAAGTTAACGAAGTTAATTAATTATGCAAGGAAGAAACTGTGTTGTATCAAACCGTCTGTAACATACACAGAAAGACATACAGTTTACTAAACTTTGTTTACTGCAATTAAGTTACATAAGAGTTTAAGTAATTTAAATAACTTCAACAGTCTACTTTATACGGATAATATATTTTGTAATGCAATTAAATCTTGTTGAGATTTTAACAATTCTTTTATTCAATATAGTTAGTATTTAGAATACTAACAAATAAAATATATAATATATTAGAAACGTAAAATTTATACAATAATAGGTATATTCCGTAATATGAACACGGAGGCAATATTTTAATGCAAGATAGCTTCATTAGTCTCACAGGACTTTCGTGTTAATGAAGTTCTATGTGGAATACGGTGTTTAATCTTAAACTGGGTAAGAGATATCCTTTGGAAACTATCTAGCCAAGTGGTAAGAAATTAAAGTAAGATTACGAGAAAATAAACACAGTGACGGGAAATTCTGATACCATTGTTGTCGTGATAAAGCAAGGATACCAGTGTCAACATTTAAAATTGTATCTCATAGTTTTAGGATGGTAATTCCTGCAGAATATAAAATTTTATTTTCTATGTAGCTGTGTGTGTATAAAGAGAGATCGAATTCGCTAGAAATATTTTCGAGAGATCTTGTTCGTTAGAAATATTTTTATATTGGGAAAACTTGAAAACGGGCATTGATTTTGTATGACTGCGATTTTCTTGCTTGAGGAATTTTGCCACGCGGTCTCATTTACATTTTTCCTGACAAAAATTTTGAAATTACTTTTTTAACTCTTTTTTGCTCTCATAAAGGAAAGGTAGCTTCAAATTACGATACACATATTTTTCTACGCATATTATCTATACGAATAAATCGAAAATTTTGTAGACAACGTTTTATTTGAATATATTGACAAAGAAAGGCTAATTATATTTCTTTTTTTATGAATAGCACTTATATCAAACTTATATAAAACATTATAAATTATGTTCCTTTTATTTTTTGAGAAATATTAGATATAACGACAAAGCACTTTTATTCTCAAAATTTTTAGGATAGTAAATAAGACCGCTGCATCATATCGTTCAGGAAGCCAAGAAGCAACACGTTAGCACAACATTTACGTGCGGAATGATCGGTTTATGATATCTGACTAAAATATTTAATTCTACTTAAAAAATAAAAGTGCTCTTTACGTTTATTCTGGTATTTGATAGCGATATTCCATTTAACTCATAAAAAGTCTTAATAAAATTTAAAATATCAGAAAAAGTTTATCGCTATCTCCAACAGCAAAAAAATGACTTATAACTTTACATGGATTACTTTATTTTATTACATGATTATATATATATATATATATATATATATATCTGCAAAAAAATTTAATTTAAATTTATAAATTGATACTTATATTTATATCTCAATGCAATAAAACAAAAAAAATAAAAAAAAATACTTCAATGTTTTTATGTTTTTAAATTTATCAAAGCTACAACATTTATATAAATTTTGGCGTAAAATTTATTTAAAATTAAAATTTATTTAAATTAATTTATTTAAAATTAAAATTTAATTTTGATTATTATATAAATTTATAAAACAATTAAATCTTTCATAATCTTTTTATAACAATTTATTAACGGGAAATTAGTTTTTTTACGTGAAGTTATATATATTATTCTTTTATGAGATACATACAGGTATTATATATATATATATATATATATATATATATATATATATATATATGTGTAAAAGAATAATTGATTTTATTAATAAATATTTGCAAACAAAACAACATTGATTCCGTTAATCAATAAAAGAGATTATAAAAATTAATTGTTTGTTATGCATGATTGTATTTTATACACATACATACATATATATATATATATATATATATAATTATATAATATGAAATATATTTAATAATTTATATAATGTAAAAAATAAATTTATATAATATAAAATATATATAAAATTTAAATCATTGATACCAAACAAAAAACGCTCGATATAAAAGAATAAGAATTAATTAAATAGCTTATTGAAAATCTTAAATGTAGAAAATCTTAAATGTAACAAAAGTAACAAGTCAGAAAAAAAATAAAAATTGAACAGTAGCTAAGAAGTTTGACCCGTTGTATTTGTCCGTTAACCACTGTCAAGTACACAGACAAGTTGGAAACAAATTGTCTTCTTTTCATATAATTTAATATAATCCAGACAATCAAACAATTAGCGGCATTTAGAGGCTTCCCTTTATATTGTAATTTTCCTTTATATTGTTCGAATGAATATTAATCGGACGCTTTATCTCTTTGTCCTGTATCGATCTAAAGAGGATCGCGTGTATTTCTGTTTTAAAGCTAAATTATTCGTTGCTGTTCTTTATTTGTTTGACTTTATTTGTTTTCTAGTACAAAATTTGTATTTGGTTTTGAAAATTATGTGATTTACATTCTAAAATATCAAGTAATAATGTTAATGATTCAAAAAAATTATGATTAAAAAAGTAATTAAAATTGGCTATCATTGAAGAAAATTAATTCTTTCTTAACAAACTTTCTAATTGCAAATAGAATTAATTATTATCTTAGATAATCGAAACGAAACTTGAAATGTGTTATAATTCATCTATATAATGTAAAAATTGATTTTATATGTTTCAAGTCAACAACGACATTATGTCTTAATTAATCAGTAACTTGACTCCATTATTCGCGTGTTGTATCGCAATACTAGAGAGTGACGTTATCGATGCTATTTTCGAATTTTTTAAAATAATTGTTACATTTTTTAACGTGGAATGGAATCTAATAGTATTACAGCACTTTTATAGTATACAACAATAGTGTTACAATAATATTATAACAAGCAAGTACAGTCTTAATTAATTTCGTAAATATTTTAATATTTATCAATTGCAAGACATAAATTTGATATTTGTATACCACGATAAGTTTTTTTTTAACTCTTTAGCATTAGATATTTATGTATCGCACTATTTCATGAAACCGTGAATGTTGAATAAATCGTAATTTATTCGTGCAATTATATCTTTTTTGTCTTATTATTCTTTCGTTTTAATATAATAAAATTCACATGTTATTTTTTCATCTTGATATATTAAAATACGATTAATATCGAGAGTATTATCGGTGTACAAAATTCTGCGCGACCTATTTTGATGATCAGATTGATATAAGTTTGCATAAGAGATTATATTACTTTAAAATTTGAAATATTACTCTATAATATATTAAATAAACTGATTGTGAATTGATATATTTGATATATTTTTCAATTTGTTACAAAATATATATATTCACCGCGCTGGATATAATATATGTATAACTTAAATAAAAATAAAATATCATAATAAAAATGAGATATAAACCAAGATATAATAGTCCTTGCATATTATTTTTATGACTTTGAAAACCATAAAACTTATAAAGTGCATCCAGTATTCCTGGATAAAATTTCTTATTACTGTTTCATCAATCTCAAATAAAGTTTTAATTATGAAAAACATGAACATGCTTTTCTCGTGCGTTATAAATTATTAAAAAGTAAAAAATAATATATTCGCATAAGAGATAAACAGTTTAAATTATTCTGTAATAAAATTTTATTTTATTTTTTAAATGTTATTTCTGATGTCAAATGCTTTGAAGAGCTTTGAAATCGAACATAAATATTCATAGGACTGATATTACAAAGGAAAAATATTGTTCAAAGGAAACGAGGCAGAAGATTTGAGAAGGTTTGTGGTTCGATGGTAGTAGAAACGACGTATTTAAACTCTACTCTTCTCTCTCTCTCTCTCTCTGTGCAAGCCTCTTGAAATCTGTGATTTCAAGCGGCTGTTCGGAAAATTGCCGAGTCAGTGATTTCGTAAAGCTTTTGCGATTCTTAAGCTACGAAGTGCAGTGAGAGACATGGGAAAAATTCTTTGACGACTTATTCACGATCTCATAATATGAAATGACCAGTTTCTGCGCGACAGTTATCGTGAAGTTCTACGATTATGAAAGATTTTAATGCGAATGCTCCTCTCGTTTTACATTATCACAAATTTATAAGTCTCTTTAAATAAACTCATATAAATAGGAATATGATTCACATATCAAACTCCTACGCACATTTCTGTTTTACATTTCAAAGAGAAATTGAAAATTGTGCACATGACGGCAAGAAAAATCAACTAGCGCGTAAAGTAAACACGTTTAGGAGAGAAACGGTTTGCTCTTGTAGTTTAACTGCGTGATTTGTCGCGGTATACATACCGCATGCATCACTGAAACTGCGTGGCACGTTTAAAGATTAATTACACCGAAGCCGGGGAAATTCTATCTCTCTTTATTTTCTGATTATGTCCCATGAATATTCATTTTCCTTTCCATTGGGTACATTTGCATATATTTACGGTAAAATGTTAATCGGTGAATGTTCTACAAGCTACACTCAATGCAATCTCTAGTGACACGAAGTCGATGTTTGTTTACCTTAACGATACGCTTTACTCAATAAAAATAGCTACATAAAATTACTTGCAATGACGCATATCCGCATTTTCTTGCAAAATTATTCAGGGCTAACATAGTTTTTGTCATAAGGTATTTATATTGTGTTCAAATTTATATTGTTACAAATTTGCTACTATCTAATCAAAAGATATTCTTTCCGTTCATGTAGCATCGTGGTCAAACACATAAAAATACCCAGAACGTGCATTGTGTACCTTTTAGAACTATCCGACAGTAAATTATTTTTCGATAGATGAAAGATTTTCTTCGCCATTTATCGCGAGTAATCCCCTGATATATAACGCAGCTCGAATTCATACTTTATATTGTTCGCTTTATGTGATAGTGTATCTTTTCTATCTTTACAACAGCTCGGAGACAAATGTTTTTCCAATAAACTGACCATTGTAAAAAAAATACCACTATCATCACGACGACAATTAATATTTTCGAGATAGAAATTAAGAAAGCGCGGTAATCGTTCTCGAGTTATGTGATGAATGAACTTTTGCATCGATTAATTGTAACTGCTGTATTATTTTTTAGTTAAACTTTTTCCGCAATCAATTATATTTTAATTGAGAGCAGATATTCGAATATCGTTATCTGTATATGGGTCTATTATCCCGGTATTTCGATACATCGCGATAATTACAGATCATTAATATATAGTCCAAATATAACCGGTGGTATTGGTATTCTCCGTCCACATGCGCACACTTGGAAACCGATATTCCGTTTCAAGTCCCCCGTCGTCGAGGCGCTATAAATTCACATTCGATCGCATGCACACGCATGTGATAGATACGCGTGGAGTCGTGTGTGTGTGTGTGTGTGTGTGTGTGTGTATGTGTGTGTGTGTGTGTGTGCGCGTGAGCACTGGTACGTACCTGCCTTATTTGCACGAAACTTCGAGTATCATGTCCATCTGCAGATGCCATGACGATATTCTCCGTAGTTTGCACTGACACGCATCAGGAACATTCATGCCTGATACTGGTTAAAGCGTCAAATTGGTATGCGTTCGTATTTAGGTATAAAATAGACTATGGCTGCAGGTCGATAGAATAAAATCGTTATTAGTTTACCACAATTTACCACGATTCAGTGAATTCGAGATTTACGAAGTTAGAGCCAAAAATTATAAATCCATCTAAGAGTAATCAAAAGAAGGATTTAGAAAACTGAAAGATGATTTTTAAATTCAAAAAAGAAGGCTGAAGTACTCTGAATCCATTTCGATAAACAAAATTCTGATAAATATCGCGTAAAAGATTTAAGATGTAGATTATTTCCATCATTTTATCACGATTTACTATCCAAAATTTATTCTCGTTACATCGCACAATTTTTTTCACTATTTTATTTTTAATTGTCGCCTTGAAAATCATGACATGTATAGAAATTGCTGACTGTGTGAAGTTTGTGTTAGCTCCGTATACTATCCTGTGGCTTGGAACCGTATTACTTAGGAAGCATAATGTGCATGCTAGTATCTGGAGAGAAAGAGAGAGAGAGTGAGAGAGAGAGGGGGGGGGGAGGGAACCTTATTACTGGCATACAATCCCTCGACGAACTACCTAGGCCAAGTCGAGCAGTATCAGGTGTGTGTGCTCCCGCTGCGTAATAATAGGAAACCGACGGAAAGTGCAACAGGAAGGCAAATGGTAGGCAAAACCATACATAACTTCGTTCAAGTTAATGATTGATTATCAATACCGTGTTATAAGTTTCCACTTTATCAGTATCTATAGATATTTAAATCGTGTCCTTAATAATGTTGTCCTTAATAATTGCAATATGCGTCCTTACGTTCGAAGAGAATTATACGCAGTTGAAGTAAAAAATATCGGGTATTGTCTTCCTAGATACAAGTTAACAGTGCTTCATGATAGCTTTTTGTATTATTTGTACATAATAATATTTTGTATTATCTGTACATAATAAATTTGTATTTCTTTACATAAATCTTTACATTAAAAATAAAGAAATATTTCTGGAAATATTTGTACATTTAGATATTTATCGTCTACTCTCCCATAAATAATTTTTGAAATATATTTTGCGTATGCAATTAAAATTTAGTGAATAAATAGAAGCAATTTCTCTTATTTATAATTATAAAATTATAGGATTGCTAACTGAAGCGTTTCATGTATTCTCATCTATTTACATCACTAATTATGCGGTTAATTAATTCAGCGATTATACAATACATCAAGTAACGTGAAACGCGATTACTCAGACGCGACGGCGTGTCGAATTGTTTTATATTTTTCACGAAATCGACATTTTTACATTTCGGATTTTTGTCTATCGGTTATGGCATCCGCTTTACGAAAATTTTCCGAAACATGACATGGCAGCGGGCCAATCACAGAATTTGAACCAGAACGAATTTTATACGCTCGATCGCTCAAGCAGATGAGACCGCCTATTCAGTTGAATGATATAATTTATCGTGGGTTCGTGACTAGCATTAATTTATGATATATTTCATTTCCGATCATTTTCTTTTGACAAAAAAATTAGATTTAGAAGAATTGAATCTTGCAGTATCGATACATATTTATACAAAAACTTTGAACAATTCCAATTGTTGTGCAACAGATAACTTCGGTCAATTGCGCCTATCATTATCTAGAATATCTAACAGAGAAACTGCTTCAGTTTTTTAATTAAGTGAAAAGTTCCAAGTAGTGAGCTAATTTCATTTCTATCATTTTCCATTTTTTTCTAATCAAAAATATTTCTTCTAATATTTAAAAAAATATGTGCATTGCTTGTTTGAAGTTCTTATTAGAAAAGAGATCGAACAAATTATGTACTCTGATCTTTTATATGCTTACCAAGGATTCAGTATTAACTTAATATACGTAACGCTTTGAAGCGTTTCCCAAGTCGTGAGGATCTTAGGTATTTACACGGTAAAAGGGGATTTAATTAAGTGGTTTAAAGAGCACGCACATTAAGATGAATTACATTCAGAGAATGTAGAGAACTATAAAGCGAACGTATGTAGTAACAAAATACGTATAAAATAAAAATCATGAAACTCGATGTTGTATGCCAGAAAAATGCAAAGAGAAATCCGACATATTTTCTTGAATTATTCAACATGATACTAAAAGAGATTGAGCGTTTTACCTACGTCGTTTAAAACTCGTACGGTACGTGACATGTAAATTTGGCGCGCGAAGCATTGCTCAAAATAATACGTATGTTCCGTCGGACATGCATTTTCTCTTATTTTCGTGGCTTCTATAACTGACGTGTTGACGGTCGATGTAGAATTTTAATCACACTTAGTACGCTTACCCTGTTTTTTAACTTTGTATTAAAGCATCAGATGGAATATATTTTAGTCGGTAATGTAGCGACACATTATAAGGCGCCACTTTACAGTTTTTTAATTCGTATATTTTATATTCGTATTATATCAAAAGTAGAGAGAGAGATAGAGAGTCTGCCATTATACAGATGATATCAACCCTGTCATGGATCTGTTTATAATTAAAATGTTTTAGGGATGATTGATCTGCACAGTCATTTCGGCTTAGCAAACCCATCCAATCTCAATACACTACGGACCTTTATACATTATATACTACATGCACACGTTCTCGCGAGTGATAAAATGAAAGGAAATGATTTTAAAGAAAAAGAAAGAAAGATGTAACCTAATTACAAAAAGAGTAAGAAGAATAAGAATAAGATCTCTATACATATTTTATACAAATGGAATGAGATAGCTCATTTTTTATTTATATTCCTTACTATAAAAAGAATAAAAGAAAGACATATTGAATTTTGATAACCATGAAATGTAATGAGAACATATATTTTTATCGCGATTAACATTTTGTCGCATAAGAAACTTGACGAACTGAATCGGCTGCGACGTTGCGATTTACGTAACGAGAGATGCAGAGTCCGGTTTCTGTAATTTTCGAACGTGTTATCATGCACTCGATGTATTCTCGGCGGTATGCAACTCTCACGTGAAAGAGATGAAACGTGCAAAGCTCCCGTGTTAATCCGCAAGTCTGCTTAATTGCAGACAGCCTGTTTACACATATTCGCTTGTTCATATCAAACTTGAGTATCACGGTTGCACTTTCCGCTCGATCTCCTACGTTTATGGCAACGGTTTTCGATGTGAAATATGAAGATGAAATATGATGCATGAGCGTCCGTGGTTCTGCACGATCACAACCTCACGTTGCGTGGGTCAGTATTACAGTTTGCTGTAGAAAATGCTGTCCTATAACGTTTGCGGCTAAGCATTACACGTGCACGTGTTGAAAAATGCATAAAACTTCATGCACCGTAAATATAAAAGATTTTGCATATTTATGTCAACCTACACACGCGGATGCCCACGTACGTACCTACAACGCTCTCTTGGAAGTCAATATCCTTTAGAGTTATTTTTAAAGAGCAGGAGATACACATTTGTGGAAGAAAAATATTATTAAAAAAAGATATTCTTTCGTATTGATCGTCGGAATCAATTGAATGGATGAAGTATATTTAGTGATGCGGAAAGTTTGAGATTAAAAAAAAAAAATAAACCTAGAAAAATATAACACATATTTTCCTGATTACTAAACTCTACATACATAATAATAGCACAATAATAATCGATATTTTGCGTAATAAAATACACAGTTTATTTCTGAATAAAAAAATAATCAAGATGGCCAATCAAATAATAGCGAGACAAATATTTAACAAAAAATTTAATGTAGTATTGCGAAACAGTGATGTTAATAATAATTATACTCTTATCATTGTACATTATTGTTTGTAGCTATAATGAATAGAGGGGAACCATTGGATTTGTACGTAATTATTGGATTATGTATAATGCATTTCTTTAGAAAGTAAGAAATATTAAGGCTAAGAGATAGATTAATTACTCAAAGTTAAGATTATCGGATTTTGTTCGGGAAGATCAAAGCATCAACGAATAATTTCGCATAGTTAAAACGAGCCAAAGCGACGGGTGCGTTTGTTCGGATCTTGCGAAAGGTGCCGCAGCTTGTAAATGTCACGCAGTGAGTAGAAAATGGCTGCGTAATAATATATTATAGACGCATGTAGCGCGTAGGCGAGAATAAGCCATCGTAAGTGCACATGAAGCTACACCACTCTTCGTTGCTTGAAACTTTAGCAAAGATATATCAACATGCATTGGTTTGCCTATGCTTGCTTGTTTATGTGCGTTATGTACGTATTTCAAAGATCATGCAAACATTTAGAGATATAGGTTCAGATACGTTGCCCAGATATCATATATCTGCTGTCTTGATCCGAATTCCGTTTACGTTACATTGTTATTATTTGATTTATAACATTTGCACTGAAAGTTTACAGCAAGATTAAAAAGATTTAGACTCCGTAATTCACATCAGTTTTTATAGAATAAAAAGAATAAAAAGAATAAATCTATCGATGTTTTTATATATTGTGTATTTTAATACTTTTTTATATACATGTATATTCTGATAGCATATTTTTTCATATTGTACAATACATAAAATTATGAATTAATGTTTTATCCTGATTCTGATACGAATTATGGATTGTTTCAAAAGTAGGCTTTCGAAAGATGATCAAGATAGAAATATTAGTTCACAGTTGTGCACATTATCATTGCTTT
This sequence comes from Crematogaster levior, assembly GCA_901521435.1. Taxonomy (NCBI): domain Eukaryota; kingdom Metazoa; phylum Arthropoda; class Insecta; order Hymenoptera; family Formicidae; genus Crematogaster; species Crematogaster levior. The sequence goes on along the minus strand of CABEGB010000224.1, from coordinate 457,015 downwards.
AGCTAGTTACCTTTGGTCTTAATAATCAAAGTGATGAAGATTATATCAATCACATCTGTTAATGATCACTCTAGAAGGATTTCGCTGATTAGTTCATATCCACTAATGGTTTCATATCCACTATGTTTGCGTGTGTATATCGTTATAAACTGTCCCCCTTGAATGCATATGTTATCTCGGGATTTGCAGGTAGTTTGCATAGGATCCCGAGCGACCTGTACAATGCTCTTGAAACCTTAATACGCATACACAATTGCATATGCACTGAGAATCCATTAGATAATATTAGTGTAATTGTTTGCGTCATTACCATATCTTCATTGTTATTATTGCAGTGCTTTTAAGAGACGTGAAGAGACGGGTGTCTATATATGGTTATTTACGAAACTTTTTATTAATTAAAATGGTCGGAAATTGTACATGAACAAAAAGAACCTAACCCACGCAAGCGTGCGTATAAATGTCAATATGTGGGCAGGGGTAGTGCAGCGAAAATACTCGAAGCACGTATAACGAGCAAAGGACCAGGCAAGTGGATGGATAAGACGACTTTTAGCCTTACGTGCAGTAACACAGGAGCAGACAAGGACATCACAGAATAAAAAAACATGTTGACATTTGTGAATCGACAGTTAACAGCATAATAAAATTTTATTATATTTTTTATGGAATATAATAATGTTTATAATGTTTATAATAATGTTAGAATATTACAAAAATATTTAACACCTTGCTTAAAATTGATTAAAATTAAATAAAAACAACTTTTTTTTAACTTTAGAGTGAAATTATGAAATTTTCATTTTTTATGAGGAAAGAAAAGAAATTAAGAAATTAACCACGTAAGAGTATTGTAAAATGTTTAGAAAATTATCTATCTATTTCTGTTTGTTATTTATACGGATTATACGCTTCCGCAATCAGTCGTTACGGCGTAATCGCTTCCGTTTAGCGCGTCCCGCTCAAGACCCGTCGACCAGATGACGCGATTAGCCTGATGCATCTACATGGATGCGCCGTGTTAACGTGAGTATCTCAACGTCATTAACCGAGGACTACGTCAGGAAGCGGGGAATGCACTCGCGTGTCTCTTAGGTCACGTCACGGGGGTAATTATTAATAGCATGCACGTCTTTTCTCAGATATCGGCAGGTATGAGAACAGGGTCAGAGGCAGGGATACAGATAGGGCACAGGTAGGGCAGACAGGTAGGGGCAGGTGGACAGGGTAGGTTACTCTCTCGTATCAGCTACCCCGCGAGTAAGCAGGAGCAGGCGAGCACCGGCAGGCTGCTGAGTAAGAAAGACAGAGAGAGGCGAGGCGAGTCGGCGCGTCAGGGAAAGAGACGGCGAGCGTGCGGCGCCTGCGTGCTTGATTCTTGAGAGCGAGCCCCTCATCCGAAATCCAGGATCCCAGTCGCGAGCGCGCCGCCGGTACAAGCCATTCGCAGGACACCGACGGTCGCCGACCTGGCCTTGCCACCCGGCGGCGAGGGGCGCACTCCACCCACTCTCGCGAGTCGCGACACGTTACTCCGAAAGCCAACAAGTCAGCATCCACGAGGTTCCGAGACACCGGCCGGTGTTCGTTTGTTCCTTTGCGCTCAATCGTTCCTGAATCGTCGTTCTGGATCACCCATCGTCGTCTCTTGGATCCTAGAGACGATCACGCTAGAAGCGTGAATCTTCTGCGCGCGTGAAGATCGGAGCCGAGTAAAAGTTCATCGTAGACCACCGAATGATTTTCCATCGATCCTTGGTGAAAATTGATTTCGGTGATCGAGCAGAAGAGATCGAAGGAAATCCTGGCTATCTGGCAATTATGTTTCAAACGCGAGATCACGAGATTGATTGTTGGAAGGATTGAGAAGGACTGGCGATGAGTTGATGATTTTGTCGAAGAATGATCGAGGTAGTGCGCATTAAACATATAGAATTTTTGATGAATCAAAATCGCGACGAAGAGAAGGAAAGTGATCGATGATCGGTCCTTCGCGAATTAAGAATCTCATGAGAGAGGAATAAAAAATTTAGTCTCCGTAGATCGAATGGTGGATTTAAATCGGTAGGACGAGACAGTGTCGAGAGAGTCGGGCAGTGGCCGGATGTCAATGAACTCGCGTGAACGAAGCACATTGGAGAGATGAAGTGTAACACGAAGATCGAAGGGAGTAATCAGAGGATTCAGACTTTTTCAGTGGATCAAAATAACCAACAGATTGAAAGTAAAAGCTATGATATTCAATGATCACAAATTGGTTCTGAAGAGAAGCGAAGGCGCAGCTTAAAGATCGACAAACGGGAACTCTCTAGCGACTCGAAGCGAAAGCAAGAATGATCAGAAAGAGATATCGCGACGCGAATTAAGCGATTTGATAAATGCGAAGGACCGATATTGCATTGTCGTCTGAGCGGGGCTTACTTAAACGATTGAGAAAGCTGAAAAGAATTCAAGAGTCCGCAAGAGTCGTGGGGTAGGTGGGACAGGTAAGATTCCGACATTTATATTTAAATAGGAGAGAATCGAAGATGAAATCGAGATGGAATTTAGAAAATATTGATTTACAAATATGATATATTGGATGGAAAACATGATAAATAATATATAAAATAATATATATAATACATCATGTGCGATCAAACGTATTTTATTTGATTTCGCATTAGAGTGTCATGGGAAAAAATTAAAAAATATAATACATTAAACAATCCTGTCATTTTATCGGATTTGTTATCGCTATGTTTATTGCGCATATTTACATTTATGTTTAAACTTATATAAAAACGTACCATCTTATTGTCGTTGTGGATCGTAAAATTTTTCGAAAACTTGTTCACTTATATTTTTTTCTCTCACAAATTACTCTTGAAAAATCAAATTTTTATATTTATTGACGATGTATTTCTGCATGAAGGGATTTGGATGTAGAAGCTGGAATTTCGCCCATTATTTCGTCCTGGCCATCGCAAATTTACCACTTGGACAGTGATCACGCTAATAAGGACTGTCGACATCATACTGGCCACCACAGCGTTAATTAATTTCTAAAAGCGTACACATATTGGTGAGTCCGTTGTTTCATGAGATCGTTGTTTTATCATTTTCACAGTTATTCCACGAGAATTATTTAGCGCTTGCTTGGCAACTACTTCTTACATAATTCTATTAACGGGATATAATTTTCACTTCGCGAAATTATGTCGCTCGCTATTTATCATTATTATCACGAAGTTTGTGACATAATTTGATTTTTAATTTGACGAGGTAAGGACAGAGGAACGATAATTATATAATTGAGATTCTTTCTTTGGAAGAATGACATATATACGAGAGACGATAACGTAAGATTTCTCATGGTCATTTACAGTCAAAGGTTAACAGTTTCTGACACAAATTCTATTCTATTTTATTCTGATCACACGGCGAGACACGTACATCTCGTTTACGATATCTTCGTTCTATTGGCATTTGCCGCCTACTACCATCAGATATCACAAACTGTGCGATTTCTGGAGACGAAAACACATTTTTAGATACACTTTTGCTACGGATTGCGATAAAAAGTAGCGACGACTAAAGTTTAAAAATTGTTTGAAGTAATCTTGAGAAATCTTTGTAGAAAGTAGTGTGGAATAGTATATATATATATATGGAATAAAACTGTATGAATGGACACTATTAAATCGTATAGCTGTCTTTTGTTTATGTTTCGTATTACATCGGGTTTTGTTAAAACCATAGAATTAGGGCAACGCGGAATTAATGTACATACGCGTGAATGTACAAACGGCGTGTCCACACGTGGTCTTACGTCACTCCGTGCCACGCATGTAGTTTGCGATGGAATTAAGCGCTTGAATTTGCGTGGTTATCGATCGCGCGAGAGCCAATTAACAACAACAAAGTAGCTTTGCCGCGACCCATACATTTGTCTACCAAACACACTGAGATGGCCGGAAAGACGATAACAACGGAAGGTAGAAGTGGAAACCATCGTCAAGGAGTCGGAAGTTTTTTATTTCCCCTTCGGGATTAGTTGTATACTTTAATTGGTTCCTACGAGGATCGTCGAGATGTATCGGCTTCGTTTCCGTTAACTGTTATCAGTTACTTGCGACACGTAAGCAGATTTCTTGTTGATGGCTTTCCGCTGCGCCGAAGGTTCGGTTGATCATTACTTTCCTGTAATTTGCATAGCGCGAGCGTAGAAGCTGTGTAATGTGTAAATAATTCATCAGTACACGCAACCGTTGTACTTTTTGCAATGAATTCAGCGACACGAATCTGAATGCATTAGCTTGATACGAGAGGTTTGTCATATATTGTCAAACGAAGTAAACAAAATTTCAGTAAAATCAGATTGTCGCCGTAGATTTTATAATAACATTCTTCTTTTTCTAGAGAGAAATTTATCTCTTTTTTAAAGAATTTTGATTTTCTAATTCTTATTTAATACATAACTTAGAAAAACGACAAACTTCTTGCCAAACTAATCAATAGTTGATTAAATTTAGATAACATTGGAAAAGAAATGTTTTTTACAATTTGCAAAAGTTTTGTGATTTTAATAGAAACCATATATTAAGTAGATAAATGTTTGCTGATATTACAGACAGTGATGTAAATGTTCGCCAGAAGATTTATGTCGACAAGTTAAAGAAAAATGATTTTCAGAGGCATTATTGCGTTAGAGAAATATCTTTTTGTCATTATTATACATTGGAAGCTTTTACATACGTAATTAATATGTAATGTGCATATTAATAATTAACTAGAGTGCTAACAATGCGTAATGAATTAATTATACTAACAATAATTAATTCGACCTCGTAGAAATATACTGAGAAAATCGTAGAAATATACTGATAAATTAAAAAAGAAATTTAATGTATTAAACACTTGTACTTCTATAAGTGAAAAGTCTATCTATTTTGCTATATTCTTTTGATTTTTGAGTTATCATTTGTCATCTCGTTAAAACGAAACGTACATTATGGTGAACAAGTGAATCGATAGAAAATGCAGGCAACTAGAATGCCTCGTGCTCTTCATCAAATCGAAGAATCGCACTTGGTCTGGCATAATAACATTTACCGCTCTCTATGTCTGTACCTACACTTGAATCTGTCTTCCGCATAAAGGCCAAGATTATTGTATAGGTTGCTGAATGTTCCGAGGGAAATTTCGAGAGAAAGGAGAATAGGAATTCGGTATGCACGGCCCTCAATTTATTTTCAGTTCCAGAGAGAGAATGAGGATTAAAGATGAATGAATGTGCCGTAATTCGGCAGCTATTTGGCATAGATAATTCATTAAATTAGAAGAACGTTGGGTAATGAATTAGCTCTCGGAGATCTGCGGGTAAAAATATTATGATTTTGCCTCTCCATATGGAGCAGGAATTCCTTATTCGGAAATTATGCATGGAAATTAGATAAGTAGAGAACAAAATTATACAAATATTATCATTTATTAGACGAAAGAGAAATTGCATCTATGTGACATCAACTGCGAGAGTGTTTGGAACATTTGCATTTTGATGATTTCCGCCAAAGCCTAGAAATGTATTGAATATAAATTTATTGTCGAAATTTTTCTCTTAGAAGCTTTGTTATTTCTCTGAACATTTCGCTTCTATTATTCATTCTTTACACATGTACGTGTTCCAAGTGCGCTCGAATATGGAAAAGTTTTCAACATATGTATATTTTCACTTCGAGAAAATCTACATAATAAATTTGAGGGAAGAGAGCGAGTTTGAAAGTTTATATCGACCATCAATATGCAATGAATTCCGTTTATGATGTCATGTGTCTCCCGAATTGAAATTAAGAGCGACATTTTCTTGCAAAACCATTACAAAAACGTGTCGAGATCAGCCGCAGACAAGATAATTTCCTGAGATGAAAAGATCGATTTATTATTATAAGAACAACTTTCCAATTTGAAAAACAAGAAATGATTATAATTTCATGTTTCTATTGGGAGAACACAATTTGAAACAACATATCGAGAAAACAAATAATAGAAAAATATTGTGTTGGCATGAAAAGAAGCTCCTGATCGCAAACAATTGATTTTGAAAGGATTAATAAAAAATTCAGTGGCGCCAAACGCGATTACAGCCCGATGTTCGATCTATACTTTTTTATCAAAGTTATCGCATTCCTTTTTCTATTGTTCACGAGCTAAATCCATGTGCAAACTGCTATACTGATAATGACACCGTAATCGGTCTATACACCGACAAATTCGGGCGTGTTAGTGTATAATCCTTCGGATTCGTCTGTGATTTATATGTAGATTTGCTCGCGTATCGCGGTTTAGAGTTTGCTTCCTTCGTGTTACATGCATAAGATGAATATAACAGTAATTTTTTGCAGTGTAACGGAAAGCTTTATAGCTTATGTGATCTTTTTTATTTTAATCTGTCCATATGTACACAAGTTTATTTTACGCTATCGAGGTACAAAGTAAATAGGAAGCACGTATGATACGTTACATTTTTCACTATATCACATTTCCAAGCATTATATGTAGAAAATACAATAAGCTTCTCACGTGTGCTGTGAGAGGAGAAAAATAACGGGGGGAAAATAACATTCATCAGCAAAGTGTGAGGGAAAACGGGGCAGGTATAATCCGTGTCGAGGCGTCGCGTCGCATTACGTCGCAACGCTTTTGATCCACCGTCTTTATTTCCGCTTATTTTTTTCCACAACGCCATTAAGACGCGGCGCCGATACCAAGTTTCGCTAAACCGTTAAAACTTAACGCGGCCGCAATAACTTCGCCAGCACTGCCTTGGCTTTCGATAGAGAGAGGATGCCGGCGACGTCGTCTTCAATACGACGAGTGGAACGACTCGATGAATAGGCCGTCGCATCGTCGTGCGACTATGTCGTGGCGCTTCCCCTTACAAGTAGCTTTCTCGTTAAGAGAACTATGATACATCATTGATTTTGGTGCAACAAGAGATCTGGGGCAATACCATTCTTTTCCTAATTTCTCTTGCAGTACCATTCGGTTTCACCGAAAGATTATAGAAATGAAGTGTTTTGTGAGAGTATCACAGGAGAAAAAGAAAAGATACTCTTCGCAAAATTTTTATATATGAAACTCCTACGTCCATGTTAAAAATTTTACGTAACATCGTAATCGATGACATGCGATCGTTGCGCGAGGACTAGCGTAAATTTATTATAAAATAGATAATTCTATTAGGATTCTTTTGAATATTTTAGAGGATTAGTAGCTGCGTTTTTTAATAAAGTTTAGTTTTATATGTGATATAAAATGCAGCTAAATGTGACATAAAAATAGATTCGTAAATTAAGCACTTTGACAATCTTAATGAGGTGAGTATCTCCTTGTTACGTTTACAGAATTATTTATTGATAAAGCTACAACCACGAGCAGTCACTCTTACTGAGGGTTAATTACACCCCGGAGGTTGATTTGAACTATTCCGGAGCTTAACGAGTTTGTACTTGCATCCGATAAAAACCACTTTTCTGAAGGCGATATAAGTTCATATCTTATTTGAAAAAGTTGCAGGAGCAATTACAGCTCTCGTACAATATTCGTAACATAAAAATGTACTTTTTAAATTTCTCGTAAAACGTTTAGTTATGTAATGAGTAACTTCTTTTAATAAGTAATCAGTAACTTTTTTTAATGAGTTTGTTAAACTGGATTATTTAGAAGTTAACGTCAGGCAAATTCCTGGCGAGTTTATCATGTTTGTATAATTATATGCATGCCATGTATTGTTTCTGTTTATGTCTGGCGCAAGTCGCTCGTTTTCAACTTGATGTCTGAGGAAACTATGATAATAATACACGTCGGACCTCGCTATCGCATTTCGGATGATTATATTCCATGGAATATAATTACTGTTGAACGAACCGTAATAAAGTTTTCTATTACGTTCTGTTTCCGAGGTGGTCTCCCGAAGAATTTCAGATGAAGATATTACTGAAAATTTCCTCGGTGCCCAAATACGTCGGCCGACGAGTTGAACCGGTTATATCTCGGACTACGCGATTTTATAAGCACTTTCCGCTCGTGAATTCGTGAATTTAACATTCAGGATGACGTTTCGGAGCTGTGGAAACGCCATTACACAGCTATGTGGTGCATTTCCAACGTGTCTTTGTAACCAAGTCAAGCTTTCGTAACTGCTCCTCTGTGTTGCCATCAGTCTGATGAGTTTCGCGCCAATGCTTTCTCTTTCTTTCATCTCTTCTCTTTCTTTGTTTATGCTTATATTCTATTTGTCAGCATATATTTGAATAAATTTGAATCGTAGCGCAGTCAGGCATGCAACTGCGAGTTTCTTTGCTTGTTAGATTTTTTTTGATAAATATTATTCGTGCAAACGATCGTTGCGAAGTTTAAGAAATTAATGACTTCGCGCACTTAATGACCGACGATAAAAACGATCGAAGGGTGTGCGAGACGTTCTCCTCTTAAACATTTAATGGCATGAGTCGAGACTTCAGTGAAGGTGAGAAGTTTGACGTAGTAGAATGTTGACGCAGTGCACTCTAATCTAAATAATTTTTAATAAATCGTGTAGAATCTGCTGATAGATATATCCATTTAGAATACAACACACAATTTTCTCTTTCTTTACGCATATCTCAACCTATTTAATGCGAATATTTAATTTATAACTAAAGTTGAAAATTCCTTTTTAATACAACGTGAATAAAAAACAACCTATTACCCAAATTATTTTTAATCGATTTAATACGCATGCTTTAAATTTATGAATGTAAGAAAGAAATACGAGAACATTGAAGTATTGCAAGGACGGAGTTTTGTGTAAAAGATTTGAAGGATTCGCAATTATTTTCGAGTCGATGTAGGAATTTAACGAGTCTATTTTTATTTCTTCGTATTCGTCACTTTGTGGACCATTAATCAAAGTGTTGTGGACCATTAATACGTTAATATACTCCTGTGTCAAAGTTCATAGGGCAGATGAAGTATCAAAGAATCGAAAAAAAACCGATGATCTATTTTGCAGGAAATTACAAAGAAGATGTTACATCATTTCACGTTACGAGAGACAACTCGCTAAGAATAACAATTTATTATTTTTCTCATACTCTTACCATTCTTTCTTGTCTCCGCTACCACCTCCCTGCCACTTTTATTATCGCCATGTAATGTTTAGGTCATTTCTCGCCGTCGGAGAAAAATGCAATGGTCGCGCGCGTCCGCTCGATTTAACGCGCCCAGAGAAATGTTCGATTTACGTGCGATTGCTAGATCCACTTCCGGCGCAAATAAGTTGCGTGAGAGATCCACGAAATCTCTCTCGAGACGTGACGCGCATAAATCGTGATACAGTTGGCCATCGAGCTTCGATACGGATGACTATTAAAATCACGCGCGCCGATAAAAAAAAATGAATCGTCGTACATTCTGCATGACTGCTCCATTTTTATTACGTGAGTGTTTGTTATTGATTCACATATTCGTAAATATTTCGATAATCGAAATCAATGTGCTTGGCGTGAAGTAAATCTGCTCTCGGTCGTATATACACGGTGCCATTAAGGCGCGACATGCTGTGGCGTGACAGTTTTATAAATGACATGGAAGAGTCGAGGGGACGTGTTGTAATTAATGGTTGACGAATTAAATCTTTAAAAACAATGCGCGAAGCGAGAGATCTCTCTTATCTTGGGGAGGAAACGTTTGACACAATTATTTTCAATTATCTGATTTCTTGAAGTTGAGAAGAGGAAGTTTCTCGTTGTCGATATACTCGATACGATTCCACATTTCTCTTTATAAAAGTCTCTGAAATAGAATGCCGTATTTGTAGCGTCAATAACGACTAATTGTTGTGTGTGCGAATAGTAGAATGAGATAAGTCTAGTTCCATCAAAATCGTATCATGTTCATTTACAGGAACAATATGTGCATATACAATACATATACACACTATGTGGGATATAAATAAATTTTCTCAAGAATGTGAGGATTCTATGTGTCCTAATAAATTACACATTAGCAATGCATATGTTGTTATTGATTATGTATTCTCATTTTGAGTCAAAGAATATTTAAGAAAAGATCAATTGCATCATTTTTTCTGATTTATATTTATTCGTTCGCTGCAGTAATAGTTTTATTGATTAATAATCATGCTTTTGAGTTATACAAAATATCAAATTCTTTAGTAATCTATTATTTACAAATGAGAAGAATTGAAAGAGTATAATCGTGACGTAAGATGACACAGATTAATTGTTAACCAACTTATTATTATTTATTAAGTAAATCCTTTGCTAATTAAATTAAACCTTTTATATTAGTTTACTAACGAACAATGTGTAAAATCGTGTTCGTGTTAAACCGTGTTAAACTCTGAGAAACTTGTCCTTTTTTCGGGCATTTATAATCCAGCTTTACACACACACACCATAATCTTTTGAGTACGCGTTTCCAAGGGAATACTCCACTGCGTAATTCGTTGACAAGTCTTGCGATACTTTTCGTTAATTAGATAATTTACTACGTACACACAATGCTTAATCTTATAATTTTTATTCGAGAATCTTTTAAAATGATTCACTGGTGCATTAATTCTCATTAGCTCAAACGAATAGCTTTTGATATCGATCACACACATTAATTATTCTTTTATAAGATAAAATTTGTCACAATTTATTTCTAATAAAATTTTGTGAACGTCGGACTAAATGAACAAAGTGTGTAATGCAAATTAAGGAAGAGTTAATGATCCGACATTGAGAGGGCAAACGATGTGTCTTCGCTCGCGGAGATAAATTGAGGAGCATTAAGAGAGACCCAACTCCTTCTACGCTTTCTTTAACGATTTAACCTGTCACGCGCCTTGCTGCTCCTAATTGTGGCATGCACGCCATTTAGGAGCGTCTTCGTTACCTCGTTAAGGATAATGTCGTTTAAATTTACGAAATTATACGCGAAAAATCTCGCCAGACCAGAAAAACTAGAGAAATTCTCAAAAGAATGAATCCGCATGCGCAAAATGATCTTATAAAGACATTTTAAAGGTAGAATAAAAATGAACAATCAATTTAATACAATAGCAACATATCCATTTGTTCTTATTTTTTAAATATTATTTAATCTAGTCTATCTACTTACTCTTAAAAACTGCAAATTTTCTTGCAAATACATGAGATTTTTATATTACATAATTTTTAGATTTTAAAATTTTTATTATGATTGCATTTCCATATGTATTCTTCTAGATTTATCTCTTATTTAAATATTTCTAAAAATACATATTTAAAAATATGCGTCTTTGGAAATGACACAAAAGAATAACACCGAGGATTCAAAAACAAAAAAAAATAGCACGAAGAAGCGGGCTCTTTCGCGTATATGTATATATACGTTTTGCTGTAAGTTGAATAATTTAATTGTGAAATACGGCTCTGTATTCTGCAGTGAATTTTTTCAAATTCTGCGCGAGATTGTAGAATCTGCAGAGACTACTGCGAATCATTAATATATTTTCCAGAGGTTAATGTGCGTGATTGTGCGTAAGAAAAGCTTTTTGTTTCGTGCGAGGCATCATTCTGAAAGAGAAAGAAATTCGTTCGTTCTCAAAGGTAACCGCGAAACAATAGTAAAATTTTTCCGTTGGAATATCGGCACACGTCGTGAATTGCCGAGAGTGAGTCTGTCGGTTCGTACGACTTGAGCAAAAGCCTCCAGTCGAGAGACTTTTCACGAACCGAAAGAGGCTTTCAATGGACATGCGAAGACAATAATTTTCCATGCACTTCGCGAAAGCATTACCATGCGGTACGTCATCTTCGAAATCGGCGGTAAATTTTTCTAAAACAAAGAACAGGGAATGGAAAAACCGCTAGAAATGCCGCCGGGAGTTTTTCACGTTCGGCTGAGCGAGCGACTCATTTTTCTGCACCGCAAAGAGTATCAGTTTTTTTACTAATCCATTGTTTCTTTAATGCTTTTAGCTATGTATTTTTGCTACGTGACATAGCATTAGTTTTTTTTATGTTTTTCAAAACATAAACTTTTTTACATGAATACAAAATGTTTTGTTTATATTCCAATTGTACGTCTTGCAATTACATGAAATGTAATAATGAAAGAAAAAAAATATTTTTAATGCATTATAAAATTATTAGAAAAAAATAATTGCAGAGAAAATAGCTTGAGAGTTTTCTTCTTAAATGAAAACTTCTTTTTTCCAATGAGAGTCTTGTGAGACCTTTCTTGAAGCATTTAAAAGTACGTGCGACTTTTTTAAATTTAAAACATTAAAAACATTAAAAAATTAAGAAATATTGCTCGTGAAATATCATTGTTTTATTTTTCAATAAACATCTTGACTTGAACGCAATTACTGCTCGTATGTAATTGCTATAATAATTATTCTTTTTTCTAATATAGAACATTTTTGGCATATATTTCATAATATCTCCGATATATTCTATGATGTTAAAAGATCGAGCTTTTTGCTATAATTATTTAGTGCTAATAGAAAACTATAATTCTCCCCTGATGCATTAACACAGCGTTTGATATATTACTGACAAAAATACAACTTCACAAAAAATGGGTAGGCGGAATCAATACTTTAATCAGAGCTATTTACCGAACCTTTGATATTTAATAAAATAACAAATTTGAACAACGTAAATGACTCGATTAACTTTTATTTTTATAAATTAATTTGTTTTAATTTTATTTTCGATTTTATTTTGTTTTATTTTTATTGCGGTAATTCGTATCCATTCAAAAAGTCGTTTAACCAGGTTTTGTTTTCGAAAGGAATATTTTTTTAAATCAAATGTACAAATGAATATAAATGAGATAAAAATGGACTTCATAATTATTCAATATAAGAGCACAAGAAAAGTTCTTGACTTCAAAATGTGCATCGACCTTTTCTATAGTAGTAATTAAAAATTTGCGATGCGATATTCTTATTTCTTTCTTATTCTCTTAGGCAGCCGCATACTGTGTTCATTCTCCAGCATGAACAGAAGTATGGAACAATCTGTATATGTTCTGTGATTTACCGTTTTTGCTTATGAAAAAGTGATTTTTAGAACGAGAGACGAGGCGCTCGGAAACAAATCAAAATGTTCAAGCAATGTTCGCGTTTAATCATCGAAATTGAAACTTTCTGAGAAAGATATAAGTGAGAAAGATTATACATAAGTGAGAAAGAATATACATAAAAGAGACTTCTCGCTTACCTTCTTATCGTACCTGGGGATATAAACCTCGGAAACGTGAAAATCGCTGACAGATTAATCGAATAGAGGATATTGTGATTTATGGTTATGATAAAATATTACATGATTTGCAAAATTATAATTAAATATTAGATAATTTACTGTGCATGTAACTAATGAATATTAAAATTGATAATAATAGTAATCATGATAATAATACTAATTAAATTAATAATGATTTGTTGAATATTCGCTAATATTCCCTAATAATTGATAACTACGAAATGAAAAATTCTTTTAAAAATTACTTTATTTAAAACTTCAAAATAATTTAATTAAAAGTTTCGTATAAAAATATCGCTCTTTTTAGTTGAAAGATATGTACCATTACTAAAAATTGTGGTAATAATCAAAGACGAGTGTTTACTTAAAGTTTACTTAAAAATCTAGATTGACTTACTTTTCTTAGTATTGATTATACAATATTTTCGCGAAATATATAATGAATATAAAAATAAATATATATTGTTATCTTGTAAGCCATCTTACGCGTTTTCTACGTTTAGAGCAAAAGAAATATTCTGATAAGACGTTGAAATCATTTTGTCAGAAAATCGACATTCCACTCACGCGAAATACGGAAAGTACTATTATTTTTTTAATTGTCATTATCTGTGCGGAATAGGATATTCGAATTTCGTATTGCAATTTTATCCACGTGGAATATTCATTTCAGCGGAGATAAAAGCGAACGGAACGCCGTAAAACTATATGAAACGTCGTAAAACACGTTAAGCGGTGAGTTTATTAAAGAAGTCCGGAGTTGTGGGATTCATTATCTTGCTGTATCATTGAACAACACTTCGTAGGTGTCTCCGACTACAGTACTTAACTGAAAATTGAATTTTGGCACTCCTCGCCAGTCGCGCAATATTGCGAAGATTCGAAATATCACAAACTTCCCTGATAAATCTCTCGCGGTCCAAGCGAGAGGTAGAATTTCAGGTTCATCGAGCATATGATCGCGTGGGAACAGATAGGCCGATAACAGAAATGTCCAACTGACGATTAAGCATCTATCGCTGTCAATCAATTTATCCATAACTCATTCTTGCGAACGAAATGGATTCTGACATGACACGCATAATTACAATTTCCACCAAAAATTATTTTTACAAGTGATTAAAATAGTAGTTAAACAATATTAAAATACGCAGTGATACATGTATATATATATTTATTTTATTGCAGTTACTTCTCACGCAAGAATTATTTATATTATTTATATTATATTTATATTATATTATATATTTAAATTTTTGTATTTTTCTATTTTTGTACATTTAGTCAAACTAGTTCAGTGCATCAAAGTAGTTACTTCAATAATCTAGTCTAATCAATCACAAAAAAATGTATTGATCGTTTTGCGCTTAATCAACCAACTGAAGAAATACAACGCTTATTTTAGATGTAACAATTGTATTTATACACTTACTGCTTTTTGATTCTCAAGCAAACATTCTCTAAAGTGCGGAGATGAGAAGCTCATTTCATGCAATTAAGAATTGAGCGGGCCACGTCGTGAAATGGAGAAACTTCATTTGCTAATATCGTCATCGCTGCTCACGTTTAACACTTTATTCGAAATGAATCTCGTAACTCTATCACCGGCGTGCACTATCCCCTCAAGTTCATTTGTGAAATCACAAAGTGATGCACAAGAGAGCGAAAATTTTACTTCTTGAATTCTATTTCCGAAACTTTTGAGTACAAAGATTTATCAGCAAAGTTTTTGATGTTTCGTCGTCCACGTCTTCGAGTTTGTGACCGCAAATAGTTTTGTAGATAACGTAGATAATTTCAAAGTAAAGAACTGTTCTGAAAACAAGGCACGTAACGCTCTTGTATTCGATACACGCAAGAAACATCGGTGAATTGAATCAGAAAAATTGAATTAAGACTTTTAGACGGAAAGTATATCCCAACGGGATATCTTATATCCGACAAGATTTATCCCACGTAATGAATAACACTGCCAGAACTCGCATTACAATGGATAAATTAGCACAATGTAAAAGTTTCTTTATTAATATTACCTTTGCAGAAACTTTTCAGTAGCGTCCCGCGAGTAACCTTCGAAGGCACATAATTCTTGATTAATACAAACTTACATATACTTACTGTTTTCTATGGATATGTGCACACACGCAAAATATATAAATTTTACTGCTTTATGGAAAAGGGCAAATGTTATTGTTGTTGAAAGCAAACTCGTGCGAAGCTTGAAAATGTCATATCAAAATGGAGCGCCTCCAGTGAAAATAATAGAAAACAAGACGCGCTCTATTCATGTATGTATTCTAAGGCAAATATTTTTCCAATCTATCAGAGAGATCTTTTGGCAGCTCGCCTTTTTACAAATGCTATGAATATTCAGCTTATCGCAAATATTTTTCCAAGCGCGGAAAAGTGTATGGACAACTGCGCGCCACATAACGTTATCTTTGCATTTATCCGGGAAAGTGTGTAAGTTGTTCACAAAACCGAACAGCGTAAGGATTTGTCACGCCGAGAACGTCTGCGTACCAGAACTTCCTTGATAAATCTCTGGTAGCGATATCGGAAATAGAATCTGGAATTTCACTCTCGTCACGATCATGAGCGCATGAGAGTTTCGTGTGTAAGATAGTTTCGAAACAAGGCTACCGAATTAAGTGCTGAACGCGAATCACACACATTGGTGAATTGATTAAACTCTGTGATAAGGAATCTTGCGCTTAACTTTGAACCCCATATATCGCACATCGCCTTGCAGATTGGTGCTTCGGCGTAATTGATATCAACGTTATAATTAAGTTATAATTACGCTATAACTACTCTGCGGAAGGTAATAACAATATTTACCTTCGTAATTTTTCTTTATAATTTCTGAGAACACGTATTGTCTCATCTTGATGCGCTCTAATTAACTCACATGTTGACTTACTCTGTTTTACTTTTCATATTTTGAAACACAACTTTTTAAATATCGTTAAAAAATTTGTCACTTTCTTTCGAAACTGAATTTACTTGTATAAATTTATTTATTTATCTATCTTATACAATCACGATAGAACAGAATTGATACTATCGATTGTAATAAGCATGATGGAGGTTTTTTTTGTAAGTCGATATCCTGTATTTCGATTTGAAACTCCTGTTTTATGTTCCCGAACTTCAAAAGCACGATACATTGCCCTCCAAGCGATACGAGTTGCCTTCGAGTGACGCGTCATACATTTTTATGAAGTTCTGCTATCATTGTTGTATACACGAATCGACTAACAACGTCTCGAAAAACTCCAAATGCTTTTTTTGAATCTTGCTCTATTAGGATTTGTTGCGTATGACTTTTTGATTTTCCAAGATCTCACCGACATGCTAGTTTCTTGCCAGGTTGATTTAAAAGAAGAAGAAATCTTGTTAACGCGGCACGCTGAAGACGTCGTAGCACACCGGTTCCGGCGGAAAGGTACGTATCCTGGAAGTTATATGCTTCTCGCGCGTAGCTGCGATGTGTATATTTCAACTTGTAAGGGTTCACCGAGATAAATAATGTCGCGAATAGCCACGCGAAAGCCAACTGAAGACACCAGGTCAGGGAGAGCAAAGTTACTGCTTTAACGTTTCTTATTACTTTCTACGCTGAAAGAAATAAGCGAGTGACATGCTACTTTACTCGACTCCCTGCAGATTTCCAACGTATAAAGAACAGCGAGCGTTAAGACTTACTACTTTATTTTTTTTTCGTGTCGTCGAGCGAAAAGGAAGTGGATTTAAAAACACCATCTTTTTTTCTATATTAGTCGATTTTTCATTTCTGACGAGCACGGACAGACGGCGAAGACAGCGTTCAGAGCTTCCGCACAGATTTCACTATCGTGCAATTCCATCTATAATTCCATCTATAAATAATAGCTGAGATACAATATTAATTCTTTTACGGTCGTTGCTCTCGGTAACGAATACGATTGTAATACGAGCGAGTATAACCGACGGATTAAAGCCTGCGAAAATTACAGTTTATAATCTCGTTCGATAACACGATTTCGGAGCTTGACAAATAGCAACGACGATGTCGGATCTATCGTGTTTTGTGCAATATACAAAATGGGGCCGCTACGTCGATGTGCATTTTAATAATGCAATCTTGCCACGCATTATCGTGCGCATATGCTTTAACGCGAGGTGTTATAAAATATCAAAAATGTTTCGATTTCGATGTGAAATGAACGTCGTATTCGTATGCGTGTATGAGAATTCCCTTCCGGGAAGAGATAGAAATTATTTTTTCACGTAGTATTCCGATTGAAAAAGAAATGAATAGTCACTGAGAGTCTATTAACAATTTATATCAATAAATTCTAAATGAACCCTTTATATTTCGATATATATTATTAATCGAGGTAATCTCGTTTGTGCAATGAAGCATTACATTTCGTCATATATTTTCCTATAATGAGTTTTTGCAGTTCGAATTGAATTACTCACGCACTTTGCGCGTGCTTCTTGCAAAATATAACTCGCATTCGCAATTTAATAATAAGTTAATTATGTCCCGCGGGTAGCTCGCTTGACAAGAACTTTACAACCATCAACGAACTTTAATGAAAGACAAGCTTAAAATTTATATATATATAAGCGATATATAATATACAAACTGCGGACGGACGTAAATAAACTTATCTTATCGGTCTTGAGAGCTATCATCCAGAGCGCGAAGGGAATCCGTCCCAGTGACAATACAGACGACAGCTTTGCATCCCTCGTTGCGAAGGGCTAACCTCTGACGCGAAAACGAGAAAATTATCCAAAGCGTTCGCAGCGATATGGCAGGCCGTTAGTTCGCCACGGCCGCGAACTTCCACCTCTGCCCGTTGAAATGGCAGAATTTGTCAGCGGTTGCCGCAACTTTGCCGGCTATCATTTTTGCTCGGTCTCTCGCGTATTTTCCATCGTAAACATGTCTCGTTATGCGATTTTTGCCATGTGCCCGCAAAGTTTCGATAGGTGACATTACGTAAAACGTACCCAGTCCTGGTTCCTTGGATAAATCGCGCGGATCGCGAAATTGCGAGACTACTTCGGTATGCGCGCCAGTTTTAATCAAACTCGGCGCAGATTTATAGCGGAACGCAAAAAATGAAACACACAACGTCCCCTCAGGGAGACAGACTTTCGACAAGCAATTCGATAGTATTATAATATTAATACTCTCTCTGTGCGATTTCGTATTTGTATTTTTGATATTGATATGTTTTATCTTCGATGTTGACTGAAAAAATAATTCTGATTTAACTTATTACATATATTTTTTGCATTTTATATATTTTGCATTTTATATCATTATCCCGCTTTGATCTTTGTCAATTTATTCCGAAAATGTTTCTCTCAACTTTTCTTCGCATGTAATAAAAATTGTAAGAAAAACATTACGCTACTAGCTACGGCAAATCATTAATTCATTATTTTGAGGTGGCTTAGAGAAATAATCGATTTCCGATTAATTTTTATGCAGCTATCTCGTCTCGGTTTTTGAATAATACAAGACTCCTTCTTACCCCCATTTACTCGGTGCCTTGTAAATACTTAAGTTTGTGTAGTGTTTGAACAATATAAATTAGCTGACAATTTTCTTCGTGACTCTGCACAGAAATAAAAATGCAACCTCGAATAGAGACGTAGTAGACGCATAAAGAACTTGTGTGAAAGGAAAGCAAGGAAAACGCTGCAGTGTGAGAAAAAACCGAGTAAAGAATAATTTAGTTTCATACACGGTACCACTAATGGTACTGTTTGCGCTTTAATATAGGTCCAGAATAGTGTTTTGCAAAAACAAACAGTCTTTTCCTCGAGTTATGTTTTCAGGTAAAGGTAGATCGAAACGTGTGTATACGCACAGAACAAATTTGACGTGTACATGTACACGTATAAAGTTTGTCAATGAGAAATATTGCTGCGGTTGCACGAACCGCTACAACTTCGCAATAAGCTATTTGATTCTCCGGAGAGTCACTCTTTACGATAGCTGAGAATTATAAAAATTATACTGAATTATTTAGGATATTGAATGAAGTTCTACAGTTTAAATAAATTTTATTTATAGAACTTTTGATACGGTACACATTAAAAGAATAGCCTATCCTCTGTGGACCGAGCTCCATTAAATAAATAAATTGTTCTTTTTATTTTAGTTTTAAATTTTTACTTTGTATTTATAAAATACAAAGTAATCATGTATATAAAATTCTCCTATGTAATCATTGCTTTACTTTTATAACGTTTTAATTGAACGTTATTGAAATTTTAACATTGTGTCTCTCAAAGCGTCGTATTTATCGTTTGGAGATGCGTTAATAAATCTCCATCACAAGATGAAAGAGAGAGGAAACCGTAAATAAAACGACGAGCTTTAAGGTGGCAGACAAAAGCTCCGCACAGGAATAAAAGAAGCAACATTGCTTTCTAAAAAAAGCAATGATTTTTCACAGCTTAGCTTTTGATTGAAAAACGATGTTGGATGGTAGATTGTTGAAATGAACGTTGATGAGTTTTCGCCAACTTTATCGAATTTTATCCAGCAATTACTTATCGACGTTTAAATTTTGAAAAATATGGGGATAAGAGAACGAAATTATATTATGTGGTTCAAGAAATGGAGAACTCAGCCATGTGCTGACAAATGTCCGACTAAAGGTGAAGATGAAATTACATGCTCATTGCTCAAAGCATTCTCGACGTGACTCCCAGCGGTAGTAGCAAGTTAGGGATATCGCGTCCACTTTGCTGTGATCCGCATATTAATTATATAATTATATAATTATATCCGCATATTAAATATATTAATTCATGTAAATCATGTCGTTCGCACGTCGTAAACGGCGCTCTGCAAAATACTCATTTATTGGAGCAACGATAACGCGAGGTATCGAAGCATATTTGAACTTTCCTCCCGACTTTACTTCGTGCTTCGCGCCTGACTGCGACTAATCCTGCGGATTTCGCGGAATTAAATTTCTGCAGTTTAAAAATTGCAAAAGTTGCGCGATCGATTAAGCTCGATTCCAGTCGAAATTTTAAACCGTTTCGTTCGCGCGTATATACACGTATATACGGTATATGCCAATTCGGAACTATACGAAAAAATACGAATTTTCACCACTGACATCCGTAATTCCTTTTCCTCATAAAAAAAATTAGTAGTATATTGGTAAACGTAATTCACAAAATCAGAAATATAACAATTATGTAAAAGAATTACGTACTATTGATACTAATTGAGGCACTCAGCCAATATGTGAAAGCACCTTATTGTAAGGATGTCGACGCAAGGAATCGCAAAAATATGTAGGTTTATCGTGCTATTTTTTTTTTAAAGAAGCATATGAAATTCTGAAATCTTACAGTTTCAGGGCATGCTTGCATTTTGATGCAGACTCTTCTATAGCGACTCTCGAGCTCATTCAATTTAAGTCGGACATTGAGATCGTTTGTGAACTCGACTCACGTAAATTCCACGTCCTGCGGGCACAAGTCACGTTGCAGCATAACATTTTAAGCAACGCGTGTCAAATTTCGTCACCGAACCAGGCGACGACGAACATCGAGATGTTAGACTACAAGAAATTACTACCAAATCGATATCCGACTGTTCTCTTTCTGTGATGGTTTCACGGCTGCTTTATTAAGTTCAGTAAAATAATTACGACGTTGACGTAATGTCGCATTTTCCAGTACTAAAATCCAAGTCGCAATAAAATCACATTAAAAAATAATAATTAATTATTATGTTATTATGTATTGTGCTTTTATAAAAATTTTCTTCTAACTTAAATTCTCAGTGCTCTTTACTCATTATATTTATAGCGATGAGCATTATGTAATATTGAACGAGGCCTTTTATACGTGGATCTTTTTAATTCACTATTTTAAGCGTGCCAATGTACGAAATCAATTGTCCTGAATTGAATCCATTTGACTAACTTTTTCCTCTCGTGTTTCGACGGCGTGAAATTCGCCCGCGACTCGCGGAATAGTCTCGTCCAGTTACGTGAACCAATTTGCGAATACGTAGATACCGAGAGTCATTTTCGCGGGCGTCGAGCAGCTTGTCGGAATGCCTTTGCGACTAAAGTGCACTGCAGTTAAATCCAGAGCAAATTAGTAGAGTGGAAAGGTCGTCTCCCGGCACTTGCCATTGTTAATTGGCGAGCGGAATGAGGGGCTAAGAGTGCCGGGGATGATGCTCCAATCTTTCCCCATCGGATGCAAGTCCCAATATACACGCATGCAAATCCCGTCCTCATTGTTTGCAGTCCTTGTCTTTTATGCTCGTTGAAGAACGTGACCTCGTTTGGAAATCAAATTCGTTTATTATCTGTTATTGAGGTGATGTCCTATTTGGTTTATTTTGAATTATCATGATTATCGGTTACTTGAATCACTGAATAATTCTATAGTAGATTTCAGATCTTCATAGATTTGCTTTCTCTCCTTTTCTCTTTCTGGTTTTTATAGAGACAGCAATGATGCTTTCGAAATATAAGATTTCTAAGTCTTTTCGTTTCATCTCGTAGCGTAGGAGTGGCATTATTTGTTGTAAAAAGTCCTTTTGTAAGAAATTTTTTTCTTTTAGAAAATGTTTTTTTAAATAATTGCTAATAGTATTGTATATTCATTAATGTTATGTTAAAATAACAGTTATTTATTTTTATTTAATTATAATTTAATTAAATTAAGATCGATAATTAATTTTAGACTATGAATATTTTATCTTATCATTCCATAAAATAAAGATATCTTATTTTAGTTATTAATAGAAATAAAAAAATTTAAAATTTTTTAATTTAAAAGATATCGTTAAAAGCTAAATGTAAATTTTTAAAACGTAGATATTTACTTTTCTTAAACTTAATTGCACTATTTAAGTGGATTGCATGCGCTTGTTTTTAAATGAAATCATGACAACATGACTGTACCAAATGATTACTACATTAAAATATTACTTCGCGCTTCTTGGCTCACTTTTTGTGTTATGCGCGAGACGTTAATTACTCAGGACGTGTAATTTCCTACCGAGATAAATGTTGGACACATGACGAGGAAACTAAAGCGAGCGAACGCAAAATGTGCCTTCAGAAATTTTTCGCGATTTCCCCACGGTTTGCGAGTTTCTCACCGCCTTTTGTGACTGTGACGTTTGATTTTTGCGAATTATTGCCAATTAAAGAAAATGTGAAAAAAAACGAACGAGCGTCGTTCCGTTCTTCGATTTTGTCAACTGCATAGCTGCAAGAAATAGTCGAGGATAAAAAGTAACAGATTTTCACGAAATTGCTAAAAAGAGGTATCGGCTCGCATCGCATGATATTCCGGCGATCCGTTGTCTGCATGCACGATGTTCCGTGAAATTGTTCGCACGAGATGATAGCATTAGCGGTGGACCGAGCTATTCGTTATTTATCGTTTATCGACGGTATTTTTTTACACTAGTTTATTGTGTCATTTTGTATGAAGTTTTCGCGAAGAATAATATATGAGACGATAAAACAGATATTATCACACAACCTATCTGCCTGCGTTTTCAGACATTAAATAAGTAAAATATTTGCTTGAAAACAGTAACAATCGAACAATGATAGCTTTTCCTCTACCGGATTAAATAAGTTCATTAATTTTAATGTTTGTGTAATTTTTGATAATTTCAATCATTACGATAAATATCCGTTCTGATTTCATTTAATTGTTTATTAGGTTGTTCATTGGATATTTTCCAATACGAATATTAATGTCTTAATTACATAAACCTAGTTATTGGAGCATATTTGTATAAACATAATGAAAAACATTCGAAAGAACAAATACTTAATTTACATATTATACATTCAAATTTACAGTCCGACGCATACTTTAAAAAATCAATACAAAACTATAAAATAATAAATTAATTAAAATAAATGTTCAATTATTTCGAAACATGCTTTTTATAAAATGAATAAATTTCAAATAGAAAATATATAAATATAAAAATATCTTTATAATTAAATTTGAGTACATTTAACATAATAAACTATTTTAAATTATTATAATTACGTATTTAAAAATCCTGTAATTAAAAAAAACTTAAAAAAACATATCTAAAATTCTATAGGGAGAGAATTTGGAGAGAATTCAATTAATTTTAGTTTATAAATCCGCAAAAATACAAATATTAATTCGAGTTAGTTAAAAATTCAATTTAATAAACGGTGAATGAATCGAATAAAAATTCAAAACATTATTACATTCAGTTTCCAATTGAGCAAGAATGGAAACATTTAAACAATCTCGTTTCTACTCGTATTATTGAAATTCTATGATGTATATCGGTGAATACTCTGTATATTCCATTCCCCACAGACATTTTTACGTGTTTCTTGTTACGACATAAGATAAACAAAAAGTGTCGAGCGAAAGAAAAGAGGGACTTCATTTTATGATTGTGATCTCTTGACTTGGAAACGAGCTGCTTCGGGAAACAGCACATCTGCACAGTAATGTAATTCTTATTGAAGTAATAAAAAGTTATTACAGTATTTTTTGTCAATTGTAATTCAACCGAACGATTTGGCGATATTAAGGAGCAAATGGTATTGTCTCGAAATGCATAAGGCGGGTCAATGAAACGCTGATGGGCCATCATTCATCGACATGGATATGCATTAACCCGTTTTAAGTTACACGATTACACAATCGCCTCTGTCTTCTCGCAACAAGAGAAAATTTATTTATGTAGATATATCAAAGATCAAAATCTCTATTTTTTACGACATTTGTGATAAATAAATTTGAGGAACAAATTCATATTTTTTGAGAAGAAAAAAATTGTAGAAATTTTCATGGCTTTCAGTCGAGAATTTCCGATGTTCGAGAATAAACGTTTAGATGCATGAACGCGCACGTTTTGTATGCATTGATGGATTAAATGCGCTTAGATGAACTCGCAGCGCAATTAATGTGACGTCCGAATGGAACGTGCTCTGGACAGTTATAGGGAAATAGCGCAGAACTTTGTTGCGTTTCAGAGTGATTAAGTGGGAACTCATAAGCGTACGGCTGTTGCCTACGCTTTACATAAGACAGACTACAACGAAATATATGCGCGAACATTACTATTACATGAGATACACTATAACGTGAAGACTTGCTAACGCATGATAAAGCGAGCATATCTGATGAGCGCGATATCTTATTATGGCCCGCGAACATGATTATTAATGTAATCACATCACGCGCTTGATTACCAGGTACTTTAGTATAAGTATAGACGAGAGAACGAATTTACTCGTTGTTGTAGAAATTTTTCTTTGCTATATAAGCATGTCGTAAAATTAATATGGTTCTTCACAATAAAAAAAAATGTGCATTTGCTATGCAAGAGTGACAAAGAAGCTGATTGATTTTCCTCGTTAATTTCCTACGTCTATGAAGAAGCTTAAATTTTTCTCGTTAGCGTCTAGAAAGAAACTGATGTATTTCTCGTTAATGTCTTCTGCGCTTTAATTTCAATTTAACAAAGGAAACGTTCAAAAGCGATAATATTCTACTATTTTACCACTTGCGAACGACATAAACACACACGCAAATGAGTAGCGTCGCGTGAAAATACAATGAGATTCTCCAATACCTCCGTTCAATTGACAACGATTCGCACACACGGGTACAGTAGAAATCGCGCACAATGGTGAACTTCAACTTCACGAGCTACGTGGCTACGGTGTAAGGGAAGAGGCATAATCGAATCTCTCCTATGTCGAAAGGAGACAGGTAAATCCCGAGTAACTTACTCCAAATCAAAATTCACCGCTCATACAAAGCGTTCTGTCACGATGCATATAATGCACAAATGCCAATGTTAAATGTGGATTCCGCTTGCATAATTCATAAGCTAGATTCATCCACTATTGGTGGTAAACATCGAATATATTTTCATCAATTTGCGACGCACGTCGGAGATATTATTCGGAGCGGATACAGTCGATTATGTAGTAATAGAGTGCAACGTCTATGGAGAATACGCATGCTTTTATATGAATATTGGAAACTCTCGCGAACTCCGACCTACTTTTCGTATGCGTATCGCTGCGATATTAATATCAAACTCGGGGAAATAGAATGCGTAGCGTTCGTTTCCTCTTGTCTGCATACAATTGGGCGGGATTCATAAACACTGTGCGGTGCACGGAGCGGATGAGAGTTGGCTACAGGTGGTCCCGGGCAAATCAATACGGGTATGTGTGTTTGGGTGTATATACCTCCAACGTTCCTTAGCGACAGGCGGACTTTACGATCTCGGCGACGGCATTGTCGTATCGCGAAAAGACTTGTCCTTTGCGTCATCACGTTCGCATGGATTTCGTGTTCTCTTTGTACATTCTCCCAATGGGCAAGACACGCGCCAGACATCTCTAAGATGGTATTTTGCGACCGGCATTTACCGCGGTCTCGGGGAAACTCTCGAGGCTAAATTGGAATGCTACGTAAGATGAATCTCTAGACGGAGAGAAGTTTTCAGAAAACGGACAGAAAACGAGACCGCGAACAGCGAACGAACAACGAAGATGTTGATCTTGAGCGAACGTGCGAGAATTGTACGGAAATAAGGAAAGGAACGGACTTCTGCGGGCAGAAAACAAGTATTCTTTATTAGAAAAGTATAAATAAATTACAATATATTTAGTAACATTTGCTCATATATACTGTATACAAAAATAGAACCAATGAAATTATATGCAACAGTTAGTATCATATCGATAAATATCGGATCGTAACGAGAATTAAATTTACATGTGTACGCGTAGTACAGTAAATATGAAAATACTATTAATCATAACTATTTCGTTATTTTGCTGAAAATACCAAATGGCACGAATTATTAACAAATAACAAATATATATATATTTTTTTCTCTGTCTACTCATCATCGTTGTATCCCTCATCTTCCTCCACGAGTTCTCGTGAATAGCCGATGGCACAATAATCTTGTGGCGAGAGATATAGGATATAAGGTGCAAGTTTAAATAATTTGTATTTACTGATACATTCTACAATCCAATCCACATGAATGGGCGCCGCCTTGGCAGTTCGATACCAATGTTCTATAACAAACATACCGAAACATAAATGTACTTTAATACATAATTTTTTCATGGAATTTTTACTAACTATTTTTATTC
Organism: Crematogaster levior; assembly: GCA_901521435.1. NCBI lineage: Eukaryota > Metazoa > Arthropoda > Insecta > Hymenoptera > Formicidae > Crematogaster > Crematogaster levior. The sequence continues at coordinate 430,539 of CABEGB010000224.1, read as the reverse complement.
GTATAAATACTATTAAAGTGTGTATATTAATATAAGTATCGACATATACGTCAAACCATTTAAAAATATTTTGCACAAGAATGCATCGCATATATAATACATTTGTCTATTTGCGATAAATATCAACTTACCGATTGTTTTATCGTCATGAATATTATCTTGTATCAAAACGGCCTTCAGACCTTTCATCTTAGCAAGGACATCGATGGAATTGACCACCATGGCTCCCGTAGCGAGTAACAAGTCCTGAAAACCAAATATATCTTTACATGATGGATTTGGATCGGGTCCAACTTTAAATGGAGCGGCCGCGACTGAATGCGTAAATAAAAATTCTTCCGGTCCAGTGACACATACAACGAATCGGTTTTAATTACAGTCCAAGAAGCTTTATCACGTTTCCGAACAGAAATTAATAGTGGTTTCCTCTACGAGGAAAATAAATGTCCCAGCAATTCTCGGTAATTTTTCGGCAAAAAGAATCTTGGAATGCAACGTTCTCTCGGCAACAATCTCTCGTTGCCGGCTACGAAAACTAGACAATCAACCGACCTGATACTGGTCCAGCGAGACATTGTCGTATGGTCCGACGCACAGAAATGTGAAGCCTTCAAACAGACCCTTCTCACGTAGTCTCGAGTTACGAGGTCCGGCGCCGTTGCCAATGTCAGTCTGCGTGGTAGCTTCGTAAGGAACCTCATCCAGCAGCTTCTGCTGCCTGCTACAATCCTCAATCCATCTGTAGCTGAGTACCCACTTACGGTGAGCGATACCCTGTAGATACTTCAACGTGCTCTGCGCTACATTCTGCTCGCCGGTAGTCTTCACGATAACATGCGTCACGTCACGACTGAACCGGTTCACGTAATTTGCATTATGCCTCGCCGCGAATTCCTTCACGGCGGTGATCTGGACCGATGACAAACCGCTGCATACAAAGCATAGGTCTCGCTTGTCAGGCTGCCGACGGACATTCTCCAATGTCTTCGTGTCCACCTGTTTCGCTAATAAGATACTACCACTCTCTATACGCTCGGGCTTTTTGCTTCCCCCGATTACGTTCGGATGATTGAGCATAACGGTGGAATTGTGCGCTGTTATTGGCGTACTTTGCGAAGTTGGACACATTCCTAACAGAATCGTAGGTGTGTTCGCACCATCCAGAAAAGAGCGAGTTCTCTGATTCGGTCCTGATGTACTCGGTGTCCATTCGAAGGTCTTCGAAATCGGTGATAAGAATCTTTTCTTTGTACTTTCCTTTGACTCGGTCGTTTTAACGTTGTTCCCGCTGCAATTTTATGACAATTTTATGACAATACATCTTGCGCGTATTCAAATGCGAAAATCTTTCAGGATTGCTCTCATCGATTTTTTTAACAATCGATTTCTAAATCTACGATCGCGTGTGTTTTATTTTACATATTTTAATGCATATTTGCAAGCAAAATTATTCGAAACAGATATATCGATTGATTAGTAAAATATCTATTAAATACATAAAGAATATTGAATGGAAACTATATATATCTCAAGAAACCGTTATGCATTATTAAAGCATCATTTCGAGCTTATTATTTTTAATGTTTTGCCTACGTCATTTTTTTACATATTATTGAAGCTCAAAAAAGCAGAGGGACAGCTCTCGTTCGCTTTCTTTGTGAGTCACGTAACGGTTTACGTACACTATCATATTTATGACCACGTGCAGGCATATTACCCAACTAGTAGACACGTAAGCACGAGCAAGAAGAGTGTACGGTAAGAAAGAAGAGCTTAAAGTACGAGTACTTACTTCTTCATCTTTTTCTCAGGAGTGTTTTCCACCACATCGTCTTCGTCGGCGGAGCGTTCCTGTGTTTAAAAGTGCTATATGATCCTCGTTATATTACATAATGAGAAACTCTTTAGTCACAAAATATATCGCATACATATTATAATTCCGTTATAAATTACTGGCTAAATTAAATGAGCTTGCAAATGGCGCACTTTGTAGCGCAAGCTTGAAAAATTATATATATATATATATATATATATATATATATATATATGTATATATATATATATATATATAGAACAAGGTATTTCATAATGTGTGTGTGCATTCGCTGTATAATGCGTTTCTATGTAAACTATTATACTATAAATGCTACACAAGACTGACAGAGACACGGTAAAGTGCTTGCTCATAAAGTAGGTTGTAAAAATACATTGCGACGAAATTTAATAGAGGAAGAATTTAATGTATTTTATTACATTTAATATTACGGATCAAACTTTGACCTTGAGTACGCAAGAAAGCCAATTATAATTGTTTCGATAAGATTCCTTAATTTTCGAAAAATTTCCTTAATTTCCACGAGTTCCGAGGAAATTTGCTTAAAATGCGTTTTCCTCACACGTTATTACATTCACAATATAACGAATATATTAGACATAAATTTTACACAGGTATAAATTTAATTCGTATATAACCATAGATTTTTTGTAGAAAATTAATGTATGTTAGGAAAACATCATTTTTCAGAATACAGAAGATAAATTTTTATGAAACACATAAATCCAATTGGAAAATAGAAATAGAAACGATATCGTGTAACAAAACAAACACTTACCCCCGGCGCCGTACTAATATTCTGCTTTCTTTTCCTCGGAGTATGTTGCTCCTTTGAGGATAGATCACCCTGCGAAATAATTTTTGTCGACCTTTGATTTCGGCCTGCGATACCGAATAGGTCCTCTTCAAACATTTGCAGTTGAGCTTGATGCTGCGTAATGTTCATGAGCGAATCATGTTCGAAAGTATCATCCCTTGAATTTGATCTGTTGCCAGTAATTGTTGTTCTTTGCGTTTCATCAACGTGAGGCCGACCCGTCGATTGTATTGAAGTATTACGTTTTTCGAGGAACTTTTCTTTCTCTCGCGATACATTATGCTTTGGTACGATTTTCTTATATGAGTCTTTGTCAATCGCATCGGCGTTTGCCGTTGCATCTTTTCTATCTTTTTGACTACCCATGTAGTCGTGTCTTTTCTGACTGCAGGCTACGTTTTCCTTGTCAGAATTTCTTAAAATAGTATTCGTCGCAGATGATTTCCTAACGTTTCTAGGAGAATGGTATTCGAACATGTCGTTCGTCGATGATGGAGGTACGATCGGAGTTTCCTGCACGTCGCACGATTCATCTGTCATCGCGAGACAGTTCGACGTTTTCTGTTTCGCCAACGGGCAATTGGGATTGCGATCCGGCTGTACGGTACAATGTATGAAATCCTCGCTTTGTGGCTGTTCAACGTTGGCGATGATCTCGTCAAAATTGTCCTGTAGCAAGTATTCCCTGCTGTCCTTTTCCTTTTGACTTGCAATGTCGTTCCGCAAGAAATCTGGTGGTTGACACGCGCCGGGATTACTTCGCGATCGATCGATCTGCAGCACTCTGTTTATGATGTCGTCGTTAGATGAGCCCATGATTTTCTTCGATACATCGTCCGTGTTCAATTTTGTTGGTTGCTGTTGTAGTATGTAATCTAGATTTTCCGAATTAAACAAGCTACTGCTCTCAAACAACGATTCTCTCATGGAACTTTTCTGGCTTGACTTTGTGTTCTTGCGCCTGTCTATCTTGAGTATGTTGCTTGAGCAAGACGACTGATAATCCGCTAAGTTTTCTTCGGGCAGGTTTTTCATTGATTTGATGCTATTTTCACTTTCTTTTATCAATCTTCTTTGGGTCGCATCATGTTCATTGCTCCATTCATCGATTATATTCCGATCTTCATTAGAATCTTGCCTCGCCGAACATTTTTTCGCAGCCGTATCCATAATCGATGCGTTCCGTTGGACACAATGATCGTCGCTGTGTCTTCGGGGAGAAAAAAAGATGGTAAATAAGAGAACCATGTCTTCCATGGCAAGAGTACTTTTCTAAGATTAAATGCGCAGCGTACTTTCGCTTTGTTGCATTACTTCATCTAAGAAGTACATAACGATAATAACAGCTTGTAATAGTAATCGCTCAAAGTAGTTGCAAAAAGTAGTTGGAAAAAGAAAAGGAAGAAAGAAGAGACACAGCTCCGGAAAAAACAGTTCGTTAGATAGATAAAAATTGTGATCAATAATGATAGTAAAAGATATCTCTAGAATCACATAAAATTAAAATAGAAACTAAAAATATAAAATAAGATTATGACAGGAAAGATAAAAAAAAGAAGCACGTCGAAAGTAGTGAAATCTTAGAAATCCTTACAAAATATTGATTTATATAAGAGTTATATACAAGAGAGAAAAAAATAAAATAAAATAAAGTAAAAAAAAATACCTCTTTAAATTTTTTGTAATATGCATCACCGATTCCAACTTCGTGTCCGAGCTAGACGTCTTGAGTGGTTTTCCGGGTGCATCCTGTTCTTTAGAAACCGACGGGATTACGTCGACATCTTGATCGTCCGGGGGACTTAAACGACGTTTTTTATTCGCATCTAAACGACTCGATATCGCTTTCTCAGATAATGTGCTGCATCCGTCACGTTTTATCGTAATTCGACTGCTGTCACTGACCGAGTCACTGGAATCATCATTTCCATCGCTGGGTCCATCCTCAAATAGCTCTACGTCGCTGGCGCATCTCATTCTTTTCCTCGTCCTACAGGCACTTTCGATGCGAGATTTCGATACCTTATCCAGCGTAGAAGCTGTGGGGCACGAACTTTCCAACAACTTAGAAAAGTTGTTTCCTTTGATACCGGACTTAATCGACATCGCGCGTCTCAACTCCTCGCGCTCGCTTATTGGAGAGTCTATCGTCAGAAACTTCAGCTGTGAATCTTTGTCTGGTGACAGTAATTTAATAGAATTTGATGTTCCTGAACGAGTGTGTGAGATCCTGCGAATCGTGCTCTCCGCACAAGACATTTGACGAAGATAACGCGTGTTTTCTTCAGCGACGTTTTTAATTGACTTATCTCTTTTTGGCGTCGAAGTCGCTGAAGCTTCACAAGTCGGTGAAACCGCTTGATTCGAATTTAAATTATTCGCAAAACAAACATTCTCCACGGCAATGTTGCTCGAGTTTTGCGAATCATTCCACGGATCAGATGTTACTACGTGCACCTCGGATGTACTGACCGATTGCTGCATATTGCATACCGGCGTAACTTGAACTTGCGCTGGCATCGACAGTTCGTGTTTAGTCTTGCCCAAGAAGAAATATTTGATATTACGCCGCCGCTTAATTAACGTACCCAACTGCATAAATTTCACGGAGAATTGACGTCCTCGATTCTCAATATTTCTCGATTTTGGGGCGGATTTTTTCGACGTTGCAGATTCGCCAATAAAATTTCGACTGAATTTCCGATCTTGACGAACATTTCCATCGTTATCTTCGACTTCGATTATGTTTTTTAAACGTATACTGGATGATACCGTATCCCGATCGGTTCGCTGTTGATCTTCGCGGATTATCTTGAAGTTCAGGTCACGTCTTACAGCTTTCAATCGATCAAATAACTCACCTTCCATGGATACTGGCGAATCGACGCTCTTGCCGATATCTTCTCCATGTTTGGCAACCGATAAGCTGTGTGACAGCGGAAGTTGATTTAATTGCGGCGACTTAGTATCACTGTTATCGCCAATCTTCCGGTTTTTTCTCAAGGATAAACTAATCTTGTTCGGTGTCGAAGATCGAGAAGAAACAATCCCACTTGATATCTTCTGAACAATACTGGTCTCTCGAGGTCCAGGAGTCCGTTTTTTGGCCGACAAACAGAACGAACTTCTATAGTCGCCGGAAGAAACCAGAAAGTCATGGTTTACTTCGTGTATAGATTCATTAAGTTTCTCCGGCGTTAGTACGGTTAATCTTTTTCGTGGTGATAGTAATGAATCACAATAATCAGCGGTATTTTCTTCACGTCGATTTTGAGGACTTTGAGAATCTTCCGCGGTATTTTCAAAGCCGATAATTTTGTTCATTTGATCGTCGTTCAGATTCATTATGTGCACCCTCCTACCTTCCTCCAGCGTGATATACGACGCGTTCATCGTAGAATAAGATGTTTTCGAATTATCGGTTTTGTCCTTGTCACATAATTCTGTCTGACTGTTCGTCTCATTCAACGATTTCGCTTTTGTGTCTGATAAATTCAGGCTCTTATCAATCACGTCCTGTTTCCGATCATTCGACTCTAGTCGACTAGATATGTTGGTCTCGTTTTCGCTTTTATTGTGAGTCGCCGCAATTGTAGCTGAATCATATCTACTATTCGGCGAGAGCCTAATATTGTCGACTATCCGAGGTGTGTTCTTCTTTTTCTCGGTGCTCACGTTCAGTTTCTTCACATTTCTCTTTTTCCCGCGTTTCATCTCCTTCCCGATCTGGATCACACGGGACCAGTTCGCGGTGGAATGCTCAGTAATCGCAGATGTGCTCGTCGTACTCAGACACGGAGTCGCAGACGCCGCTATCCGATCGTACTCTGTCGTCAATGAAGAGTTACTTTGATTGACTGTTTCCTCGATATCCGACTTCGCAATTTTCTCATAGTTTTTCTTTGCACGTATTCTAGCGGGAGGCACTTTATATTTCAATCCGCTCGCAGAATCGAAATCGATCTCTATTACTTCGTCAATCTGCCTCATCCCTTTATTCACTTGGGACATCGTGTCGTCCTCGTCGATACGCTTTGGACAATCCGTACTTCGTTTCCTACCTTGACTTGGCCTGTGGTTCGCGTCGATACCGTCGTGATGTACTTCGCCGGTCCCGTCTGATTTACCATCGTCGTCGGATATTGGGTTCAACGGTGTACCTTTGTCTTCGATCGGTATTTCGTTTCCTACGATCCAATCATCGATGCTCGGGTTATCGGGAAATGTGTGTAACCACGTGCGAATTTTGATATCCGATGGGCTGTGAGTCGCACCATCATTTTTGTTTTCGCCGAGGAAAGTACGAGAACTTGAGCGGTTCGATAAAGTTTCAAACATTTTGCTTGACACGTTCGAATCGTATCGTGGAGTGTCACAGCCAATTATTGTCTCGTGACTCGTCGACGGTTTGTCGGTTTGCTTGTTCACATTTTGATTCAATTGTTGAATAGACTTCTTTTTCTTAGGTTTTTCTTTGTTAGAATCTCTGCTAGATTGTCTAACATCCGGATAAGAGCAGCTTTCCTTCGAATCGCGCGGCTGCTGCGAGTGTGATAGTACTGCAACACAGATATTATCGAATTTTTATCGCGGAACTTTATCGTCCCGTTTTGTTTGCTGAATAAATTGTTAAAGAAATATTCTTCAATCTAATGCTATGAAAAAATTGATCATCTTGAATGTGTGCAAATGTGCACATTTATTAGCCTCATACAGTTATAATTGAATATGATTGTTCGATTCTGTGTTAATCAATATATTTAGTCAGAAAATAATTGCATATACATTAATATAGTTTAAAACAGTGTCATTGATTTTATTTTATGTTTGATTCATCTTCTATTCATTCTATTTCTAAAATAGAGCGTGTTAATCAATATGTGATTAAAACATCTCAAGACAATGCAATTCTGCGAAAATTGCAGTGGAAAATCTATGAATAATCTTAATATATTTTATACATAACGCGGAAAATTGTGAAAATTTATGAATGATCTTAATATATCTTATACATATATCTCTTATCCAACTTTTTTTCTTTCTTTTTTTAAACGTTCGTAATAAAGATAAAGTAATCTTGATAATATCATATTACGACGTATCATCAACGCGATAGAATTATTGCGTGGTAGCATATACAAATTATTATCCAGACAAGCGGAATTTCCATAAAACACAATATGTGTTAATTTCTAACGTATATATTTTATAATCAAAACATGATAAAATTATATACAAAATTAATGATATGTCTGACTATAGTATCTGACTTCTAGTACAAGCTGTATATTTTACCATATATATTTCATATTTTACAATAAAATAAAAGCAATTTGTTTTCTACATGGTCAATTACGATTCATTTTTCATTTTCATAAAATGTATTTATGACGTTAAGATAAAAAAATACGGAAAATCTATAGAAAAGACATTTCGAATATTCAATGCAGGGGAAAACCCTAACGTTCGGAAGGGTACGTGATACCCAAACTTCAGAGCTTTATAAAACATTGAGCTTTCTCTAAAACGTATAGCGTGAATCGAGGTACCCAGGAGTATCGAGAATTAAATTTTTCAGACGATCTCCACCATCCCGCGCGCCGCGAAGAACGTAGTGCTGACCTCACTTAATGTACTTTTATGGCGGGGCATCTACCGCACCGTGCTTTTAAACTTTCGTTCCCAGTTGAATAACACAATAGCAGGATCAATAGTTAGCGCAGAAATTACGATTTATCTGGACGGATAATGATTATCAATATTGCAGCGTTCCAGTAGCAGGAGTCGTTTCCCAGAGGGATTGTATCCTCTCTTCTTCAAATCCTCTAATTGTGATAACTGATGTAATCCAATTAAGGATTCCGGATTGGTTTATACATCATACCATGTAATATTCATATCATATTAATTATCATATTTAAATGCAATTGAAAGTCGGTCAATTAAGGAAAGTGAAAATTTTTAAAAATGTACTCACTGTCAATGTGAGTGTCATTCTGGATGGCAGTAAGAAGGTTTTTGAAACTCTCGATACAGATTTGCAGATGGTCATCCTTGGAAATGTTGCGTCTGTTGAGGCTCTTCTTACACAGCGGACAAGACGCACTTTTCTTCCGTAAGACGCTTCCTATACAAAGTTTGCAGAATGAATGACCGCATCGTGTCTTGGTAGGTTCTGTCATGAGCTCCAAGCTGAAACAATGTGAAATAATGACTACTTATAAATGCTGTTCTGAAAAAAATTAATCACCTGGAACAATTAACTGTACATACATTGTTTAAATAGCCACAAGATTATGTTTGATCATATATTTGTCAATATGTTTGATCATATATTTGTCAATATATTTCTTTCCTCCGCTTATATACATTTTCTATCAATGTAGAACTTTACAGTTTAATTTACTTTTTATCTTTGTCAATTTCTAGGAATTAGGAAAAGATAAAAAGATGAATTAAACCAAAAAAATTGAAGTTAATCCACTTTGATAAGAAATGGACATTAGACAAGATAAGATAATAATAGATAAAAAAAAATCTACAAAGCAAGCTTGATTAAAGCTCCGACTACTTAATTAAAGTACTCGGAGTTTACTCAATGCAATATCCCTTGTGCAGAGTCTGCGACTATTGTCAACTGTTTTGATATGATTCATGATTGCTAGATTCACTGGACACTTGTTGCACCGAATCCTAACCTATACCCGTCATCACGCGCGAAAAATAACAAGTAGATCTCGAGAGTACTGACGTTGAGTTCAGGTTTTTCGGCGACGTCGTAATTGAACGCGCATAATATTTGAACTAATACTTACCAAATCGTGCAGGCCAAGGACTTCTGGAAGTTGTTCATCACCTCCGAAAGCCGATCGATGTCGTTCAATCGACTCCGATCTGCCATCGTTTCACTTAGCCTCTCGCAACACACGAAGATCGCGTTATCGCGTGAATTCGCAAATTACTTTGCCGTCGGAAGTACCTGATTCTCGGATAATCTCGGCGTCTCCCGTTTCTAACAGGGCGGACTTAACAATGCGCGGGAACGATACGGCGCCGCCACCGCCATCGATTGAGCGCACTGAAGTGAGCACTTGTTCAGCTGATCGACGTGACATCTGATCGAGATCGATTCTCCTAGGTGATGTTCGATATTTGTAATCCGACTTTATATTTGAGATTATTTTTAATCGGATCTTCATTTAATTCCATTCAGATCGTCCAAGATCATCCGGATCATTCAGGACGATTTTGAACACAAGACTGAAGGAAAAGGGACTGTGACGAGATCGGAGGGAAAAGTTCCAAGTAAACAAAAGATGACTCAATTGAGATGTTTTTTCGAGTGAGAGCGCGATGCTAAAACTAGGGCACCGCCCGTAGAGTGCGCCAGCGTGCTGCATCACGCGCCTCGTTTCAACCGCCTGAAGTGAGCGGCGTGTCCGAATTGGCGCGCGGCGGGATCTATGCGATTCTCGAATGCGAGGGGTCCAGTCTCGCGATCATGGCCGCGGCGACGACGATCTGTTTCGCGCGTTCGCGTTTCGCGTTTCCCAAGATCGTCAAACTCGCAAAATTTCATCGAGCGCGGACACGACGATCTCCGATCACGTGCTCGATTAAGCGTCTTTCAGGTAATCTCTTTTAAATTCTCGTGACCTTGTTTGACCCTGCAGCATTCGACGATTCAGATCGAAGATGGCTTCTTGAAAAACCAGAATAGGACTTTTTGCACTAAATATCGAGGAATTTGATAAAATTGCACTTATATGTACGCACGTACACGTCCGCACATTCATGACACAAAATGTATTTCTAAAATGAGTTTCTGGCTACCATAAATTGCTTTACTACGCTAAAATTTAATTTTGAGAATGAAATAGAAATTAAATTTTAGGAAACATGATTTCGCGATTAATAGCTTTCTTCCTAAATTGCTTCCGTAATATAATTGACCTTAGTTAGCACCTCATAACCATAAATATCTCTCTTATTCTTACAATTAGAATATGATGAAGAATAAATTTACAATGGAAAATTATGTATTTACTGTACTTAGGCATTATCGTCGAGGCATACGGTCCAATGGTGATTATTAGTCATATATATTTGGTTGATAACATTTCATTGAATTATTCAATAAATTATTATCGTACTCTAATTAACTATTATTGAATAGTCTCGTACACACTTTCATATCTATATATCTATAGTATTATTTTAGGTTCATTCATTCCGTTCTACATCAAATAATTAATGTGTAGAATGGAATAATAATTAATATATAATTAATTTAATACATTAATTATATAATATAAAATTAATGTGTAGGATGGAATGAATGAATACAAACGCATTAATTATCATATTTATCAAATGGCGAATATTAAATAATATGTATTATATATATAAATAATTCCAAGTAGGCACATGTTAGTTTTTTATACGTTTTCTAAACTTTTATAAAATATGATATGATGATTGAATACGTTTAGGAAATATATATAAAACGTATATAAATCATCAAATGTCACCTGTGTCCGAAATTTGTACATATATATATATATATATATATATCTTTTTTTCAATATAATTTATTGCTGTTATTATGTGGACAAATTGATGAAACTATAATTCCTTGAGATTTATTGTTGAATCTGCCCCGATGGAATACTTGACGTACATATATTTCAAGCATAAAATACCTGTGTGCCATATTTTCGACTTTTTAAAAAATATCACAATAAAAACTACAGTGAATTATTACCTGAATGTCGAAAAGTCAATTTCAATTGAAGCGGACTTCAATGGATTAATTAAGGAATGTAAAGAGACTGTTTCTAGCAACAATCAAACAAAATGATGTGACTGCCAAATTAATAGTGGCAATATTATTATTACGTGAACGGTCTGGCTTGATAATACTGAGCCAGTATGATCACGATACCGTTGGCATAACAATTTTACAATAGGGAGCACGACGTTTTGCAGTGTTTCGTGGATAGGAATATAATCTTGCCTGCAGCCAGCTAGGATTCATACTGACGCATTCATGCATAAGCCATTTACTGGTTTACGGAAATGTCGAGAGCGCTGCGCGACTCGCTCTCGAAAGCGAATTTATACATTATTCGCCGGCGATTATATAGGACGGTGGATTCCCGCGTTTCGCGGATGCGACGCGGCTCTCTTCGTGGCTCTCGTTTCAATTATTCGTGTGCCTCCATGCATGCAATCTACCGATACAAGCAATTTTCGATCTTCCGTTTAACCAGGCGTCCATAGCCGCCTTATGAAAAAGCGATGTATTATGATACGGTCGCAACTGCTAATATTTTTAAAATCAGGAAAAAGAGAATTATTAAATTTAAGGAGAACAGTAAATTTTTGAAGCAATTTCATCAATCATTATTTAAAGCATTTTGATAAATGTACATAAATTTTTTTTTGAAATTTGAGTGAAATTATAAGTCTTGTGTTTCTCATTTCCCTATTTATCTAATTAATGATAGTTTTATTTTTTTAATTAAATAGATACGTCAATATTCGCTGATGTGAATGTACTTGTAGTTGATTACTGCTTCAGCCTGGCGCTCAGCGTTAGCTTTTCCAACCCAATTTCCCCCTTGTCATTGAAAAATAAATCTAGAATGTGAAAATATTCTGAACTACTGCTCTTTTCTATCTTGCCTTAAACATTTTTTCTAATATGAAATTTTATTTTTTTTAAGGGACTCCGTTTCAATGTGCAGCAATAGCCACTGACGATTTCGGCGTACATGTGAAGTTCAACGATGTAGCACGGTTTTTCACGGAACGACCTGTTGATGAAGTATGGGGTGGTTCTTCCTTGCCAGTATTTTGTTGCTCTCCTTATGCGGTAAGTATTAAAAGCTAATTCTCAGATAGAAAAACATGTATTATTTTTACGATTACTTACATACAGACATCTGCAAGCATTTTGATGAAAAATATATCATTGCAGACTGAATATTTTGTAACTTTATTAATATTTGCGAGAAAAAAGTTATTTACTAATGCAATTAAAATTTAACTTAAAATTAATTTATATTAAAATAAAATTTGAAAATATTCAAATACTGATGGATTTTTTAATGTATAATTTTAATGTACAATTTAGTACTTGATAATTACTTAATTTAGTGAATTGATTCGTGACACTTGCAAATTTTTGAAATCACAAAGCATTAAACTTGTTCGTGATTATTTATGAAATTTTACAATCAAAAATTTAAATGGCACCATGAACAAAACACAGATTTTGTATGGAAAAAGCAATTTTTGTGATGATTGGTTAAACAAAACTTGGTTAACTGTGCGGATTTAATAATTCACCCAATCTCGATACAAATTGCCACAAGGTTGATCCTAAATTATACTTCGTTTAAATTTATCGATTTTCGTAGATTTTTTGTGTTTTATTTCTTTACACCGCGACGATCCAAATTTTAATCTGCATATGCAAATTACTCGATATTACCGACATACTGCAACGAAAAAAATTCCCTTCGTAAAATTTGCATTCTTCATGCCGCTAATACGATTCTGCATTAAGGGTGCTGCGAAACTGTCAATCACATTTTTCGCAAACCTGACGGTAAATTAATTTTTTACGTTATGTTCAAAGAAAAAGAAAACCCTTTTAACACTTTTGGCACAAATGCATGCGACAAAAATAGCACTTGACAATCGTTGATTCACGTTTCAGTTTAAATTTATATTGCAATGAAATTCTCGGTGAGTGTAAAATATAAGTATGTACTTAAATCTTTTGTGAAATGAGTCAAGCAGACTCAGAATAATGATGAGCATATTCAAGTAGCTACTAAATAATTATTTTAAAAGTTATAATTGTCATAAATTTAAGCAAGTTTGACGATAATATTATTAGCACGATGTGAATTGGAATTTTTAATTCTTCTTTGTGTTATCATAATCGCGATGATTACCTGATTACTCATTCACAATCAATGGAATATAAAATGTAATTTTGAAATAAATTTAATAATATATTATACACTCTTATTCTAATATTTGTATTCTTATTTTCTGAAAAGTGGATTAAATGATTTTTGTGCGACTCATGTGTTTCTTATATTTTGCACATTTTTTTAAATTAAAAAAAATTCCAATCATTAAATTATATACTCTATTAGTTTCATATTTATATATATTTTTATTTTAACTAAAGATTCTTACGTATGTAATTTTTATGTTACTTGAAACACATAATGATGATAAAATAATATAATGTTGATATTTAATATATAAAAAATTTAATATATATTTGTAAACAATATATGATAAATAAGAAGAAACATATATTTAATTTTTTTTATTCTATATTTGTGCGTTAAAATTCTGTTAAGAATTATTATTCATAAAGGTAAGTCTAAATATTCATTCTCTGTTTCACATTGAGAAGACACGGTTCGCTAGATTCGTTTTGCAAAAAGAATGCAACAGGTTTTGCAGCCAGTGAACCTGAATAGTTTCGTATTCAAAGGAATAGAATTATTGAACAGACAAAATTGGAATACATAGTATTTTTCTCTTTTGTGGCAAATCTCATGTGTTTTTTTCCATTCTTGGTTATTCTCGAAAATTAATAAGTATAGTAAAACAGATTTCTGATATTTTTCAGAATTCCAACTGCAATTAATATTTATTCATAAATATTTTGAAATATTATATAAGAAAACAATACAGAATAAGAATCTTTTCTAATTTGCTTGACATTCTATAATATTATTCATCGCGCATGTGTCGTAGGGAATATTACAGTCATTGTCTTTTTCCTCAACGACAAATCATCATGCTCATTTACGTATAAAAGAATAAATACATCAAGGAAACAAATAACTATTTTTTTATAAATTTATTTAATTCAGAATTTAATTTAATATCTTCTACTGAGATAATAACGAATATAATTATTTAATAAGTACATTAGATTAATTGTGCAATTAGAGCTGTATAATTAATAACTACGTAATTATAACAATTTAGCACATTTAGCAAAATTATATTTGTAATTACAGAATTTCGATTTATCTCTATCTCTTTATCCTTGTATAACATTGTATATGTTATCGTCATCGTTCGTCCACATTGACAATAAGTGGTGTCGAAAATGCGATTCATCATTCATCCCTGTAAATTTGCCGTCAATCCGCTTACATCAGTGTCACCCTTCGACCCAATAGCGGATTGAAATCCTCTCGACCCTTAAGTATATGCATTAGTTGTGAGTTAGGTACCTCGCCGATATATAGAGAGAGGAAAATATCGCTTTGATGCTTTTACATATTCCGATTCTCGTTGTTATTGAATTGTCTCCTACCTTCTATTGATTACAATTATTCGTGATCGCTAATTAAAACAGGAATAATTGGTAAAATATTAATGGAAACCTACTTGTGTCGCAAACTTAACGAAGCAGTTTATACGATCCTCCGATTTCTTTGCATATTTACCCACCTGAAAAATCCTTCGCATGGATACTTTCTGCTCCATTACACCGCTCCTTCGCATATCTAATGCTAAGATCGATTCTCTCAGAATTTTAATGAGATTTATCCTATATGTATGCTTGCGCATATCGAATAGCGTTGGCATTGGATAGATCGATTTCTTGAATGAGATATTTTTTCTTACCGTAAAGTAAAACTATTAAAAATTATATATTTAATATCATTTAAGATATTGAAAATCAAATCAAAGACAGTAATTTATCCTCAGAAACACATACATTTTTTTCACTTGCATCCGCAGTTTCTAATCTGCCAAAGAATTTAAGTGAGAACAAAGTCGATCATCAGTCAGACATCATCTCTTTGAAATAACGACTACAACTGTTATAACGACCAGCAATGATTTTCATTAGATAAGCGAAGGTAGATGAATCGGAGGAGGAGTGCACAATCCACCGTGGAACTCCCATCGATCGATCGAATGCGAAGCGATAGTTCAATGACGCGCACGCTTTATTCTGTTCGTTTTATGCTGCTTCCTGGGAATTTCCGGATTGGACGAAAAAGCGGCGGGAGCGCCGATGCCACAGAGTGGAAGCGCTGTGAGCCACGGTCAACCGCAGGCTGGTTCGTCGCCGAGCACCCCGGGCCCCGGCGGCGGTGGTTCTACCGGTGGTGCTACCGGAAGCGGCGGCGGCGGCATCGTTAGTGGAGGAGCTACCGGTTTCTCCACCGGCGCTGCCGGGGCTGCCTCTTTCGGTCTCGGTGTTACCGGTGGGTCTATCGGCGGTGGGTCAACCGGCGGTGGAGCCGGCGGCGGTGCCGCTGCTTCTGGGACTGGCTGGTCCAACAAGGGACCTGCTCGTCGGGGTCGAGGTTGGCGCGATTGGCGTCGCGGCGATCCCACCCTCATTAAGGGCCTGTGGAAATCAAAGGGTCCTCTAGGTAACGAATTTACGCTATTCTTTCCTACTTGTGATCTACGTCGTTGCATTAACACATTCGTGCTTGTGACTGGTATATCGCGTGATGGAATCTCAAGTCGACGATGCTTGTCTCCTTTGTGGATTTGTTGAAAAGACTTGGAAGTCATTGCAAGTAGCGTGACTGTAGGTCCTTCATTCATAGAACGTGGTGATTTCAAAGCCCTCACACATCTTCCTTTTACTCGCCTCTGTTTTGACTTATAGAGATTTCCCAAAGACATAAAATTTGTAGAGCCTGTTGCTAATATTTTTGCACTATACCTTATACACATATGATTGTTTATGTAAAGATATAATAGTCTTGGTTTATATCGCTATTTTTGTCTGCTATAATTAAAACCTTGCATGAATATATCTTAATAAATAATTTTAAAATCTAGCAGACAGCTCTATGCTTTCTTCATTTCACGTCTTTGCGATTAATTTTTTAACATTACAAATATCCTCACTACATAAATGCTATTAATCTCAAATAATTCACACCTGTAAATATATTTCACTTGTGAAAACCCACGTCGTCATAAATTGTATTCGTGCACATGACGGTGACATAACGCGTATGCAATTTATATCATATGCTCGTCGTCTTCCGGCACATCAGTTCGATGTTCGTGGCCGCAATTTGTTGAGGAAAGTTTTTTTGGTTTGCTATCTCGGTGTAACAGCATCTGCCACGAAATCTCATATTACGATAGTCGAACCATAAAACAGGACTTGCAGTGTGATGTTGCAATTTTATGGAAGATAGTTTGCCTGCTCGTGGTTACGTATACGCTTGAGTGCTACATAAGAAATTGTTTGTATATGTAAGCAAAATTACCGGAATCTCAAACGGAGTCACGTTTACGTTCCTCGCAATCTTCCTATTCTTGAAGTGAAACTTTTCAAATTTAGATTTACGCGTTGCAGATAATGCACATCCGTCGGTCGAGGTTCAATCATATCGCCGTGCTGCAGAGTTCAATTAAGTTATTACAACGGAAGCTCCAGCAGGAAAGTAAAGTCATTTAGTAAATCGGATTAAAGTCGTGACGCGCTTGCATTTTACCGGAGAATTTTTTATTGACATTCTGTGAGCGAACATAACGCATGACGGCAATGCGCTTTGTTTTTATGCTGCAGCCATTCATTAACATTGGTGTAAGTCCGACACCAGTATAGGGATAATAATGGCGACGGCTGTGAAAAATTCATGAAACGAACAAACGAAACGGCGTCGTTTTTCTCGTATCTGTTGGCTCAAGCCTGTGTTTTAACTTTCAAATACGACCCTGGCCACGAAGAGCCTCCTTAGCTTTGGAAATTTTCGAATTTTCATCGCAAACAAAGACTCTCGAGCCGCAAAGTTGCTTCATCTCAATTTGCTTGATTAAAAAAAAAGAAGAATGAAAAGAAGAATGAATATGTAATACGATTAATTCTTTATTACTGTCTGCTTGTAGCGTGCAAATTTATATAATTTCTAAATGTTAAGAGGGGAGATTTTGAGTGACACCGAAAGCAATTTTTATGTCAAACTTCATGCATCTTTGTATTTAATTATTCAATTAGCCGTTGATATTGAATAAGACAATAATTCCAATCATTGTTACGGAAATATCTATGAAAATATTTATAATACACTAAAAATATTAAAGTAAATGTAATATTATTTAATTTAAATCAATTCTATTTTCTCTACATTATAACACTACTAGAGAAACTGATTTTATAAACATATTTTATTACACAAATTACGATACATATGTTGAAACATGGTTATATGATTAATGTTGAAATTTTGTTTTCGAGTCATCAATGAATTTACAATTCGCCAAACAATTGATTAGTCAAACGCCCAGTTAATTGAAATTTCTAAATATTACTGATCGATATTCTACAATTACACTATAATTCGATTTTACTGGCTAAAATAATTAAATTGCTTGCATCTCTCTTGAACCCATTAAAATAAGTGAAAAATACACATCGAACAAATGTGTCCAAAGTTGTCACAGCTTTTTTTTACTTCTTTATCTTCAAGGTGTGATTTCTTCCAAAGTAACGTAACTATTCCACTATGTTCATGTACTTGATTTTGCTTTGATTTTGCAAATTCCATGCATTTCCCCAGCGATATGTGACACCTGACACAATTAATTCAATTGTACCATATACGCATTTGAGATAACAAATTATACCTGAAGGGGTTGGAGCAACAAGCATGTATTAGCACCTAAGCGATGTGTGCACTGGTGATCCTCCCACATGCATGCGACCTCTCAGCCTTGCAGCCATTAAGCAGCACTTAATCATCTCCTTGACCGCACGCACGTTTCAAGTATGTGTCGAGTGCGTTTTACGAGCACGTTTCACGAACACATTTTGTGTCCTGTATGTGAACAGATTCGCTAGGACAGGCGGAGATCTACATCATCGTGGCTCTCCTGATCGGCTTCTTCACCGTGGTAATTGGTTGCTGGCTATCTGACAATTGCTGGTCGCCGGAACCGGAGGGAGTTGTCACCCTCGCATAGCCTAGTGCTGACTTCCGTTCCTCTAGACGATAACAACTACTACGACGCCCCTCCTACAGGATTCTTCAGGACCTCGGCCGCTATTCGGATCATCATGGTAACACACCCGGCAACATCAGCGGCAATCATAGACCGTTGCTCGACATCAATGACAATGACACGCTGTTGCGCGTATAAGCGTCACGCACGAAAGATCTTCCTCATCGAAGAGGTATCACTTAATCGACGGCATCCACGAATCAACCTCCTTCGCAAGTTCCTATTTCATCCAAAAGACGAACTTTCGAGTAGGGTCGGTTCTCGAAAAGACACATCAAAGAGGAAAATGAAATTGAAAGAACGAACTATGAAATTTTTCGCTCTGTATCACATATCGATTCTCAAAGTCGCAAAAATGCGAAATTTGATTGTCATTTCCATTTCATGATGACAATCAAAAATTGACATATTAAAGAAAATACAGAAAAATATGTTATGATATTTTGTACGAAGCAGATGATGGTGTAGTTTATTTTATTCAAGATGATCTCTGAGACTGACTCTGCAATTATAAATCAGTTTCTTTCGCGTCGTTATAAACGATGGAAGAGATTTTTTTATGTGCATACACACGCAGCATGTCTTGATTCGACCGCAGACGGTTCTATTAGAGATATTGTACGTTCTATTTATTTATTTCAACGTTAATTTAATTAATACCTAATTAATCAGGTATTAATTGTTTGTTCAGCGTATTATGGAGCGCGGAGTATTCACGATGAATATCAATATTGAGGCTATTATTGCTTGTTACGCAATCGAGTGACAAGCTCTCAGACTTGGAGATAATTGATTCCGCTTGAAGCAAGGTACGGCATTAAGGGAGATCTGTCCGATAATAAACGTCGAAAGAGAGAGAGAGAGAGAGAGGGATCTCTGAAACATCTCGAATCCATTTTCTTATTAATATAAACGCCACTTGTCATGATGCACGTCGAAATATACAAATGAAATCGTTCTCAGCCCATCTCTTATTTCTTTTACAATCAGAAAATCTCGCCTACTATAAATTCCCAAACGCAACTCCGAAGATTCGTCCTCAATTTGTCCGCGGGCTCGTGACTTCCATACCAAATCTTCGAGTCGAATCGCCTACAACCGACAGAATTGCGTTTCCCAATTTTAAGGTAAAGTTTGAAGATTTCCGGCTCTCCCCTTCCGCTCGGACATCCGGTCATGAAATCCGATTGGACTTCGTATGCACGAAATAGATTACGGGAAGGATAGGGATCAGCGAAGTTCTTATTGCGATAATAAGCGAAGTGCTGCATCGGATGGCGACACACCGGTGACCGCAACGAAGTTGTGGCCGCGCAAAGTCCGAAATGGGTCAACCGTGGTCACCCCTCGCTCACCCTTACCGAGAGCTCGCAACATCATTAAAGCGCATTGCATCGAAACGAGCAGCAAGGAGTGTCCGCGATTCTTCGTTCATGCAGTCCGTGACGTGGATAACAATTTCGCCTACATGTCTTAATTATCATGTTTATGACCGCGAACTCCGTCGGGAACAAGTTCTGATCCGTTAACTTTCAATGAACTTTGAGCGAGTTTCCGTCCAGCATTCTCCCGAATTTCGATATCGTTCTATATTAATTTGCCATCAATTTTTCATCAGTCATCAATCACTTCTATTGCTTCTAATATCTGATATATCATATTGTTAGAAGATTGTTATTTTCTTCTTGAACATCGGTGAAATTGGGGTTGAGTTCTCGTATAAATCTAGTACTTAAACTCTATTCCAATTGAGAATACAACAATAATTGTGTATTGAGAGTGGTTAATACATTTTCTGATGTTAATCTGAAATATTCTAGCAATTATGACAAATTCTTATGAGCCGATTGCTAAAAGAGTTACTAATTTGATATGAATGAATTGAATTGTAATGATAATATTCAATTCCTTCTGCTACCAAAAATTATCTAATATCTGATATATTTTTACATTGATATATTTTTATATTGTATAGTATATCGCATATGATTTGCTAGAATTTATTTACGTTATCAGATATCAATTACTTTATTATAGATTAAAATATCTGGCATATATCGGTTATACACTTAACTGAACTATAGGAGCTGTTAATTACCGCCCCATTAAGCTGTAGGATCGAGTATTGACTTAACGTCGTCGAGGGTTAACTGAGAGTGTCGAGACCGTATTGGTTTTACTTTATAGCACACCTTACGGTGCGTATTGTGTAGTACATGCAGTAGAATTTATACGATCTATACCGTTGTATTAACGAAACCCAGTAAACGAAATACATGTTGACGATGTTGACGACGTTTGTTAACAGTTTCTGCTCAACTCAATATTCTCAACATTAATTCTCAATATTAAGACGAACGCATTCTTGTGACTCGATGTTGACTAGAACTCGGTATATTTTAATAATAAATTCTTCCCTTTATCATCTCAATAGATTTTTAACTTTTATTTCGATTTTATTTTATTATAAAACGTTTGATATTTTTTTACATTCCTTAATTAGTGTCAGGATTTGAGTTTAATGAACAATTCGTTGAAATTTTTTTTAAAACGATGCTGTTATATTTTGAAGAAATCCGTTTTTTTTAACTTTAATAAATTAATAAATAAACATTGCAAGCTTTATACTGCTTGATTAACTTTCAATGGAATCACTGCGACGGCAATAATACGTATCCGGAAAAATGCTCCGTTGCAGAAAGAACGAATCTTGTTTGCAAGATACCCGTATGATTGTAGTTTCTGCCGCACGGTTTTATCAGTCAGTACGACGATAAAATCCGGTTAGTGAAAAAATTGAAACGCTAGAGGTTTTAGGTGCGAATATCTAAGCGAATATCTAAGCGGCTTCAGAATCCAAATCTTTGTAAATGTCAGATAAATATGGAAATTGATTTACATCATGAAAATAAAAGTAATAAAACGCGATTTAGCCTTACTACGGTTAAAATAAGAAAAGCGAAATATACTTGTGAAGTTTCTTCACAAATCTAATTAAATGCTGCAATCTATATTTCATATTTTTTATTAATTATACGTCATTTTACTTTTTCACCTACGCTGAATTGTTAAGAAGAAAAATTACAAGAATCTATCGTGAATTAATTATTAAATGTTACTTTTATTTAATTTGATGTCGAAACAATAAAATTACTTTTTAGAGAAAGTCAATTTTCCAAGTTGACAAAAATTTACGTGTGTCTATTTAATTTGAAAAATATCACTGGTTTTCCAAAAATTTAATGGTCAACACTAAAGAGTAAGTGATATCACGAGACTCTTTTTCACTCAGGAGCCTGCGGCGAATCGCGACATGCTAATACCGCGCTTGCGGAGCGCGAATATTCTTTCCAACTGAAAAATTGGAAAAACTCCGCAGTGTCACGTAGATTTGATGCACACGGGCATTTGCGAATGCATGCGCGTGACGTAAACGCGAAACAACGAACAAGATGCAGATATCTAGATGTGGTGCACGACAGTAGCAGACAGCATGATATATCACGCCGTTCGAAAGGGACGCAATCGTTGTCGAATCAACTGTCCCGCTTTTTTTTTCTTCTTTCCCCCTCGCATATTGTCCCGTAGGCGAGCGGGCCGCATTGACAGACTAATTAACCCGGAAGTCTCTCCTCTGCGCCGCGTTTATTTTATCTGTCGCTCGAGAGCCCGCGGGTACGTGGACACGCACGTTTAATCGATTAATTGAATTTTGATGCGCTCCGACAGGCGACTGATGATCTCAAAGGGCAAAAAATTACATTCCGGACAGAAATTCCATTAAAATATACGACAGTCGTATTAATCCTTTGAAGAGAGATTCGCAACATACATTTTTCTTTGACGTCGAAACGTAATATTAGAAACAAACGTGAAAATATGGTAATAATAATTCTTCCAGACTTTTGGGGAAAAATCTATTATTCATTGATCTCATTTATCTTTATATGTTTTATTCAGAATTTTTTGCTTTGCCGTGTAGAACGAGCAACATAATTTAGTTTTTATATCACAAATTGCGGGTCTACATTACTTAGACTGTTAACCATTTTATTTATAAAATTCATTTAGTTTATAAAACAATCTCAATATCTTTATTTTAAAAAATCTTTTTAAATCTACGTACGTGTGTAATAGAACATAGTTTTATTCGAACGTGACATTTTTAATTTGTTCGTTTGTCTTATCTGTCTTGTCATGATATAAATACAATATAACTTAGTTTTGATATCTTGCAATAAATTGCAATATACGTTAATATTTTTACATTACTCCAACTGTCTAAACTTTTTTTAAAAAAGCTTTTTTTTAGAAAGCTCAATATTTTTACCTGAGAAATTTCCAATATACATTAACAATATAAATTACAATCCTATATATTACTACTCAAATGACATTTTCGATCTGCTTGTTCGGTAAAAATTGCCGAGCGTGCAGTGCTCTGGTATTCGAAACATCTAACAATCAAGACCTACCTATTGGGGTCTTCTTCCCGATGAAGATCCCGTTTCCAGCAGGCGACATGAATTATAGCAGACAGTGTGGCCAGTGCGAACCGGACGTTCCCGGATACGATCGTCGTATCTATGCTCACGTATCCGCGTAAGGGCGAGAACATAACGCTTGCTGGCACGAGCTCGCGAGCTTCGTAAATCACCGAGGACAGTGGTCTCTCGTCGGTCCCTCGTGTACTCGCGCGTACGCTCGCCGAACACGCTCGGACAATGCGCGTTCCGCGCGAACTGCACCGCGGTCCCCGATGTCTCGACCAGATAGGCCAAGTCCAGGAATCCTCCCCGAAGCGGACCGCAACGTGCGATCGCTCATTCCATCTGACATCCGTAATTCTCCGCTCGAAAGGGGGCCCATTAGTTTCCGTTAGGGAATAAATATACATATATTTTTGCTACCCTTCGGGAAGCGCAGGCTTCGAGCAGCGCATCAATTTCGTTGAGTATCTTTGACATGCAGAAAAGACACGATTCAAATATACGACTATTTATAAAAGCAACTTGTAACTGTATTAGTACATTTGCAAATGAACTTTAAAATATACGCAATGCAGATTTTTAATTTTAAGTTTACGTTGGAAGATACTCAACTGACCTTCAGATTGAAGCAAAGTTTATTAAATTACACGAAGAAATGAAGTTTTTGTTGTCACCTTTAAAGATTTATGTGCTAAATAAAATGAAAAAAATGTTTCAATTTTGCAAAAACGAAAACAATTATAAATCCCATATACTTGCAAATTTGGTCTTATTATTTCAACTACTTATTATGGAAATTAGATACAATATACAATCAGTAGAAACTGAGATGCGAAAATATATAATTTGAAAGAAAAATTATTACTAATTTATAAAGAAAAATTTAAGTCAGATTGAAGCGATTTGGAAGTCAAGTAATGCGAAAGTAATTTTGAAAAGTAGCGGTACATCTGGCAGGATCTGGTATAATAAATGTATCGGATATATATTATTTTATAATATATAGTATATATATATATATATATCTTCGTTAAATTATCTTGCGAGTCACGTCGAATTCGCTTTAAAGGCTTACGAGATATGCGGATACACAAGATGAAGGAGGTATGATAAATTGGGAATACAAATTGCTGAACTTGATTACTATCTACATAACTTGATTGATTTATCGACATCTCTCGATGTCGATAATTATTATAAATTATTATCCGAATTGAATTACGGATATTAATCTTACAATTGTCCTCACTTTAAAGCTTAATAAGCGAAGTAAATTTCTGTAGAGATGTAGGTCGTACCACGATTGAGATTTTTCGATTTGTCGAGCAATGGCGAGCGACTGTCTGCGACGCTAGTTCGCAATGCAATGCTTTCAAACCCTGTACATAAAAGGAAATAATAGCTACGCGAAGACTGACAACTGCAGGAATGTTGCGATTCGAATCGCAGTTCGATTAGTGGCGCAATGCCGAGGAGAGACTTTGTAATGTTACCGATTATTAGATGTGATTGAATTTTTGTTGTTTTTTGATTACACGCAAATTTCCCTTACATTTTTGTTTCTTTACAAATGTTTATGAAAAGCTTTCGTAATATTCTACAAGAGGCTTAAATTAATATTGCAATACCAAATAATTTTATTATTCTATAAAAGAGATTGAATTGAGGATTTTTAGGATCTCTAAACAATTTATAAATTTCTATGTTTAAAAGCTCGCTACTTATTCACTTATTTTTTTTTATGATGAGGACGTGAAATACGAATTTTGACGTAAAAGTTATTTCTGCAGAACCAAAACTCAACTGATGGTAGTCGCGATGAATTTTCGCAAAATAAGTGCAACGAAGTAATGACCAAAAGAGTCGTGTTTTTAAACTATTACAGCGACAGACAAGAGTGCTTTTTTCGCGGAAGAAATGCGCACCGGATAAGAATAATAAAGGCAAACGGGAACTCTCAGGATGCAAGTCGACCGCGTTCGCGAGTCTCCTGATTAAGTCGAGCAACGGTGAACGGCGCTCGCCGCGATTGTTATGTAGTAATTGCGACAAAAACTGTTGTCTCGAAAGAAATCGCCTTGGTGGCGGGGTCCTTGGGAGGGATGAAAAAGAAATCCCTCGTACGGAGGGGACTCGTCGTTGTTACTTATCTGGACCGGAAGTTTTCCTCGCGTTCTCAGCGAGTAGATATTTTTTGCAAGCGCGCAAGTTTCTCTGCAAGGCGCGGCTTCTAATTTTGATCGTCAGGACCACGACGCGAGAGTTTCGCCGACGGATAATTCGTTGCCGCGAAATAGCGGTGAGAATGATCCGCAAGATGTGCTCGTAGAATTAACGTTAACATGTAGGAGCATCGCAGATCTTGCAATGATTGAATACGCTCACTCGTCGCCGGAGAACGTTTCTCAATCGACTTTGCCTGCGCGAAACGCGTGTATCTACTCTTCAGGTAGAATTCTGTTTAGCTAAAAGATTTTCTCCTCGCGAGGTGCGTAGATATTAATGAATGTAATAGGGTAACTTCCGGTGAGCAATGCAAATCCGGTAATTATCAAACGTCTCTGATAGACCTGAATATTATCTGAAGAGTTGTCTCAGTAGGGTTTTAGGAAAACAGGTCTTACAATACTTCCGAAACGTAAGTGAACTTTTTAATTAAATGAACTGGAAAGAGTATGTGAAAGTAGGATTATGCCTATACGACAAATTGGGATCAAAAAGCGAGAAACGTAAATGACACTTCATATCTAACAACTTTTAGTACTTTATGTAGAACGAGGCAGTTTCGAATTTGTGCGTAACTATTCTTGCGCAAGAACACCTCACTCGGCATGTTATATTTCTGAAACATTACTACATTGTAGAAATATAACATGCCGAGTGGAACATAAGGCAAATTGAGATTTATTTGCATGATCTTTAACTGATTTGCATTGACGTGTGATGAAGCATTGAGCGTAATGAAGAAAAAAAACGTTAATATTGCGCGATTTTTATAACGGCACACTTGAATTTTTCAGGGTACAAGAGGTAGTAAAAATGCTTCGCATGCTTGTAAGTTTTACGATCAAACGCGCGAAATTACTTATGCGAATTGAGCCCTTCACTGTTCCGCCTACGAAGATCGTCTTATAGATCGCTTTTGCAGCATGGAATATCGTAACAAACAATTTGGCTTGTATTTTATACGCTGTTATGGAAAGAGATAAGATTAGAATAATCTTCCATGCGTAGTTGGCTCAAATAGGTTCATAGATAGTTTATGATAAGCATGTCGAATAGGAGATTCTATTGACACGACGAAAAAAAAATTCTTGACTTATATTATCGGATATTTCTGGAATTGCCATCTCCTGTCTTTTTAACTTTAAGAGATACACGTTGGAATAATTTTGTTGCCTTATTACCGGTAGTTTAAACTTAATTTTTTTATATAATTATAATCCCAGAGAGATATTCGTGATTACTCATTTGATAATAAATAGGCGCTCGATAGGTTTTCTCCGTGTCGAGATGAAAGAGGCGGTATAAGGGGTTAAATATCATTACAGAATAGACATTTAAACACGATACAGCATTCGTACATACATACATTCTGATAGGCGTTTTTTCACGCTTCAAACGACCAGTCTGTGCTTTTGCCCTCACTTGTAATCTACTTGTAGCAAGTTCAGCAACTACGCTGAGCCACATTTAGAAACGTCAGATTCTCGCGAAGGAAGGTAAATTCAGGTGATAGATTCTGGAATACCGAGCATTTCAGACAGTGAGAGATAGTAACGAACTTCTCATCCCCGTTGGGAGTGCCAAAAGTCTCTCGATCGCGTCTTATAATACCGAGGTAAATCGCTATATGTCCTTGTCTTTCTCTCTTTCTTTCTAAACAAAATTAGGTTTTAAGAGAATTGCGCGAGATAGAAGGGAATAGCATCTTACCTCGTACGTCATTGTTAAGATGACAATGCTTTTTATTTAGGTGAATATAAATATCGTCTCTCGCTCTGTCTACTTAATCTACGATACATCTAACTTTCGACATATCGGGTTTGATACGCGATTACGCATAATGCAAGCTTTACAATTATGTAGGTTTTATTTCTAATCTTACCTGGATAGTATTAAAAGTTCTAATATACGATTTTTTTTATAATTCAAAATCAATTTTTTAAAACTCTAAATAATTTATTTAAATTTAGAATTTGATTAAGTTTTTCTAAAACGACATTATTATTCACGTGATATTTTGGTTAATGCAGAAAATAATCTGCAGTTTACAATATTCATAAAAACTTTATATTTTATGGATAGAACACGTAGTCTGTTTTTTCACAAGTTATTAAAATATAAATTTACAATGTCATCTCCCGTGAAATTCATTTATTTTTCAATTTCTTTCACGTGTTTTATTCGATATTTTTTTTATATCCGCGAAAATACTGCGTAAAGGTTAAATGTCGTTTCCATTTTGCGTCTTCCAATCACGATTTGTTACATCACACCAGTAATGGGTTAATTCAACGCGCAGAATACGCGTAAATAATAATATCGAAATCGATACGCGATTAATATTTGCGACGCGTTTGCACTTTGACATCCATTTTAACGGCCGACATTCGCATCGGCGCGACGCACGTCACGTTTTTGCGAACAACGAACGTCGCTCGGCGTCACGCGGGCGTCGAGGCGTCATTATCTCTGGGAAAGTAATTGCTGTTCGTTAATGACATCCTGCGCGCCGTTCGCGACACAAAGACGTCACTCGGACAACGAGAATCCGGTAACGTAAGAAGGACGAAGCCGACCGATTATATCCCGTAGATCATTCTCCTGGAAATCAGATAGGCGTAATTAATGAACTTTCGACGATTTTCTGGCACGAATTAAGGTGCGACGAATTCATTTCAAGCGGGAACAACGAACGCTATCGACGGCGATACCCGCCGAGAAAATACGACTCGTGTTTTCGGTGTCATCCATCTGGGAATCGAAAAATCGTTGCTTCTCCGTGATAGATCGGCGTCCTTTCTTTACTCGCCATCGTTTGAATTAACCATATAATAGAAGTGACTCGATGTAAATTGCGATGACAATACACGTTTTATATATTGAGTTATATAAGTGTTAGTAAACAGGATTCAGAGGCATCGACGAATTTTCTTGTCAAATTCAACTAATTCCTGAATAATTGAATTATACATCTAAATCGGATATTCGATTTGGATATAAAGATCAAATATCCGAGTGCATATATATTTGTGATTTATTTTGAATAATGAGAGAACATGCCCGTTGACCAACTCTTTCGAAAAATCCCTATGTTAATGCGATTAATGTATCGGATTACATCCTCCCCCCTGTTCGTATTTATCCCCCCTATTTTTGCATTTTATGGTGATACGATTAAAAGTTTTGTGTTGCAACTAGAAAAGGATTAAAAACCGGCGTCCGGAATTAATATCGGTTTTCGATTCCCGGCTATCATCCATTTGCGATCGCAGCGAGAGATCGATGTTATTCTGGACTTCAATCCGTTCGCGTGCGCTCGCGGCATCGTACATTAATAAAAGGTGATAATAACGTATTAAACTAAGTGGACCAACGTCTCAAAGCCACATATGGAAATTCTAAAAAGGGTCGTAGCATAGGATGACCCGCTTGAAAGTGTTATAAGTGCATCGTGTTAACCAATCGGCCGATCGATCGTTCTTTGTTGATCCTTTTCGCAAAGAGCCATTTACGCGATTGAAGCGATTGTCGAAATGTACTCTAATATGTACTATTAGAAGTATATTTATGAAAATTGGCAGGTACGCAAAAAATGAGAGAAGAAAATGTGTATATATACGACAGAAATATAATATTCTGAAGTAAAAGATTTTATTAAAATTTATTGAACGTTAACAAAGTGGTAGGTAAAAGGGAGCAAGAAAGTTATTAGGAATTAAAGATTTAATAATTTTAATATGTTCGTATGTTTAAGAATTCTAGATTTTAAATAAAAAAGAATGTACATGATGACATGCATATTTTGTTCTAAATTTACAAAATGAAAACTGTTAATGTTAGAGATGAAAATTTTATAAATTTTGGATGTTAATAAAAAATTATACATTGGTCTCAGTTTATTTTATTATTGCTCAACTAAATCAGCAATATATTATCTTCAATTGTAATGTTAAATTTTATATATTTTATATAATACACAATTTTATATATGTATAACATATAATAAAATATATCATTCCATCATGCTTAAATTTGTGAGAGACGTTGCATTTTTCGCTTCAATCGGAAAAATGCATTACCAATGCTGTATGTAAGCTACGAGTGTCATGATTTGCAAATTTCCCCGCGATATAACAAAGATTAATGCACTCAGATGTGAAACGTGTTGCGGTCGGACAGGCCGATCGGTTAATCGTTAATAGAAAAATATTGATATCAGCTTGAGCTACGTAATACGTACCACTGTCTAAAAAAAATTAAACGTATAAAATATTTCCATAAATCATATACATATATACAGATACATATATACATATACATATATATATATATATATACATATATACATATATATATATAATATATATATTATATCCATATTTATATATACGAGGCACTGTAAATTCTTTTTCTAGTACATTTTAAACTGCTATTTTTATTCTCACGAGACGCTACCTTTTTTATATTTTTACTGAAGTACGAAACGATGTGGTGTGTACACAGTGTCGTATAAACATCTTGACTAGAGAAAGTTATGTTCAGAACTAGACTGAAAGTATTATTACAAAAGGACTAGTCATACTCTGGCTTATTTTTAAGTTTTTTCTGTAATGCTGGAATGTAAGATGTGCATCGTCTGGTCCGTATATGCTATGCTTGTCCTTCATACATAATAATATTATCAGCTAATTAAGCTATTCGTTGTTATCCTTTTTTTTTAAATACACTCAACCGTATGAATATAATTAAATTATATTTTTAATTATATTGAATAAATGAATGAATAAACTAAATATTCCCATCACAATCATATATTATCAGCGATAATGTGTATAAATTCTAAGCGGTTTAATTTAAAAATCGATACATGTTTGTTTCGAAGGCGTGCATACGCAAAAACATAGTAGTTACACTGAATTGTGTACGATACAATTCAGACAACGATATTTCGCGATAATTGTGTACAGAACACTGCAGCGAGTTATTGAAATGAAATGTTTGTGAAATAGGAAAATAAAATTTACATTCACCAATCAACGAAATTCATTTCATTTTATTTTTCTATTCTGCGAGAACAGAATGAGATTTTAAATTTTTATGTGAAGGCACTGTTTAGCAAAACCAGTCTCATGTAAATGGTCCTCCCCGATACAAAGATAATTAAATGTAAGAACTGCATTCGTCCTTTCGAAAAAAATGTAATTATTATTATCTTATAGTCGTATTACCCCATATAAAAGTTTCATTATCCTGTGTAATAATATTAATCTTTCGAGCACATATAAAAGTGCCTTTAAGTTCCGTGTTTCACGCGTTCGCTTGGTCCACTTTTGTCTCCGCCTCTTAGAATATTAATGGCTCTTTCTAGAGACAAAGACACGGAGACGATATGACGTGAACTTTTGAAACGATTAATATCCTAACTTTTTTCACACGAGTGAAGTGTTTTTGCATTTGTCTTTTTGCTTACGATTATATGCACGTATTTTTGTTAAAATAACGTTTTGTTAAATTAACCACGTGAGTAAATAATAAATATGTTACATGACGCGGCGGTTCACACTGTGAATTCGAAAGCCAGTCACCGAATAATAAATCAAGACGAGTGATTTTCTATCAACATTAGCGAATAACGATAACATCGTTCCAGATAATATCGCTATTGATTAATTTTTCAAATCACTATCATTTGAAAATTATTCCATTATTCCATTTTTGTCGATACTAACCCTTTTTGTAAGTCGATATTTGTAGATTTGCAACGCAGTTACTTTTTTTTGGAACGTAGATAAATTATTTAACGACTGAATAATCTAATATATATTAAATTTTCGTTGTCGGCTGATATCGTCTCCTTTTGTATTTAAGTGTATGAGTCTTTAGCTTCGATATGCGCTTGCTGTGCGTGCGATAATTAGCCGCGACGTCCATGTCATTTGCTCACTCGGCGCAGCTGCAACAGGTATAGTGTAAATATATATTATACATATATATATATATATTTTAGTGCGTGTGCCTACTTCGTCTCATAGTTTGATACTGTTGTATATACGCGAACTGTATGTACCTCGAGTTATTGTAAAACACTTTAACTGTCAATTATATGGAGTTTTACGATATACACAAAACTTCGGCCAGCTTAAATTACATACTTGTAGGCATATACATACATATATATACATGTACGTGTGAGTACGTAAGTACGCGTATAATCGGTATATAAATGTGAGATAAACGGCCTGTGCATAATTCTAAATTAGATACATTCGAAGTAAGGTCCGTATGTATGTATGTAACTGGCGAAGGGAGAGATGTAACTTGATTTAGACAAAAAGCAGAGAGATTAACAATTATCGAGACGGGTAAAATACTGTCTCGTCCGCTAACTATTTCTAGAACATACTCGACAGTCGTATCTAGAACGCTAGTTTCGAAGGGCCTATTCCGTACTTTGGAATCTTTCCGCGTCTTGAAACGCATATATATCACAAGATATTGTGAGTACAAATTGTACTGTATATTAATATTTCTTGCTCCTAGTGTTCAATTGCTTTTTTTTTAGAATAAAAATTTGTTTCTTTTTTTGGGGGGGAGTGAATAAAGTCGCTAGATTCTGTCTCTGATACGATACAAATTCATTACTGTCCAATAGATACTTACCGTTGCGCGCGAGGAAGTATTCGTATC
This sequence comes from Crematogaster levior, assembly GCA_901521435.1. NCBI lineage: Eukaryota > Metazoa > Arthropoda > Insecta > Hymenoptera > Formicidae > Crematogaster > Crematogaster levior. Next base: position 398,453 of record CABEGB010000224.1, on the reverse strand, counting down.
CTTACAAATCCATCTCCCAGTTTGTCTGTTTAAAATTTTTACAAAGAGATCTTGCTGTCCTTTAAGGGACTTTACTCTTGCGTTGTAAAGGAGATATTCCGAAATAGTATTTTACTTGTTGACGATTATATACGTATGTAACCATTCGCCGTAACTCAAATATAGAGTTGAACAATATTAAACGAATTATTAAATCAAGTGGTGATTACGATGTTTCAAATAATGTTGTCTTATTAATGTACGTCCTCTGTAGCACGTCCTCTTGAAGCATTCCTTAGTTTCCAATCATCGGTTGAGGTAAGTTTTAGGGTGCTTTTGTCTTATTACTCTCCATTGTATTTTATCTAAATAATTCAATATATTTATTTACAATATAAAATGATTATATATATATATATATATGAATACATATAAATAACAAAAGAACAATGAACATATTGATTGTATTAAATGTGCTTGTGGTACGTTATATAATATATATACTTCCAATATATATAATATATACTTCCAAATATATATATATTTTTTTAAGATTTGATTTTGTCTGCATATGAATTTTATTCTTATTAATTGATTTTTATATTGATTGGTAAAGCTATATTATTTTTAAAAATATGATAATTGTAGTGTGTATTTCTTAAATTTTAATCAAATATAAAAATAATTAAGTTAATGTACATATCGGCATACAAAATACTTATAAATACAGGATTAGGCAGTATAAATCTTGATAAAAAATTTCTATCTTGTTTGTAATAATTCAATTGTAATATGTCAATATGATATGACAGTTTTTTCGAACTGGTTATTTTAAAATCCCTAAATAATATGTTTTATAAAATTTTAAGAACCGTATTATACTTAACAATACTTATACTTAACAATAATTTTTGTTAAATGATCCTGAATGATCTTATATATCTCTATTTTTTTTTCTTATAAAATTCAAAACTGATTTTCTGCCCAAGGGGTAGCGCTGAAAGTTCTATGCTACGTATTTATATTTACAATATCTCGTCGCATTCGTTAGTTTCTTTATTCCGATGTCACGAAAAGTTACGACGAGAAATGATTTTAGGGAATGATCTCTTAAATAAATACACAATGGAATGATGCTTACACTAATAAAGCGTTCCCAATGATATCGTTAAATTGCCTAATTCGCGAAATTTACTTTTGGTATTCCTTCTTTTACAAACCTAACGTAAAAATATAAAAAGAAACGTATACGAAGGATATTACTACAGGACACGAGTGGGTCGTATAATTTGCTTTTTTACAGATACTGCACATGCAATACCCTGCCAAGTTCTCTTTCCCAACACGAGAAAAAGCGCGGCTGCTCCATTGTGAATTTATCTAGCAGCAGCGCTTCTTTTCCGACCCTTTTTGCCATGACGCTTAATCGTTATCCCTTTGTTTTTCTATCTAGAAAAGTACATTCGAAATGATGATCGTGTTAGAAGCATTCGATGCGCCCCGAGCGTTAGTTTTTTATAACGTAAACGACAGCGCGATGACAATAATTTAGAAGCGGAATTAACTACGTAAGACCGCGGTACATGTGTAAGTATATAAGTATATAAGTTCCTCCAGTCTCTCGAAACTTTCTACATTTAGCGTGAACACTAGTAATAGAATGCCTCGAGAAATCTGTAGATCTTTTTCCATTATAATGTTATTTTTGTTTGAAATATAAGTTCTTCTACGAAATCATCTATTACTGAAAACAAATCTGGATGTCTCACTTCTCGAAAAAAACTCGTAGATCCTCCTACGATCTCCGTTGCTCCTCGAAGCAGAGAATTGTCATTCGCGTGTGTTACGATTTAACGACAGTTTGCTCGCGGCGGAAAGACTTATCCTGCTAGTTCTTCTTCGAGAACTCTTGGAAGAAGGCCTCGATGGGTAACGTCGGCTCGTCCGTAGTGATCTTGAATTGCGACGAGACGAGCCTGCTCTCCGGTGAGACCGCCTTGAACATACCCGGCTTGTCGTACAGAGCTGAGGCGGAGCTCGTCAAGTCCGCCACGCTCTGTGACGCCTTGGCGAACAATTCCTCCTCGTCGGATTGCATGTCGAACTTTGTCGTGGTCTCCGCGTCATCTTCGCTTCCGGTCGCGGAGACTTCTGGCTTCTCGACCCGGCTCGTCTGCTCGGTCTCATCGTTCGAAATCCGTTCATGATCATTTTCGACCGAGGTCGGCACCGCTCTTGTCTCCTCGTTTTGCGAAACAGTCTCCCCTTGGTTTTTACCCTCTTGCACATCGAGTTTCACCGGATGGTCGTCGAGCGACGCAGCCTCCCCCTTCTCGCTGACGATCTCGTTACTCACGAGACGGCTGGTCGACGAGGCGGTTGAATAGAAACTAGTTTCCTCAGCGGCCATCTCCGTAGGCTCGTCTTGCCGCTTGCTGTCCGGATACGCCGTTGCCACGTTATTCTCCTTGTGAAGCCTGCTCTTCATGATCGGCCGTCTGCGTATCGATGACGAATACACGTTCTCGGGTCGCACCGAGCTCTGCCTGATGTTCGTGTCGCTGTTGAGCTGAGATCGTGTGGGACTGCTCGTAGTAGAGGCAATTCTACTTCGGTAAACGTTGCTGCTGACCGGCCGCCTCTTCGGAACGAACTTACTCTTTTCGGTCGTAGAGGACACGCTTTCCTCCGAGTATCGTTCGTTATCTCTCGTAGCCGTAGGGGACGACGTGGTAGTTCGATAGTTCACCCTGGAGACGTATTTGTATCTGCCGGTAGTCTCTCGGACGGTATCGCCCGTTAATTGAGCCTGTTGACTCTTCGCACTCGACGTCCTCTGTCTGGTATGAGGACCGCGCGTCAAGGCTTCGCTGGATGGCGTCGGTGCCACCTCCGTCGTGGAACTCTGAGATAATCTGTTCTTGTAATCCATACGGCTCTTGTAATCCTTGATGCTGAAACGCGGTCTGGTAGCATTGCCGTACCTTAATGGGCGGATCTTGTGGGATCTCGATGTAGAAGTGACGACCTGAGGAGCCTGCGTTACTGGTGGCGGTGTAGTTGTCGTCGTCGTTGTCGTCGTCGTCGACGCGGCTGTCGACGCGTCTGTTGTCGCTCGATCGTAATAATTACCATCAGTCTTCACATAGAGATCTTCCAGCGGTATGTTAGTAACGACATTCACGTTTTGCTGACGAGTATCGACGTTATAGTCTTCGATCTTGCCGCGGTTGATTTCTGAGTGATATTCCGGCGCTTGTTCCGGCACGATGGTGTCCTTGCGATGATCTTCGCGATGGTCCTCACGCTGATCCTCGCGCTGATCCTCGCGGTATCCTTCATTCTGCCGCAAGGAGTAATCATAATACTGATTAATCGCTGGCTGGCTCGTTTCATATGAAATGCTCGGCTGATTCGTTGCGAACTGGTTATTCTCATTGTAGTTCGGCGGAGACTCCGTGGCCTGTCCGTAAGAATTTAGGGAGGCATACGCATTCTCCGTGACGACCTGCGCGTCATACGACTCGTCATGGCTCACTTTCGTCCGATGACTTGGTCGTTTCCTGACATTACCCCTCTTCTCCGCGTCCTCGTTGTAACCTGCCTGAGTGGGTTTTATGCGTCTTCTTCGCGAAGAATCGTACTGATTGTACTGCACTTCCTCCCGATTGTACTTGAGGAAGTCTTCCTCCGGGTAAAATGTCGTGACGGGTTCCTGCGTGGTTGTCGTAGGCTTCCTTCGTCGACCCGGCGCAACCGGACGACGAGTTCTAGGTCTTTGGGTCGATATTGTTGGCGCGGTTTGCACTTCCGGTGCCACTGTCGTCTGAATCGGCACTTCCTCTGCATATAAGGTCAAGGGAATGGAGGTTTCTGGCGGCTGACTTGGCGGTTCTGTCGCTGACAGTTCGTGCGCGACGGTCACCGGCTTTTTGCGGCGTTGTGGATCGCGGGAGGGTTTCTGCGGACGGTACGGTCGTGCCTCGGTTTGAGGTTCACGATAATTGACCTGTTGCTCCTGGTACCCGTTCTGATAATGCTGCTGGTATTGATAATTCTGGTTCACCTGATTCTCTGGGATCTGAGATATCTGTAGACAGAAAATTTGGATTCCCGTTTTTTACATTTTATGTGAAAATAGAACGAATTGCTAATAGACAATAAGTTATTGAACATTTAATTGCATAGTATTGATTTACAATAAGAGATTAATTTACAATATAATAATCTCTAAATAAGATTATTATATATCTGCTAAAGAAATTTTATAATTTCATATTTTATCTACGTTATCTCTTTGTTTAATGTTTATTTAAGGTAACAGAGTGATTAATTATAAAACTGGATTTTACCTGAGGCTGAAGTCTCAACTGCTCGACATTGTAAATACCAGGTTCCGACACCAGAATATTGCCATTTGTAGTGACCTGCGGTTCGAATTGCGCCAATTGAATCGTGTATGGGTTCTCGCCCGAGATTTTGACGATCTCCTGCGACTGATTCTTTGCAGATTCCGCGGCAAGTCTAGCCGCTTCTTCTTCCTCCTTCTCCCGTTGTGCGAGTTGATTAAGCTCTTCCTGCTGTTTCTTCAGCTCCTCTTGCTGCTGCCGTTCGACCTCCAGTTTCTGTTGACGTTCCTGTTCCGCCAGTCTCTGCCGATCGCGCAGCAGCAGCTGTTGCTGCAGCAGAAACTGTTGCTCGTTGAAGTGTTTCAGAGAGATGCTCTCAGGTGTCTCGTAATCCGGTACCGACGTCGGTGGGTAAACCTCAACAGGCTGGAAGGAGCTTTGCGGTCTGTGGTATACGATCTTCGGACCCTGCGTGATTTGATTCTGGTTTACGGCTTCTTGATTGAACTTGTTCGGTGGGTTCTCCTTCGGTAGAACCTCGTTGATGTCGGACGTATATTTATTCTTTGGCCACGTGGGCGGCGTAAGTTCCTGGTGCTCTGATACATAATAAGTGCTCGTAGTTCTGGGATTAGGTAATTCGATCTGACTGCCCTTTTCCTTGTTATGCGTGTTTGGATTCGGACGTTTATTATAGTGCTCCTGAGCCGCGTCGTTAGTCTGGCCGAATTTGCTAGGATTCCGCGTGACGGCGGTGGTGGACGGTGGCGTTGACGAAGACGAGTAGATCGCAGGTGGCAACAGAGTCTCGTACGGCAACGAAGGCCGGAAGCTGTACGTGTTGTACGTACCGGGTGGCGTCACGTAGCTGATCTCGTGGCTCTCGTGCACCAGAAAAGCAGGATCTCGCTCGTAGGTGGATTTATAATGATGCGAAGGATGGTTCACTTGGCTGTAGAAATTTCCGGTGCTCGCTGAATTTAGTATCTGCGTGTTGTGAGACTGCGCTTGGTGGTACCTGTCGTAGGCATCGCCGTCGTTGCCGTTAATTTTCTGTTTGCCGAAGTCGCCCGGGATTTCCGCGCCGGGGGGCTGGAAGTACGGTTTCGCGTTGTTGGTGACCTTCAGCGACTCGAATGGTTTCTCCGGTTGGCGTGGTGGCTGCAACGCCTGCGGCATGGCGTATGACGGGACGTAAGGGCGGATGCTTGGGGAGACCCTTGATGAAATAGGTCGCCGCGCGCACACTATCCAGTGGTTGTTGATGGACATTCTGTGCCGCGACGTAGGTCGCCTGCGGTGGCTGCCTCGGTAAGTAACTACCGCTCTCGCGCACAATCGGTTTGCGGTGTTGACTCATCTCGAAACGGTACGCGTCTTTGGGCGGTGGTATCAGGAACGTGTACTCCCGGGTCTCAGTAGCCACGTGTTTGCTCGGCGTCTTGGTCTCGCCACGCGCTTTCGTCGCCGCGTGTCCAAACACCGTGAAACTACCGAGTATACTCGGCGGACTGTATTCGTGAATCGGCGGTTTGCCCTTTCGCAACGGCTTCAGCTTTTCCGAAGTCGCCATGTGCTCCTGAAACTTGCTCAGGACGGGATGCACCTGGACGTTCTTCTCTAGGTGGCTCGACGGCGACACGTTAGTACCAATCGTTTCCTCGTAGGAATTGGTCAAGGGTCGCCATCCATTCGCGATCATCGACGATCGTGTTGGTGGCTATGGAACCAAATTTTGAGCTTTAGTTATCGAAATAGAGATTTAAAAATAGATCGAATATACCAGGTGTCTAATTGTTGTAAAATTAAATAGAGAGTAATTAAATTAATACAATTTGCGCGTGCCAATCTTATTTCCCTAATTTCGGAATAATGTTTATGTTGTATGTTTAAAAAATACTTTTTTAATATAATTAATTCTTTTTACTCTCTTTCTCTCTCACTTTTAATTCTATTTATTCTGTAACAAAAATGTTGGGAAATGATCCATTAGACTGGTATATTGTGATGGGGAAGAGAGAAACTTGTTATAGCCTAAAAAGCTTTCGTGTACATTCCCTACACTACTTCAAACACTACTTTCATTCACGCCATATCGGTGACAACAATAGTCATATGATACTCGAACTTCCTGGAGAGGTTAATGGAATGGTTCCTGTTCCAGTTTCACCACAACCGAGGAATCGTCCGAGAAAATCGTAAGCGAGACTGCTATTTTCCGCCATCGCATCAGCGGCACAAGCGGCGGTCTGTGTAATCAGAAAATAAACGTGCGAGGCCTCAGGAGAGAACACGCTATTTCCGAATTACTTTCCAAGTATATTCGTTTGGAGGTGATAAACCACGAATTTTACTCGCACGCCACTAACGTTTCTAACAACGGTGCGAAATCAAATCTAAAGTTTCGGACGAATTTATTTCTCCGACGAGTAACGAACATGTGCGCAGCCTGCAACGTTCGTAAAGTAAAGGTAATCATTGGTAGAGCGAACTGTCTTCCAACTTATTCTGTTCTCAGCATCAAATCCTCGCATACTTCTGATTGTATCGCATAAAATGTTAATAAAATGAAAATGGAGAGAATTCGTGACTCGATATACTAGTCCTGCACTACAAAAATACACCAATAAGATATAAATAAATTTAATAACTTTTTTACATACAAGACTGATTTATGATTCAGATAATAATTAAAATAAAAAATATGTATTCGCAAAAGATAAGACACTAATAAAGCTGCTATTACTAATGTCTACTCGTAGCAAAAGCAAGATGATTAAAGCACAAGGATAGATTGTACAACAATAAAATAATAAACAGAATAAAAAATTAAAACGTATAACAGAATATGAGTTAGGTAAAATACAAATAAGAATATATGTACAATACTGATTTAATATATAGAAACGAGATTTGAAATGGATAGTGGTGATAGTGAAAAAAAAAAATGAAGAAGATTTAATGACAGAAGTTAAGTTAAACAAGAGTTGAAATTTTACGATAATTTTTCATTACAAAGGATTTCAAAAAATGTTATTGTTATAACTTTTTGCTCGACATTTTAAATATTCTAGTTATTAAATGTTGACTTAAAAAGAAGTGTAAGAGTAACTTATATTATTATGATAAAATGTACTGTATGTAATTAAAATGTGTACTGTGTTTATAATTAGACGTATATTAAATACGATAATTCATAATAGAAATTTTTCATAATATGAAACTTTTCATATTAGTTGTACTTACGATTTTAATATCAGCACGATCTACTGATACGGTAATCGCTCCTATTGTGACGAACAGCCACACCGTTAGAACATCTATATTTGAGTAATATAAAATTAAAATTTACATATGTCAAATAAAAGATTTTGTGGATTTAGAGCATACTTACAATTCAATAGTAATGTTGACGACATCGTGGCGAATTATGAGGTCATTTACGAGAATTCTGCAACAAAAAAGTCAATTTATTAATAATATTATATCCGACGTATTTTACTTAAAATATTTATAATAATAAATACATTATTAAATGTAAGATAATACATTACGCGTACAGAAAGTAAAAATTTCTGCATTTCAAATAAAAATAAAAAGTAAAAATTTCTACATTTAAAAACAAAGATCTTGTATTTGAAATAAAGATCTCCATTTACGAAATGCTACTTTACTGCGGGATAGACTCGGTTTTACGAAAAATGGCATTTATCAACATCCGAGATATAAGTAGGGCGGCCCATACTTCATCTCGTATCAAATTAACTATTAAAACATGAGCATAAGAAAAGTGTAACGTATCGCGTAGAGAAAGGAAAGATATAGAAAGCGTCGTGCATCTATCATAATCTCGCGGATCGTTTCCGTGCTGTTTTCTCATTTTTAAATCGCGGTAATAGCGAAATTCATGAAGGAGGGAGAATTTCTCTTTTTACGAGCACATGTCGTGATACGCAGATACACAACTTTTTGTACGACGTGCTTTTGTATTTTTGCATGAAATACGTGAAACGCACGTGTACGCAACTCTCGTAATTTCGAATTACTCTGGTATTCAATTTTAACTTTCCAGGAGAAAGCTTTTTGCCACAGTGACAGTTTGACGCGTGCACGAAAAAGACGCGATAGAACTTGGCGCATGGAATATCGAGCTATTACAGAATCGTTAGTAAATGTTAATATTCATGAGGGTAACGTAGTAAATCGCTAACTGCCCCATTATTACCGCAAATGTTTGACGTAACGGCCGAAGCTGCCGGATTATGAAATCGCAATGTAAATTTAGATACAGTTATGATATTGCTTATTAAACCTTTCGCAAACGTCCGCCTATAACAATGGTATAATAGGGAAATAAACAAAGGCAATAATGGAAATTGTATGAAGTGGTAACGTGATGCACGGAATTACAAGCACCTTCGCAACTAGTGTTTTGTGCATAATAAAAAGAAGAAACAATTGTGTAAAATAGTAAAAGCCAGGCTGAAATTTGTAATGCAAGAAACACACTGCCACTTTCTCTTCATTCATTAAGCGTCGAGGGTGCGCGCGAATTGCGTTAATTTTGCACCGACTGTCCCTCCCTTCTTACTACCATGTGTGGAGGAAATCCTTAAGTGAGAAATATAAAAGTGTACGGTATTCAGTGACGCGTGTCGCTCTTACTCGGAGAACGGCGATCGAAATTTCATTTAGCCGATAGCCGCACGTTAATAACGAGGCTCTAGAAATTAGTTCGCGCAGCATCGCCGTGGCAATTCAATTGGCTGGCGCAAAGCCATCGTCGCTCATCGATTTCGATGTAATTATAAACTCGTGTTGAGCGATATGATCGCGCCCGGCCGTACGAAAATTGCACGGGAACGATATTTCTTCTATCTCGCACAATAATCGCTCACGATACACGATTTTGCCCACGATACATGGTTAATTACGCACGGCTGTAATTTGCAATTACGAATTTCTATTAAACGTTCATTTATTCGTGTATAACGAATTCTTCTGAGCGTAACGCTTTTCGCAATTAATATTTATTTTATAATTACCATACGTAACAATGAGCCATTCGGGGGAAGAACTAAAATATATATAGTATCTTTATCTGATTTTAGGGGGGATGGAACTTATTAGCACCAAAAATTAAAATCGATGTTGATTATGTTGGTGATTTACTGCGTTTAAAGCGCAGCTTATTTACTGCGTTAAAAGTCCGACAAGTCTGCACGCAGCTCATTTTGATCAAGATCCAAGCTCTGACCGTTTGGCGAATTTAGATATATTTCTTATTATTACGTAATTTGTGGTCAAAGAGAATGAGAATGTAACATTTGTGTTTAAAATATATATGTAAAAATATATGTTTCTATAATCTACCGATTTAGCAATTATATTTAGGGATTTTTTAATATTTTCTGGAGAATCTAAAAATCTGTCCACGGCTCACTTATTCTCATTGTTTTTGTTTTTCAAAGATGAAGTTCTTCAGTTCTTTAATGTTTACGATTTGCTTAGTTAAAAATAGCTAGAGGCGCTCCCTATTTCTCTCTCTTTTATATCTGGGAAACGGTGTCACAGGTGGGAGACAAAAACAATTTGTCCATTATTACGCTCGCTTGGTGCTGCCATCTTCACGGTCAGAAGCAGCTGTGGTAAATCGATAGAGCCCGGTTGCATTTAAATTTCAAGGCGGTTTGCGGATGAATTAATTATAAATGTCGCTGTCTAAGCCTCCCGAAGGAGTTTATGCATTCCACGGCTGGCATGATGAATGAACTTGAAGCATTATGAATCGGCGTGCAGTGAATAGGTTCTTCTTTTTCGTTGTCGATTGCCTCGTAAATTCAATTTATTATAACGCGAGTGGAAGGAAGTGTTCCGGACTGTTTTGCGTTATTAAATAGAGAGTTGGAATCAGAAGGAATTTTCCAACTGAAAGAATGCATTTGAGACTGGATATTCAGTTTTTGAAATATTTGACGAGATATACAATGAATGACAGTAACATCATTATTCGGCAAACCGTGCATTAATATGGAGTACAGTTGATATTGCGTGGAAATTCATCCATTTTTCTTTGTTATATGTGATTTATTCGAGTCAAAATTATTCAAGAATTTATTTTGCATAACCCGATTACGAGTTGATTGCAATGTGAGAACACTTGCAAAACCGTTGCTTTTGACTTTTATGACTTTTGCGTACATTTTTCTCGACTACATATTGCAAAATAAATTTTAATCAATACAGTTAGATTTATTTATTTATAAATATTTTATACTAAAAAAATTTAACTTTTATATATATAATTTAAGATTTAAGCTACTATATAACTATGTCTTTCAAATACATCTTAGCAGCTAAATAAGAACATTCTATTTCTATGAGACGGATCTTATCACACAATATCGTAATGTAATTTAATATTCTGTTCGACATGCATGTCATTCTTGAGACTAATTTCCAACGAGAAAATTCTCTTTTAATCTTTAACGTTCTCGGTTCAAAATAGGTGTTGATATTGACAGTCCATTCTTTACTTGCTGATTTTTCTTACCTACATCCGATGACCTTGACGTAGAGTTAAAATCGATTTCCAAACGCAGGAATGCACTTTCTACGATCTTTCGCAATTTGAAGGAGCGGGAGTTCCATTCTGTCTGGGAAAAACCATTCTGTCTGGGAAACTATTACAACTTGACATCAATGCGAACAAGCCTTCGACGATTTTTATCGTCGGTTATCAATTTTTTCTCACGGTGTTATTACAGCATAACGATGTAGCGATCACACACCCGTCACACACAAACTCTTCGCCTTGCCGTGCGTCAATTAATGTGCCTGGAATGCACTGACTGCAAATGCCATGCTCTGCAGCTCAAACGGTGCAAGTGCATTATGTCGGCAGAAAGATAGATGCGCTAGAGTAGCCTTTTAGCATTAATGGATTGAAATTTGCTTTATATGCTTGCCGCTTTAACAGGGAGACAGAAAAGCCTGTGATATTTATCCGATAGGTTATCATGCTGTCGTTTCACAAAGTAAAGCAAAATTGCATTTAATACCGTCTTCGGAAAAGCGAGACCGTAACTTGAAACAAACTTCGGAAAGTGTGACTTAACAGTAAATGTCAATGGGGAATTACAACATTTCATAAGATTTCGTTCCCCTTCCCTCGGTTGTTTTTCTCGGAATTACCAGTGCGGAGGAAAAGTGTTAAAGAAATTCGACTCTCCAGTTTTAAATCTACTAAGCTGTGTTCTGCGCTATCAAACTTTACGATATTTAATTTGGTATATGACTTGATTGACGTAAAACCGATTTAAGAATCAAGAATTAAAATCTAAAATCCGTAATCTCTCAGCGAGAGCATCCTTATATATAGGAAGGAAATTAGAAATTGGATAATTTTTTCCGAATATTTAAAGAATATTCCTAATAAATATTTAATTTATCTTACTTTATTAAAAATTTTTATTAGGAAAATATTTCTGCAATATTTTCTATCGAGCACGCAAATCTCTCATACATAAAACATTTCGTGCGCAACGTGAATGCGCTTTTTAAAAAATCGCGAACGCCACGGAGAGATAATGACAAATGCCCGTACAAATGGCTCGCACTAGCGAGATAAAAGTAAGATAAAGGTAAACGGCCGGGAAAGGCGTGCAGCGCAGACCGGTGTGCGATACCATTTCAGAGGCTGCTTTTTTCCGCGAATACCCGATCTCATGTAGGGGTCACGCTCTGCTTCGCTCGGCCTTTCGCTTTCCACTTGGCGTGGAAGCGGGGCCCGCGCATTAATTGTCAATTACTTTGCCGTAAAACCGGGTTTGTGTTGCCGTTTTAACACGTCCTCTGAAGGAGATAAAACCTGCGTTATGCACGCGGATATGACGCTATTGTGCGGTTGGTCGCAACAATAGTTACGTTTTCTGCGTCACGATCTGTGCCGATCGTGAGCTGCGGTCGCTCACGCTGTTACTCTCGAAACTCCCGTTTCGAGTAGCTACAAGCAAGTAGCTACATCTGCATTTTGTGTCATTGCCGGCAATTATCAGCGATGACACACAATGCAGATTTTCGTTTTAGTAAAATTCTTTAATAAACAACAAGACAGATAGCGTAAGTTTCCCATCTACATATAAAGTTATATGTAAAAATCATACACTTGACAAGAACTCAAATCAGAGATTGAAACGTAGTGTTAACTTGTTAATTAACACTGCGCTTCAACTTGATTAAAATTGATTGTTATAAAATAACAAATAAAATTGGCCAGACGGATCGATAAAAAATTGAAATCTGTTTATTCTTTAATAAAATAAAAAATTCTCTCTATGCACATCATACCAAAATGTACAGTAACAGAAATATCATGCTTACGATCGTAATGAGAACGGAAAAGTAATGCGAGCTCTGGGAGGTCCCGTCAGAGTACTCCGTGCGTTGGAAAAATAAGTATGTTATTAACGGTAATAGTTCCGCGAAGATCAGACTGCGGACTCACACTTTACTTTTCTCCTGTTAATCTTTTGACTATTTTCGTGCTATTCAAAACTAAAAAAATCCAGATTCTTGCTACCTGAATAAATATTGTTATAAAATGAAATACACATTGATTTTATCGCATCACACAGAAAGATTTATCTCTTACCTTATCTCGCGTAAAATAATATCAAGATGATCTTACGGAGGTGAGGTAAGCAGATTTGATTTAATGTTAACGGCAGATAAGCCTGACGTTGTCAGAGATAAAGGCTCTTACAAAATCGCCGCGCTTCCGGACTCTCCTCTCCGGAAGAGGTGAACTGACCGATGGTTAAGTATGATGACACGGGAAAAGATAAATTGGACGCGCGCAATGACGGAGCGGCGTCCCGGTGTTTTCATAAGAAGAGGAAATCTGCCTAAAGCGACTGCATGTGACCAGTCACTCTTGAAGCAATCGTCGTCTCCTCGTTTCTCTCAGAATATCGTATCCCTCGAGATGCTTGCGTGCACGCGACAGGTAACGCACATTTCGCAACGTGCATCTGAAAAAACTGCGTTTCCCAAGACTTCAACGTGGGCCAACCGTCGGGATCTCCGGCGTAACAATGACGAGCAGCGTTCGATGTCTTATTCGCGATAACGGTCTACCTCGTCACGCACGGCGGTATCCTGAATGTACATATCCTGCAGCTCGTTTGCCAATGCAGATGGAAGATTAACGGTCGTAAGGCCAAGTAATTAAGCCTTTAGCCGCGGCGTGGCTTCAGGGTGGCTTCGGTATGGCTTCAACGCTCTTGACTGCGACGATGGAAATTTTGTAAATTTGCAATCAACGTCCGGGGGAGCGTGGAATTCTCCGAGGATTTAAATCTTTCGGATCCCTTCAAAGAGCTACCTAAATTTTCGCGCGAAAACAGCAAGCAGACTTACAGAGACTTCTACTTGGGAGGGAAAAAAATAGTGACTGCATTTTGCAGGACGAGAGAATAATTTTACGATGTAATAGTGTAATACTTAGACTTACATCAATATGCTTTTTCCAACTCTTCGTTTTACTTAAGAATTACATAAAGTGCAATTCTCCCTTTTATTAACGATGACGTAAGTACAGAATGAGGCATGGGAAAATGAGGGAGATTTCCGTCGATGATCTGCGAGAGTTCTGTGCACGCGCGCAATATCGAATTACACAGGGAATGCGTTAACGAGCAAATAATAGGCTACATCAACGATAAGACCTCGTGAATTACCGGAGGATCATAGACAGTTCGTAAAAGGAGTTCGCGGCAATTTGAAAAGTTTCCTTCTCAAATACTTTCACTGTAATATGAACACGGCAGGTCTCGTTGCGACAAAAGGCTACACGAGACTTAATGTTACTCGTTACCGCAAAGCTCGCTTGTTACAGAAAAGTGAAAGGGGGAGATATACGTATGTCAGACAACGAAAATGTCAAACAAGGAAACTCGATAATCTAACGGAATCGAGTTGATCGGGTACCATTGACGCAAGTCAAGTAATTCAGACGTCTTCTTATTAAACGCGAAGATAGTTATTTCGGTTTCACGAGATAAATGAATTAAATGAATTAAATCATGGGGGTTTTAATCGATTCGACAGCAAATGGGATTTCATTTACAATTCTTGTAACACAATATATGTTTTACGGTAACTTCCGAAACTCGATAAACTGATTTATAAACAGCCCTTATGTGTGCCGTGATGTGTATGCGCACAAGTTGCGATTCGTCGGGTATACAAAGGGGAACATATTTGTATTATCAAAATCTGACAGCTATTTAACTTGGTAGTTAAAGCGAGTTGTACGTGGAACGCGATGTTGGAATTCAGGAGAACTTCCTGATCAAATAAGCCGACCGTCTGCGGTGTATATTAGATCGATAATGGCATATCACAGTTATGTATAATTTATGCAAACGAGATTATTACATCACGTTTCGCCTTCCTACTTGACATCGATTACCGAGTATCCTTGTCTACCTCTGAAATGTATTAGTGAAGGAAAGGAAATCGAGAGAATGGAATAATTTAGATTTATTAATGAGATTTTTAATGAGACTTTTAACATCGTTTAATAATAATGACGACAATAATAAATGTACAGAATAATAGAACGGAAAAATACGTGAGGACATCGCGCGAAGAAATCTCTTAGCTTAGAACGGAAGATCTCGTGTCCGTTTGCAATCTGATAACGAATACACGCGGGATACTATAATTCGCTGCGTGCGCATCATCTTAATTAGCTTTCAGTATCTCGCACGTGTTGCCGCGTTATCGAATATCATTCAACAGATGCAACTCGGTTGCACTATTGCGAGATTCAACACATTGTCTCACGAGTATAACCACAACTATTTCTGTGACAGCACGCGGTAAAATAGATACGAATTATAAATAAATACTTCGAAACTTCGGAAAATTCAGAGAAGACCTAGCTCTCAGAACCCACACGATACGCAGGTCTAAATTTTTTATATATTTTTTATTTTTTAAAACGTGTTGTGTGGGACACGGTCTCGAGAAATAATTGCTCGCTCAATACATTGTTCGCAGGCGATGACAGAATCCTGATGTAATTTTCTAATCTAAACTCCATTCTGTCGATCGAGATTATATCGATCGATCACAAACAATGACAACATTTTCATAGCAATTATGCGGACAGCTATTACCGAGCGCTGAAATTAATTTAATGCGTATAGCGTCATCGCGAATTATACAAAGGGCATAATACGTATGCGCCAACTGGAAAATAGTCGGGCAGTCGTATCTGATGCAATTACATTTACTGGAACAGTGTGATTATTTACTCTCATTGCGATCGCCATGCGCATTTGGCTTTATTCAACAAATGTGCAACAAACCTGTAGCCGTGAGGAAATATAATACACATTAATACAAATGTATTATATTACGTCAATATATGTTCAAAGCTGTTATGAGAAACCACTGTTTATATCACAGAGACATTTAATATGTATGATAAAGAAGAAAAAAACAATTTTATTGAAACTGTTGTACCTCTCGCAATTTTCTTTTAACGTAGAAATTCGAAGCACTTCGGGCATTCAGTTATTAATCGGCACTGATCCGTGAATTTATTAAATAAACAACATAATCCGATTTTGAGCCACAAATTGTAGAATAATGTAAAGAGAAAGTAGTTGATACATATCAATGCATGCGCATTCGTGTATAGTTAAATATCTAACATTAGCGTGAGAGAAAGACGAGTTTCTTGCTTATCCGGCGTTTATACTTCTGGTTTTCTCGAAACGCACTTGCAGAAGGGGGGAGGGCGTTCAGATAAATGATTCCGGCATTGATAATGACGTCGCCTTGTCGGTTGGCTTTCTAGCGTTAATGTTAACGAGATGTAGCACGCGAGGCGTGTTTCATGGAAACACGAAGTTCCAAACGGGGTCGACAAGCGCTCGTTGTCGACGCAGGTAAAAGTAAATAACGATATGCCTGGCGATGAAATACATATTATACATATCTGCGGACACTTTCGATGTCGTGACGCATCGAGAGTAGCCGCATAATGACGAAATCGTCAAGAGCAAGTGGTCGAGCGAGGGTGGGAGTGAGTGATCTAGCTTTCATGTAGAAAAGAGTGAAAGATTTTGTTAGAGACGTCCCGCACGTATCCTCGTAGAAATTTAATGATCGCGAATGCTATATTAATTGCATCGAACGGCTGCACGTAGAGCGTGTCGCGAGACGACCAAGTGAAACGTATGGTCCGTCTTGTTAGAAAACGAAAAGGACAAGCTTCTCCTTCGCCCGTGTTTGTACTTTCTTCGATTAATGCGGGAGATATCGCGTACGATATCCCTCATTTCCGATAATCGGCAATTAGACCGCTCAACACGTACGTTTGTCCATGTAATGAGTTTTAGTTTAAGGATAATCTGGACAAAATGCGCTCCAAGAACTTGGTAGAATTTACTTGAGTATCTTGAGAGAGAATGTATCGATAGCGCTGAAATGACAAAAGTATTCCATCTTTCGAATGTGTCCGAGATACGCACAGGATCTACACACGTTGCAGAAGGGTGCAAAATTTATGGGGATCTTAGCGCAGCTGAATAAGCAAGGCTTCTGCAAACTCGTAATTTTCGCTTTTTATTCTCCGCGAGGTGTAATAAATAGTTTTTTTGTGGATTCCGCTGGAGTGCGAGTCGGCAAACATGTAACGGCGAGATATCCCACGGTACGGTCAACACACACTGTGAGGCGATCTCGTTTGCGAAACCGCTCGTTTCAATACGTGCCGGACAAAGCGGACGAGGAAGTGCGCCGCGTTTCAGAAGCCGCAACAATTTGTGGATTACCCCGATCAAATACGTCGCGAGTTGCTGATAATGATCGTCGGACGATCGCACGCATTCACGATTGTGCGTTTAACCGGCCGAGAATCCCAGTGGGGAAATTGAATCAGGCGGATCATCGTCGTGTCGTCGTCGTCGTCATCGTCGTCATCGTTTCGCACGCGACACGCTCGCGCTTTTCTGCCGGGGAAGCGGAAGATCTAGGTCATCGTACTCCTGACGCCTAGATGCGGACGCGCGCGCGACTTAACATGCATACCTCGGCGCCGGTTCCTACGGGTCGCGTCTCCGGAATGAAGAAGAACGCTCCCGGATCCCGGACGAAGGGAAAGTTATGACGTTTTCGAGTCGCGGGCGCGTCGACGACGCGTCCTCGCGCGAGCGACCTCGATGCACGAGCAAGTGCAACGCTCGTGTATGCAACGACGGCTGTCGCCGGTTCAATGCACACGGCCGATGAATAATGCACGAAGGAGGGATTAAGTAAGATCACGTAAAGTTCGCCACTCTCCGTTCCCGGGGCTGTCGATATTATTGCGCGTGTCGATTGAATCGATCACTTTGAAAGCGTTTCGGTCTCGCGTTTAAGATTGTTTTTTCTTCTACCGCGCGACGAAACGCACATCATCGTAACGATCCCCACGAGGGTTGATTATGTAAACCGAAGTGAGAGAAACGAGAAGTATGCGCGGACCGTTTATAATCGCAGAGGTAATTATTCTATTCATTAAAGCCGGCGGAACCGGTCGCGAAGGTAAATGCGAGTTACAATTAGACTGTTTCCTTCTGTTGCCCTTTCTCGCGCGATTATTGCGCGTGGCAATTTTATTATACAATATCCGTCGGCAAAGCTGGGATCAAAATAATATGCGGCTATGAAACAGAAAAGTTGTGTACTTTCCCATATTATAATTTCGTCGGAAAAAGTGGCACCGCTTCCGTCTTCCTCTCACCTCGGCAAGCTCGCAGAACAATGGACCGCGGTTCTTTCTCACGAAATTATATGTAACGCGTTTTACCGGCTGCGTCGTGTGTGCGTTTCTTTTTCAATGACTTCTAGGAGTTCACGTAACGCTCTTACACCGCTCGAAATTCTCAGAGGATATGAACACGCGCCGGTTTAATTGCTAAACGTGATAATGTCCTACAAGGTTCACATCATCACATTCACTCTTATGAATTTTGCATATTTAACGTTTAATATACATTTTACAGGACGTATTAGACTTTACAATGTTTGCGCTTAACAGGTAGCTTAATAGGTAGTTTCTTTCCTTCAAGCTTGCCGAAGCTGTTAGACATTTATAAAGGAAAAATGTGGGCAAAAATTTAAAAATTTTACCGTTTCTACTAAAACAGATCTCTTTTTTAATATATTTTTATTTTTTAAAGTGAGTTTCTCTTCGAGGAAAAGTCTCTCAGCCGTGAGCTTTCGGAAGCTTGTTTGGCTTCGCGGAAGTTTTCGCGGCGCACTCGTCCGTCTTCACATCCGTCGATTATATATTGAGACGGTAGCTGCTCGGAAAAAGAGGAAGGAAAAAAAAACTTTCTCCGCTTTAAGAGGTGCACCCATTTCTCATATGGAGACCCACCTGCGGTCTCGTCGCTGCACGTTCCGAGCACACCACGGTAGCACGCAAAGGTGAATTTTTTGCGAGACGAGAAAAACCCGTCGCGGCTTATTTCACACGTGCTTGCACGTATGTAACAGCGTTAACAAACACGTGAAAAATTCATTCCCGTCACGTACCACTGCATCGAAAACTTGGAGGAGGATCTTACGTCTGTACCGGAAGTTACGTTTCCACTTTGTCCGCCCAAGATTGCTGACTGCTGCTCGATCGGGCGGCGAAATTGGGATCGCGAGCTACGTTAACGACGAGCTACTCGCTCGCCGTTTAGGTGAAGCCGTTGGCGTTATATAAAATGAAATCTCGGAAACTCGAAACATCGACTGTCACCCCTTTCCGTATTTCGAATAAAGAGAGAGAAAGAATTCCGCCAGACGTATCTGCATTTGAAAGTTAGAATATCGATATTTGTTCCCTGGTATTGAAAGTGATTGTGAGAAAATGTGTTCAGCGAGGTGTTTCGACGAAGTAACTCATTAATCAAGAAATTGAATTACATTTTGCGTCTATAATTAGATATAAAAGCAATGATATATCTATTGCGTATATAATTAGATATATAGGCTCCGAGAAAACATTTCGACGTTTGACAAACTGTAGAAATTTCGATAACTTGCATGATAACGGCTCGATATTTCGAAAGTTCGATTATGCAAATATCCGTGCCACGCCACTAATTCGGGTAATAGCGTTTAACGCACTGACACTGTTACGTGACTGTTCTGGCACATGGCGCGACATAAGTATGATTAATATACAGCGTGCGATCGCGACGCAGAGCAGACGACGCGTTCGGAAAGGAATATTATATTTTCTATTCGT
Source organism: Crematogaster levior (assembly GCA_901521435.1). Taxonomy (NCBI): domain Eukaryota; kingdom Metazoa; phylum Arthropoda; class Insecta; order Hymenoptera; family Formicidae; genus Crematogaster; species Crematogaster levior. The sequence goes on along the minus strand of CABEGB010000224.1, from coordinate 378,824 downwards.
CCCGGAGACGCGGTGATGATTTTAAACGCAGCAGATTCGACTTATGAAAGCGACGATCGCCGCGGCCGCGACCTGAATACGAGAAATGAAATTGTTGCTTTTCACTCTTCTTCTCTTCTCTTCTGCTTCTCTCCCTGTCATTCATTGGAAACGGGATAATATTCCATGATCGTATAATAGAAAGTAGTATCCGGAAATCAAATTGCGTGCACAGATAAATAGAGGAGAGAGAGAGAAGAGCGCATCAATTAGGTAGCTAATGACGTTAAATTCCGTCAAATCGGATCAGGCGGCGTGAATTTTGAATTCATGATGGAATAATGTCGAATCGATTCCAGTACGTCGCCGTGCGATCGTTATTAGCGCTTCGATGGAGACGGTTTATTCGGAAACTCATAGGAAACGGAACGATTGCGCGGTTCTCGCGTCCTATTTCTTCGTTCTCTCGTTACGCGTTACAATTTTACATCGCGAAAATTGAAACGTTACACTTGCAGCCCGCAATCGCTGCATTCAATAACAGACAGTGATATCGGGCAACAAACATATTTTTTTTGTCCTGTCTCTCTCTTTCTCTCTCTCTCTCTTTCGTTTGCAAATTACTCGTTAGTTTTTTGAACGGTTCAAAAAAGGATCTAAAAAGAAAACTAACGGGATTTTCGAGTTTCTCCCCGCACGTATCTCGCTCAAATGCTTCATTTTGCACGATGCAAAATGCTTTCCTGTAATCATAACAGTTTGAAGTCCTGTTAAAATTGTAGAATGCAGCGCAACGTCGTTTATTAATAACTCCCTCGGGATGACCAAGTTAATTTTCATCGAGATTTTCCCTCGTTAACAGCTCGAGGAGATAGCGATGCATCATGACAAGTGATGAATCGACAATTTATCTTCAGCTGTATCATCGTTAGATTGGAAATCGGATGCAAAGATTTCGAGCAATATCATCGTTGTTCGCGGCACTCTCGAAATGTTGTACAAATCATTTAGATAAGTGCATTCGACTTACTAATGATTTCAAACGCGCTCTAATGACACTGTTTACTATATCGCACGAAGTGGCACACTCTCTTAAGATATTCACGTCCGAGTGCAAAAAGGGGTTAATGACCCCGCCGTTGAGCAAGAAAGTGATGGAGACGTGAATAGGAATCGACTGACCGGTTTTTGTTTTGTGATTTGCCGTTCCATTCACGCGAGCGACAACTCATATTATTATAGATCGTTACCGGAATAATAACATTCGCGTTTGATTCTCGCAGATCTGTTCGCTCTAAACGATCTAATCGTTTTCGCCTGCGACATGAAAGTATGACTCGCAGACGCGAAATCCCTGAAGACTAACTCAATTACTGCGATCGGATTCATGAAATACAACGGATCGAATTCCCTGAGGAGGAAACGGATTAAAAATTTTAATTAAAAATTTTCTCGAATTGCATACATCTCAACTGGAAATATTAAATATCCTTGGAGAATTTTCATTGTAAATTATTTTGTTTAATTGATTAGAAAGAAGCGCGTAATTCCAATATCTTTTCTTTATTTAAAAGTTAAAATAAGATCTCTCCCTTATTATATGTTATATATTGTGCGAAGGTTTTAAAATGAAGCACATCAATTTGTAAAGTAGTTTCGGTATAATAATCTATATACAAAAGACGTTAGTAACTCTTTCTAAAATAATTAATACGTTTGAGATAAATTATTAAAGTTATATATGTGTAATTAGTTACATATATTCTGAATAATGTAATGATATTTAATTTAACATATTTATCTTTCAGTGATGAAATTAATTAAATGTAATTTTCGAAATTCATAAGTTTCTACATTCTAAGCAAAACTGTGCTATTTTTATCAAGAAAAGAAATTTTATATCGTTTTACAGAGAGAGAAAGAGAAATATATAATATATATATATATATATATATATCTCTTTCTCTCTCTCTCTCTCCATTGGGTGGTCGATTTGTTTTTCCGGCGTTTGTCGAACCATTCCCTTTTTCTTCTTCCTCTCTTCATTTCGGTATTTTTTACACGGGTTGGCAGTTCGTATGCTGTACGTGACATCACGGGAATATACGTTATCCGGCGTGGCGAACGAATGTGATAGCGTAGTGAAAAGCTGGCGCACCTTTACCGGCCGGCGGGCTCAAAAAAGTTTATTATTCGTTAGCGATCCCGGTGACCTCGCGGACAAATCCAGGATGCGATTCGCTCGACGGACCGAGCGAAAATTCACAAACGTACGTTTGACCCACTTGTCACAACCCGGTCGATGAAATTCGATTCTACGATCGCACGTCGAACTTTCGACGCGCATTAATCGAATCTAACATCAGGCAACAGAAAATATGGCGAACGATGTAAAACCATGCTCACCATCAGCATCAGCGGAAGATTGATGGAGTTGCGTTTCCTATGAATCAATCTCTATTCGAAATTGATCGGCTCGAAAGTGTATTTGGCCAGGCTGTAGAGAAAAGACCGGATATACATGTATGTAACATCGCGACTGTCGTAAAAGAAATATGTTAGGGCTATTATCCGCAAAACATTACGAGGAAAAGCAAAATTTCTGATTAGATACTGAAGTACAGAATATGTATAAGAATATACACATTCTTCATAATTACATAGTATTTATAATATTATTATAAATAAATCTCACTTCACGATCACAGGATACATTATTATCCACGGGGCTTGTTTCATCGCGACGAAATATTTATGAGGCGCGAAACAAGTGTGTGTGTGTGTGTAATGGCGACACGCAATGCGAAATGTATAACACTCGGATGTGTAACCCAGATGACCATACGTAGAGGAGGCGGAGAACAAAGCTTCCGGCACGGACGTCGTCTATTATTTGCGATATAAAGTGCAACATTATCGAACGGTCGTATTTCGGGATGTGAATCCATTCGCTCGAGGCTTCCCGGTGTATTTCAGCGTATTTTTCTTCCGTCGTGTCGGAGCCGCCTGTCCCCTTCCGCACCCCCGAATAAATGGCCGCGATATACATGGCTTCTGTAAATAGAGGCGAACAGGCGTGGGCTCGGGCGCGGATGCGAGTGATCGTGCACACCCGGAATTATGATCGATACGTTCCTGATATATGGCCGAACCATAAATGTCTTACATGCACCATCGTAAAAAAGAAAAGAGACGATTGTTGTATACATGTGAAGCGTCTGCCGCTGTAAACCGTTAACGACAGGCGGGAAACGAGAAGATACTTTCGTGCGCGGTCAAATTCTACCGCTTCTAGGATCGATAATCCCGACCGACGATTTTTGCATCTATGTTTTCTTAAAAATGGAAATGAAATTTTAAACGTCACAGTACGTAATAGTAAGTTATTTCAAGTCCTTTCGCTGACCTGGCCGACAGTTGAAATTTTTAACGGACAGTTCGTGTCTTTTGAGCACAATGGTTTATAGTTGTTGTATCTTTTATTCCAGAGCTATAAATTTTTGATAAACTTTTCCACGTTTTCACGGATCCTGCTGTGCCTCGCTGCGATCCGACACGCATGACAACTTCGCACAAAGTAAAGCAAGTTCGTCTGGTTCATTTTTTATTAGACACGTCAGGTTCACTTTAGAACCCTACTGTCCCGGAGGTAAATGGTACTGGTGCAAGGAATATGTTGTACCGGTGCGGTGTTATTATATTCCAATCATGTAAGAGTTACGAAATTCTATTTTGATGTGCACTCCCTGCTCGATGCGATAGTATATTAACGTCAAGTGCATTCCCGATAGTGGAATGTTTACGTGACAAGCATTTTGATTTTCCATGTGAACGCATTAACATTGATGCGGATAATATGTCGTATATCCGAGATAAAATATCTGCGCGAGACATTTCACGCCACGTCAGGTATCCAGTATCGCGACATTTATCGATTTAAATTTTATCCTGATTTATGATTCGTGAGTAACGGTCGATTTGAAGATACGCGGAATCGTTACGAATCAATAAACCAGATTATAGCTACGCTCATCTTACGGATATCGCATAGCAATTAATTTGCATATTTGAAAGATAATTCTCAGGATTGAGCAACATACGATCGTATGATTATGTTGTTCGTGAACCGAGCAACCGACGTACGTTACTGTGGCAACATGATCTGAAAATCTATAATTTTTCTAATAATTAAGTATCGTATCGTATTGCGCAATAATAATTTACATGAAATCCTGTCAGAAACAAAAAATATTGAAAATATTGTAGCTATCGTCTGCAATCCATTTAATGCTTCGAAGCATTCTTCTTCTCCTTTTTTTTTCATTAAAAAGAGAAGAGGAATGCTTTGAAGCATTTGTGTTAAGTGGATTGCAGCTATTGAAAATATTCAGTTTTTATTTCTTTTGCTTGTTTTAGAGTACAAGGCTTCGAAATAAAAAAAAATGAATTTAATAGGAATGTAAGCTAGTGATAGATTTGTTGTCGTATCAGATGTAATTTGACGTTACTAGAAACGAAATGTTAAATCCAATCTGAAGATTATAAATAATATATGTTGCCAAAACGTTATATTACTTAAGACTTAACGACTTCATATGTTCCGAGGCTCAAGGACATTCCAGTAATTATACAATACATTATGTACTCGAGACAATGTTTGCATCATGATCACAATAATGCATGAAGACGCGACGGATTCTCAAATCTCGATAAATCTTTGTGCAAATTTTCCCTTTTACCTTATCAAAGTGTTAACATCATTTTATATTACTCCAGTTTGAAATCACCAACTGGAGTAATATGTAAAAATTTACATCGCGTTTTCTCTCTTTCTCGTCACACTAATTAATGTTTAAAAAAGAAATTTCCTCACGTCTACTTCTCATCCTACATGATGATTTACTCGCATTCGTATGTACACCACCATGGATCACTATCAGTAACGAGCGTTGCGTACTCACTTGTGCGAATCTCCGGGTTGGTCGGACACGCTCTCACGGCGAGTATCCACGGGGATCAATCCACCACGATCAATGAATTAGATCAGTTGCGTTATCGATCAATCGGCGAACCGTCTGCGACTCACTACGCTCTCGCGCGTGACTCAAAAGTGCACGGTGCGATCCGATCCGATCCGTACCGATCGTGAGAGGATCGCCAACCGCTACGTTTTACTGCCTCACATTTACTACTATGCGGGACTAGCACATACTGGCTGACCGTCGGCCTGGCGAGAAGAAGGCCTTCTCTTTTTCTCTTTCTCTCTCTCTCTTTTACGAAGTTTCCACCATAAAGCCGAACTGGAGTTCCCCTTCCCCGCGCCGTGGCGCGCGACAATTCAGTGGAAGAAAGTAGGCTTCGCCTGACCCTTTTTATTCCGTGAATCGACTTCACTATTACTCGCTATGAAAAAAAGACCTAGCCGATCGCGCGCCGACGTGCTTTCCACCTCGTGGAAAGTTACGCGTGATGTTAAACTGCGCGCCGGGAAACGCGATCTCTCGTTCACGCGTGCGTTACGCGGAACCATCTAAATTTAAACATTCACGCAAAGATCGCCACTACCGTTCTCCGAGTTGGACTCACGAATTCTTTCCCGATAACGAGAGCCACGCGCAGCCTCGTAGCCTCGTTAATTTGCGGCAATTAATGGTAATGGAATTCCGCGGTGTACCATTTTCGTAAAAGATTGAGAAATGCTGATTTCGTCCGGTGAACACTGCGATCTCGATTTTCCGCCTTCAGTTTCTTTCGGCGCGTTACGGCGTTTAACGGGATATCGGGGAGAAAGCAAAATTATCGAGAAGAACGATACATTATTATTTCTTGATCGGAAAGTTCTTCATCTTTTTTCCCCTTTTAACTATTTTATTCAACTATTTCTCATATTTCTGTGTTTCTACTTTAACGAAAAGTAATTGCAATATGGTAAACAACAAGTCTCAGCAGCTTGTTTTATTTTTTTATATATTATATTTTGTTATTTTAACTAAATGTTAAATTATCGTGACGTTAATGTCGTTCCGGTATTTTCTAAATTAACAGCGAAGCTGCTGCTTCATAACTGAAACTGCATATATACATATCGGATTTGCCAAAGTTGCTGTCCTTGCAGGCTGCCCCGGCTACAATTATTTTGATATATAGTAATTCCACAAAGCGGAAGGAACATTGAATATTCTGCAGAAATTTCATTCAACTTGGCAACCAACCGGGCCGTGGTTAATTTACTCTTTTACCATTAACAAGACTTGTAACCATGTACCAGTATGCCAGGAATTTTCGACTCAGAATTAGTTGAATCTTGCATCAAAGAGATTCCACTTTCTTCTAACGTATGCTGCGTCAGCTTTAAACAGCATGTAAAAGTATCTCGTGACTTTTGTAAAAACTACAAAGGAGACACAGAGAGATCATAGAGAATACTCGTTGGAAATAAAAAAAAAGAGGTGAAATAAAAGAGGTGTAATAAAAGAGGCGCGTTACTACGAAAGTTTGATTCTCTTTCGCGAGTGGCGATCTTTCGAACGAGATAATTATCGTAAATCAAACTGCAAAGTGGATGCGAATATTGCTGCGGAAAGTCGTAGAGAAGACTCTTCCGTCGCTCATAAACCGTTCGTAACGGCCTCGCAGGTTGCGAGTGTTGTGAAGATAGTGGATAAGGAAGACAGCGGGGCAAACTCATATTCGACAAACGGTCCGTGTAACCAATGTACGCTACTTGTATTGTTAACACGTCTTCTATCGGAGTCGGTCGGCTTTTGAGCAATAGCAGTAGGTTAATTAACGTAGCCCCTCCCGCCTGTGAAATTTGTATAATAAGCAGACTCGTTCTTGTTCGTGCGTGAAGGCGATGAGGCAATAGAAGATGGATATCATAGGCGAGCCTGGGATCCACATTTTCTCGCGGATCCAGAAACGCTCATTAAAATTCGGCGTAATCGGTGACGTAATCGTTGCGATTTGTAATTTCATGGTATGGTTGCAAATGCATTGCAAATGTATCCAAAGAATAAACGTCTTAAAGAAAATTAATCTCCAAATGATATTTTTTTTAAATAAAAGGTATAAGAAAAGAGAAAATATTCTCTTTGTTATATCTGTAGTATTTGTGTTACGAAGCGTTTCCTGCTACATTATATGACTTTGTAAAGATCTTTTTGTGAGTGAGAAAGAAATTCTAGATATATTTGTGCAATGTATCTTTTCCTTTTAAATTTAACGAATATAATGAGGTGATGAAACGCGTCTTTGAAGTACCAAGATACGCACAGAATCTTGTAATTTCTTTCGTCTCGTTGTTAGATGCAATTTTACGTACAAAATTAGCATACGAATTACACGCGTTTTTCAATTCAAGAACGTCTCTCAATTTGTGTGTTTCTTCTAAAAAAGAGTACCGTAAAGCAGCGCTTCTCGTGTTGGGTGTCACGTATGTGCAGCCGCAAATGACAGACACTTTATGATCATTAGCGTGAGATTCGACTCTTGGTCGAGTTGAATTTCACAGTGACGACGTGATAACTGTAGAGTGTCTGCGATCTCGTCCTGCGAGCGAGAGGACGGATGTCGTGGTAGGGAGGAAGGACAGGTTGCATAGATCGGGAGATGCGAAAAGGGGGGCACGTGTGTTATGACATAATTGCTTAAGAAAGTTCGGAATGCGAATACACACACACGCACACGCACACGCACGCATGCACGCACGCACGCACACACCTGCAGTAAAAGTAGTCCATGCCGTTACATTCGTTTTGCAAAACTTGTCCAATTGACATCTGCCTTTTTGCTCTTTTTTTATACAGAGAAGGAGATATATAATTATATCATTCCCCACGGCATCAGAATGTCGATACTTCGTTCTCTGTATTTTTACCACGATGCCAGTGACCTTCCCCTACTTCTCGAGCGTAACCGAGCAGTTTCCTGTCTTTTCGTCGCTTCGAAAGAACCGACGACATCCAAAACTTTATTTACAAATCGAAAAATTGAAAGAGAAAGAGCAAATGTTGTGTAACATTGATTTTTTCACAAAAAGGTTCTCTAATGAGATCAATACCGGGAAGAATAGTCGATGCAATTTGCTATATCAATTCGCGATACCAAAAATAAAAGAGAGTAAACTTTATACTTTTTATTTTTTACGTGATAAAAATTATTTAGAAGTTAACTTTCTCTAAGATTTTTACTTCCGGTACATAGAATTATTTTTATATCAAGTCTTCAATTGCTGACGAGTATAATGAGACTTAAAGACTCACGTATTTTACAGTTTCCGTAATTTTCCTTTTCCTCTCGTCGTGATTGCTATTAGTGAACGCATCATTTAAGACCCATATAGACATTCCCGGAGAACATGTACGAATTATTTTCTCGCGGAAAAAAATCGCCACGTCAAAACTACGTGCGATAGCTTTATCGAGAATGTTTTTTATTGCCTTTTAGCCGCAATGCTAGAATTAACGTAGCGTATCTCTCATCGGATTTCCATCCAATCTCGTTTCATTGGGCAACACCGAGGTACGTGATTATCCGGTAAAACGCGTTCATTTTTGTTTCCGGTTCAAAAACGACCGGTTCGCAGGCTCGATCGCGGCACGCGTAAATCGGGACTTGCAACGGAAAAGGGCAAAACCGGCCGCCGAACTGTATTCCATGGGCTGTTGCTCCTTGTAACAAGCCCCAACCACCATCGTAACCGCCGTTCGTGCGCCAAAGTTGCACGGTTGTGGTGCAAAATAATTAAGCGTCGGCTTATAGTGGCCGAGGTGAACTCGCAATTCTCTGGCGAATGGTTCGCAGATAGTAAATCGGCTATCCCGTTCGAGCGCACCATGATTTTCACTTAGGAAAGTACATTACGAATTATGAACCGATTTTGTGCCATGATCGTTGGCTGACTGAAGAAAAAAGAAATAAGCGCAATGCAATAATTTACCGCCACGGTTTCGCGCGAAACGTGAATAGAATCCGTCTGCATTTGTATAGCCTTAGTATTTTTATTGCCTCCTAATTACTTTTGAATCTCGTCTCAAGGACATATCGGGTGAGATACTTGGAATGTAGGTCGATATTTTGAGCCGCGAACAGGCTTAATCATTACCTTTTATCACAGCATAATTGAGGTTATTTATCCGAGATGTTAATCATTCACTTGAAATTTAATTTCACACTCGATTCTGACACTACATTAAAACAAGGATAATTAATGTATACTTGTTTGAAGTGTTTTTGTTTTCAAATTGATGTCAGCATGTAACGTCATGGATATTAAATCGATTCTCAATATCCATCTATCGAGACGTGTCATGTCTTAAAACTGGTAACTCTTAGCTGAGTTCTCAGCAAAAACGGTTATAAATACAGGTCTTATATTCACGTCAAAACGGCTTAAAGTTAGCTTTTACACCATTTATCTAACGGATCTGCATACTGATACTTATTTCAGAGTTCCAGAGTCTTGCTCATCTTATCGACATGAATAAATTAACTACTTGGTCGAGAAAGATAATAAGTTTTTTTAATAAGAAAAGATTCCAACAGAGTAATATTGTATCTGTTTATTATAAATCTTATAAGAAATCTGCTATTCTAAATTAAGGTAAAGACGTTCGCGTGAAATTATATTATATTACTGAAAAATAGTCGCGGAACAGAACAATGTGCCATGGAAGAAAAAGAATTATGCTAATTATTCAGTGGAAGTAGTTAACTGTCATTTATGCGAGTCTTCACAATTTAAAAACGCGTTTTAAACGTTGTAAACGTTGGAAAATTACAGTAGCAGAAACGATGAGAAGCGCGTGTGAAATGTATCTGTTACAGGATACACTATCAAGTTTCAGGTTAACTGTTGCGAATATCTGTGAAAAGCATGTCACTTTGGGGGTGACACTTTGGAGTAAAAGCTGGATGTCCAGCGCGTCAATGATCGCGACGAACACATTGACACGCAGGCTTTCCACTTTTCTCTCTTGATATCCGATTGTCAAAGCGATCAACTTTTAGGGTCAAATTGATTTTATTTTCGAACTACTCGTTCGCTCGAACTCTTTTGACATGAAAACGTTCGCGAAAGAATCGAATATATATTAATATACGAAGGTGTTATTTTAATAGTGGCACAAGTTCACTTTTTGGAGTTAACCACATTTTTTGGGTCACACAAGAGTATTTTTAAAATTTTGAAACCAATACATCCCCCAACTCTTCTTCCACAACCAGCACAGAACACCACATACAGGCATGTTAGCGAAATTGACAAGGAAGTTACAGATATCGAAACATGAAAATGGAGCTGTACCACTATTAAAATTACGCCTTCATATGTTACTATTACAATTTTGTTCAAGAAACGATTATTGAGTCGAGAAAAACCAAATTTAGATAAAAAAAGAGTAATTGGCAGGGATACAGTGATTAACATATTGGCAGGCGTTTAAACAGACTAACTATTATCATCGAATGTGCAACTGTTAATGATAAATTAGTGCTGACGATAAGAATAAAGAAATGTATGAGCAATCACTGCCAATCTCTTATCTCTTCCCTAATCAAGATTACGTTATCAAAATATTAAATTGATTTTCGTAACTTTTATTTAGAACCATGTATAATGTCACATTGCAAAATTTAGCTGAATTTATCAACAGAATTAATTATAAATATACGTTCACAACTATTATCTTTCTTTTTTTTTTTAGAAAAAAATATTGCCGTGTTATAAGCCATGTAAATTCTAGTTGCGTAAATTGCGAATTTAGAAACTTTTGTTTTTTGGCCGCTTTTCTTAAGAAAAGCTTTCTAAGGAAAATTTTATTAAATTGTATATTATGGACTGAAGTTTTATGTGTCAGTGACTATCGCGTTTTCTCAAGACTTTTCCTAATCGAATTAGTAATTTAATATACTTTTATTGCGCTGTAACGAACATATAAAGATTTACGAAAATAATTCTATGAACGCATGTGTTTAAGTTTCTAAATAAAGAAGCGAAGATAATAATATTCTATGTTTTGGAAGAAGATACAAGAAACTTCTCTCTCCATGAAAATAATAAAGTTAAATTTCTTGTCTAAAAAGGGAAAAATTTTTAATTTATTATTTTCATGAAAGTCTCTTGTACCTTCTCTCAAAAGATGGAATATTATTATCATCTTATTTTTTACAGTTACAGTTGTATCTTAATAAATATAAAATCTTGTTTTTTGTATCAATTTAAAATTAAGTTTTAGCATGGGTGGTAATAAATATTTTAATTATGCAGCTACAACGACATACAAGATTGCGTTAAACTCTAAAATAAAAAATAGGAAGTGAAAAGACTTATTCAAAATACAATATATAAAAAGGAAGAAATATTTCTAACAATAAGCTTAATTTGTATTTACTTATTATGCGCAGAAAGCAAATGCTTTAATGAAATATTCCTACAAGTTAATGGTCGATTTTTACGATCCGTTAAGTCTGAAAATTCTTATTTTTCATTAAAAAACTCGGTAGAGAGAACAAACCGAGCGCCATCCCCGTCTATCGATCGATCACTGCCTGTTCAACATGGCACCGGGGTGATATTCGCGTTCAGTCCGATTTCTTGTTTTCCAAGAGGAAGGACCAGGATTCCTCACGAAGAGCCTTTACATTCCTCGAGCATCTTTGCAAGAAGACCACTAAGAACGTAAATTTGCCATATAGTTTACCGGATTTCTTCTTAACGAGTAACACGTCGAACGCAGGTTATGGGAAACACCCTCGCTCGAGGGTGGTAAGTTTATAATGCTGAGAGCAGCATTGATTAATCCGACTGTAATTTTTTAGAATGCCAGTTAAAAGCTATTTCAAGGTTTGTATTTTACACGTTAATCCGTCAATTATTCTAATTATCCTATGTACAATTATTTAGTTTAATTAATAATTAAGTATGAAGTTTATTTTGTGTGACAAAGTACTTAACGCTACAATTTATTTATAACGCATGCTACAATTTATTTATTTAAACATTTATATATAATATGTAACTGAAAGCGATTTTTATTTTTAGTGTTATTGTGAAATTCCATTTTACTTATCATGTAAATTTATAATAACTAAAATAGTTTCAAGTTAATGTTGTAGCTGTGATGATTGATAAATATTGACGTAGGAACTTCTCCTCAGATAATTCCGGCAGGCTTGCGAGAAGAGCCATCCTGCAAAATGCGATGACGTTGCCAAAACACGATGCAACTGGAATGCTCGCCGCTGTTCTGTTACAAGGAGATCTATTTATTCGATCAAGTGCAGGATATACGGAATACCAATTTAGTTAATTGCGTTTGTAGACTGTTGCTCTATATGTATATCTAGTACATACCTGGACTATTTCAGACTCGCGACGGTACGATGACGACTGACAAACACGTTTCATTTCAAAGGAGAGTGAGATCAACATGAGATTAAATACCTTCAAGAGTTGTTTTTCAGTCGACTACGAAAATAAAAGGAGTGTCTCGCGAGAAGAAGTGTAAGAAAAACAAACTTTTAAAGTACCTCACGAAATAAGTGATTAACGAGATGAACAAATTACTGATGCATTTTATTTGGAGTAATAATTATCGTGCAATAAAATACACGGCACTGCAGCGATAATAATTATTATTTTAAGACTTTGATATCTCGGGAGAGTTAAACTCATGATGTGCCATGACGGCTGCATGATATGAATAATGGAATGCGTGCGTAAAAATGTAAATGAAGATACATATAAAAAATAAGTTAAAAAATGCAAATTATGTAATCCCAGAGATAACAAAAAGCACGAGGAGTTAAATATTTGAAAAGAATCTCTTCCTATTTTTGTACGTACATATTATCTATGATATTATAAATGTTGTGTAATACTGTACAAAATATATCAATAAATTGTTTTATTGTGATAAAACATTTTTAAACAATACGAAATTAATCTGTATAGCTTATAAAATATACATATCTGAATAATTTTCATATAGAGCGGGTGAGAAATAATAAATAGTTTTAATATTGTTGTAAAAGTTTAAGATATTTATATACAACTTTATTTTTTCAAAATATAGAACATAAATTTTCTTTCTTTTTTTATAGAAATTAACTTACATCTACTTAAAATCTGATAAAAATCCAGTTTTGCAACTGGACTTACTTTCTCCTTGTATAATTTAACATGTATTATATGAGAGATATGAAAGTAAGTTTCTTACTCAAACTGTGACAGCTAAAACAAAAATATATAAAAATGATATAACGGATTAAATAAGATATTAATTATACGTAATTAAATAAGATATTAATCTTACAGAATGTGTAATTTATTATATTTTAGGTCGATCAAAAATAATACTTACCGCACTTCGTAAATTCAGATAAGCATCTTTCATTTCTTCATTATTAAGGAGTACTAAATATTCTTTAAGTTTATTCAATACTTCATCAAAGGGCGTCTTAAACAACGCTCTAGAGTTCCATGGTACATAGTTAGAATTTGCTTTGCGATAATGAAGCCACGTAGTGACAAATTCGACGAAGTGGCACGATAGGTGTTGCATATTTATGTTCAAGATGAGACGATGAGTACTCATTATGGTACAAAGATAAGGCATTATCGTAGTCACTTTAGTATTACAAAAATGTAATAGAATTACTAAACTTTGATATGTCACATTTTGCGATATTAAATGTTTCTATAAAAAGATAATTAAGTAAGTGCTTAATTATAATCGTTATCTTTTATTTTAGTATTTATTCATTATTTTAGTATTCTTAATATTTCTAATTATTATTAATTTAATATTCCCACAATTATTAAAACAAACAATACAATTAACTTTTTGATAAGAAAAATACTTTTATGCTTTTTCATTCCTGTAGTTTTAAATGTAACTGACCTGTGCATGAATGGAATGGAAAATTTCATAAAGATTAACTAGATACATATTATCGGTATCAGTCATGATATTTTGCAAAACGATGGCCGAGCCATCATCATCATTTGTTAAAAGTTTGCATATAAATTGTATTCCATTTGCTATGCAACATGGTGATTCCGTTGCGTATGTTAACAGCTCAACCAAATTTTTTATTCGTATCGTCAACGGCTTTTTACACTAAGAAACAAATTTATTTTACAATTTCGTTAAAATTTTTACGTGTGTAATTATTATACCTTCAATGATGATTGTTTTTGACAATAAATAATAAACGCAAGCAGTTTTATACTAGCGGTGGATAATTGTGATCTCTCCTTCGAAAATCCATATTCATATATCTGTTTTAATAACCGAAAATTCTCTATATATATCTCAAGCACTGTAATGGAAGTTGTTTGAAACATTTTGAATGGCAGAAAGTACATATAATTGTGGAGTGATTATTTATTTTTATTCGAATATTCTTTATTTTACTTTACCTTCGAATGACTTGTACGATATAGTGATATCTAATAAAATGTACGCTTGCGTTAAAATTAAAGTCATAAATTTTGGATCTGTGTTCTTCTTTAATATAATATCGACAATACAATCGGCGCTATGTATTATGAAAGTTATTGGTATACTCGTGGATGGTCGTATAATATTTGTTAATTCTAGAGTCGTCTCTATATGCGCGACTGCAAATACAAATTGAGAGATTTTTAATTAGATATAATTATAATATTAATATAATATTAGATAATATTATATAATATTAATTTCAAATAAATAACAAATGTAAATAAATTTCTAAAAATTTAATAATATAGCTTAAGTATTTCTCGTAATAATTTTTTTGAGAGATTTAAAGGTATTGAATTATTTTGACAAACCAGTATCTGATTGATATGATGAAAGAATATCAGGTAGTAAACACCATACAATATCCGCGACTAAGTCCATGAGCTGTCTATCATCTTTGACGATTTGTACTAAATGATGAAGCCCCTTCGTAGCAACATCAACAATAGGTTTGGAATAATTGGCAATTATCACGCCCTATTTGCAAGTAAATAAAAATTATTACTTATTTTCATATTTAAAAAACTTCTTTTTTACCAAAGTCATAAAATATTACAATTTAACTCTTATTGAAACATTTAAAATTCCTAAAAATCTTTAAAGGAACGTTAACGAGAACATATAACCAAAAGTACTAATTTCATGTTTTCTCTCTTTCTTTTCTAACATAAAAAAACATTCTTGTCTAACATAAAAAAACATAGTTCCGCTTACCAATAAATGTCGAACAACTTTGGTGAAACTGAATGACAGTGGCTTGATATCACCATCAGACTCTATCAGCCACAAATTTAAAACTTGATTTAATAGGTCTTGCGAAATGTTCGGACATTCAAGACAATAACGCAAAAGATCGATATGATGAGTATAGAATTCGCTGATGTCTGACTGTTGTAAGATGCTCGTTATTCGATTAACCGCATTTTCGTAATTATACACTAAATTAGGACGCGGATGAGATAACGATGTTACCTGAAATCGAACGCAATAGGTATATGGCGCAAACAAGTGTTAGTACGGGATAAATATGTACTCACAGCAAATAACAACCATAGGGGTTTTAAAATCGGGACTGAGATCGGCACAGATTTTGGTAATAACATGATTCTAGCAATTAACGATTCCAAGGATAGCACGTCGTTTCTGAAGCGTGAGATAGAAATTATAATATTTGAATGAAACGAGAGATAATATGAAAAAGAATGTATATATATATTTTTTGCATACTCTCGAGTGCCAAGAAAATGATAGTATAGCAGAATTATAAGAGCCGACCCATCCCTTTTGCTTACTACAGCATCGTTCCATTTTGTCGAATTTTTTGGCAATTGAAGAAGACCTAAATGCAAAAAATTTACAAATTTCGATGTTTCTACGGAGAATGCCGTTTTACCGAGAATACCCAGAATCCGTGATAGTAATATGCAAGTGCTCCTTCGTAAATTCTCTCTGCAATGTGAAACGTTGCTTTACAATTTGTATGTTGCTGTTTAGTGTACATCTTTGAAATAAGAGATTCAAACTTTAGCAATAATATATAATATAATAAATTTATCCAGTAATATTGTAGATCTTAGAAATAATTTATATATTAAACATTTTCAGAATTATGAATAGTACATCAAATAAGAATTATAGAGATCTTTTCATTTATACATTTTTAAATTCAAATTCTGAAAAAATAATATAGAGGAAATTAAAGTCAAGAAAATACAGTTAAAGCATAAAATAAACCGTTAGATAAAGTGCTACAAAATAAAAGCGTTAAAATTATCTCTAAAGGTGATGAAGGAATTCTTAGCAATTTCAGTGTGTTAAAAAATGTTTAATTAAAAATAATTTTCTTTAAGGCACGAAAACTATCTGAGCAAAAATGTCTAAAATACTTAGATCGTTGAATGTATTTGTGAGCTTGTTTTTATTACATGTCACACGGATTTATAAAAAAATATAATTATATTTAACTATGAAATAGAACATATCCATGCAATTGTGTTTAGCAATCGCAATATAATTATATTAATCCATAGAATAACATTAAAACGGCGGAACTTACGAAAGCTGTAGGGTTAAATATAACAAGCGTTTCAGATAACCATTTGCAGCCAAGTGGTTTGACAAGTTATCCTTATTACAGTTTTTCAACTGATACAAGTGGTTCAGACAAGTGATGAGATTTCTATAAAATTCAATCAAGTCGAGACGAGACAAATCTGCGTTCTGTCAAAAAGATGTATGTTGATCACAATGATATTCGTAATTCATTTCATTCATTCGTGTGATATATCATTAATAGATTTATTTTATATTATCTTTCCCGACGAACGTACTTTAACGTATGGTATAAGTATATTCATCATCGTGTTGTACACGCAAATTTCTAGACCGTCTTTCTTGTCGCAAATCTGAAGTTCGAATTGATCCTTTTCTCTTGAATCTTGCATGAAGCAGAATCTGTCAAATGGAAATATTTGTACAAAAATGGTTTCGATAGGTACTTGATGGTGCCGACGCAGAGAAATTAATTGATAAATATTTCACCGAGAACTGCTAGCACAGGTACTGCATAATGAATCAACAGCAAATAAAATTGTGTAGTCGTCATCGTCGTATTTGACAATTTTCGTCATTGATTTTAATACATTGTGACAGACGTCGATAATCATCTCCTCGTCGGTACTCTCATCGAAAGCTGCTTGTTTCTGCAGGACGACATTTAACATCGTGACAGCCGCAAATTTCAGTTTATTCTTCAACAGGTCTTCGATGTTCAGATTCTTCACGAAAAGTACAGTTTGCTGCAGAATGCAGCTCGTGTCGAAGCTCACATCTAGTTTTAGCGATCTTAAAGTATGATAAAAATGCATGAATTTATGTATAATGGTATAATTGCTTAAGCAAAGTATTTGATAAGTCAAAATCATCGATAGGTTAATGAATATAAACGAAAAACTATATATGCAGATCTAACGATCAGATAATAAATGTTATTTATAATGTATAAGATATAATCAATAAGTAACATGTAATTGATAATATAACACATTAATTAATTATAAAATTATACATCATAATGATATCATAATATAATGATAAATAATGTGGAGATAATACAGAAAAGACTGCATTATGTTTTCATAATAAACGATAAGAAAAAGATACCTAACAAGTACATCGGAGGCGCCCTGTATAAGTTTCTCAAACAACGTTGAAGTTTTGAGTGATTTATTTATGCAGTAACAGAGTCTCAACATTGCTCGTATAGCTATCATAGCCGCTTGATTTTCATAGAACTCTCTGTGGGCGCTCAGAATCTCGAAGCACTGGAGAACGACTCTGCCAACAAAATTGGCTTTTAATCGTGAAATAGTGAGGAATGAGAAGTTTCGCCAAATATTGAATTCTTCGTAAGAAAAAAGTTGCATACTTGACGAAATCCTCATCCGACGTCTGCATGCCGTCGCACATGGTAGATATCATGTCGAATTTGACGAACTTTTCCACAACGACGCCTCTCTCGGATTCTTTCGTCTCCCTCAGGAACTTCAGTATTTTTTCCGCGACCCAGACCTAATTTCCCAGCAGGCAAAAGAGAGAAAATAAAAATTATAACAGAGCTGTACGTCAACGGACGAAGCTGCTAACGTTTTTTGCATGCGAAAACGTAGAGTATCGGGCTGATCTATCTCGTTTTCACTTCTTTCCGCTCCATTTCCGTTCGATTCGTCCTCGATTCGTGCGTTACGCGTTCGCGTCACAGGTGATGAATACTGCTATAATTTCGCTGAGTTCACACCGAATGCACGCGATCCGAGTTGTAACGTCCTCACGCTCGTTCGATAATGAAATCGCTTCTTCTTTGGTCTCTCTTCGCGTGTTGGTGCGGCATCGGTGATTAAACCCAGCGAAATTATTCTTAAGTCTTAATTAAGAAGAAAGTTACACTGTATTAGGAAGAAGAGTAAGAGTCGAGGCAGCGTTGTCCTGTGTTGAAGTTCGAGGCGATTTTTCAGGACAAAGAAATATTTTACTATGTATATAAAATATATAAAATATGAAAAATATTTAATATATAATATTATATAAAATATATAATATTTATTTCAACATTAGAACTCTCTTATAGTCCGTTCAGTGACGAAAATTTGAACGTGAAATAAAGATCGAGCGGCGCTTCTAAATTTCTCTTGTACCTGCGCGTTTCCTGACATTAATCGGTTCTTCATATTCGGCAGCAGAATGTTCATGTCGTTCACGCACAAGTCAAACAACGGCTCCATCGCGTCGAGTCGTCGGATCGTTTCCTACGCAATGACAAATCCGCGCGTGACTGACAATGAGAATTGTATCGACGCTTGAGCGTAATGAACAGAAGTGCGTCGCCCATTCAGACGTTCAAATTAAATGGCTGACTTCTCGATGTTGAAAGAAACACTATTTGTGGGCGAGGGTTTGGATGTTTGAATATGAATTTAATTGTCAGATGTTTCTCGCGAGAATACAAAATTGTGTGAACAAGAGAGAATTGGATACGCTCTTTTTTAACTTTGTATCGAAATATTTTCGTGAATCCGCGGGGAAGACTGTTTCGCAAATAGTCACTTGAGTTTGGGAACTTACGGACTTGACCTCGATACAATCTGGATGTTTACACACACCTATATTCATTTTATACATCACGCACACATGCCTACGTATACGTGTTTTTGTGAACGAGATGGCGCAACGAGTAGCTGAAGAAAAGTAAAAGCGAGGTAATAACTTCATTCACAGAGAAGAATAAAAGTAAGAAGAAAAAATATATATGCCGTAATATTATTTGCATTTGAGTTGGAAATATTTTTTCAAGAAAAAATGCATACGTATTATTAAATGTAAATGTAAAAAATAAATGTAAATAATATAACATACAATGTAATATAATGTATTATATATGTAATAAATGATATATAATAATATATTTCTTTAATATAGTATAATATAGTATAATACACTAAGAGAAATATATTTATTATATATTATATATTATACATAAATTATTATTATTGTTGTAATTATTATATTGAATTTTTTATTTTTCAATTTAAGTTGGAAAATGTTCAAGTCCCAGATGTTATTAGAATTAAGTTGATTTTTGTAGAATATTTTTCATGCTATAAAGGGAAAAGGAAAAAAGCATTCAAACCATCATCTTTTTAGAGAACAGGACTAAATTTAAATTTTTAGCACATCTTGAATTGGAAGAAGTTAATTTTTATTTGTTGACGGAGCCTCTTTCTCTCAGGTGTTTATTATTATTAACACATGATAAAGTATTATTTGACAGGCAAACTGGCCATGTGAAAGCTTTTCAGCCAATCAATAAATAATAATAATTTATTATTATTATTAGAGTAAAGAAACATTTTATAAGATACATCATTAAGTTTCGAGTAAATTACCGCGAAAAACGTGTCACTTTGAAGTAAAAGTTGGACGTCCAGCTTATCGATGACCACGACGAACAAATTGACGTATCGAATGTTCTCACATGTCGGCTCTCCGCCTTTCTCTCTTGACATCTGATTGTCAAAGCGATCAACAAAACTTTCAGGGTCAAGTTCGATTTCCGAATCACTTGCTCACTCGCGCGAGCTCTTCTTGCTGAGAATTTCACGCTTCACGAGGGAATCAAGTGAGCTCGCGTCGCTCCATTTCGCCCGATGGACGACGCACGTATTTACGACCGCAGATTTTCTTGTCTTTCCCAATTCACGCACCAGATCGCTGTTCGATTAATTTTCTCCCGCGATTTATACAAAAGTTAGAACTTTCATAACTCCCGTTATTGTGAAATTAAGATGTTCCACAAATGAGCTCTCGAGGATCACCAATACATCGCGAAAACGTAAAATCGCCTCGCTTTCGCGATCCGCGTAAGTGAAATCGCCTCGGCGACAACGATATTTAACGAGCGTGTGATTACACGCGCCGAGCGCGAGTAATCGCGATATTAATTAGTAAACGCGTTCGAGCGAGATGCGACATGTGACGCAGGATCTATTTCATCGTTATTTTTATTTCAAGAATGTGCTCTAAGTAGACTGAAGAAACCGTTTTATCAGCAGTAGAAGTGGGTTACGAGCGTACGATTAATGCACGATTAATTAACCGAAAACAAAGACAGGTAATGACGCCGTCGAGACTTCGCGTCATTCACGAGACGCACAGACGCCGCAAATCGATATTCGATCTCGAATAGACGGATTGCATTCAAACAGTGTTGAAAAATAACATTTATTCCGGAGCGAATTCTCAAAGCGAGTTTTCCGCGATTGTTCTCTCAATTGTGATTCCAAAACAAAATTTCTGCGAGCGAAATGGAAATGTTACAAAAAATGTCAGATTTTTCGTTGTTTCAACATACACAACGTAGAAATTACATTTCGAAACACATTTCCAATCACGATATTTGAAAGTGTTCGAATATTTAAGAATAATCTTTTATGCTGCATAATATTTGTATATGTAACTTCTGATAAGAACCCAGCAATCACTAACAGTATATAAATGCAATGTAACGCGTGTGTCACAGTTATATATTATTGAATAGGAAATTGTAACACTGATGTTATGTTACTGTCAGTGATCACTTGGTTTATGTAACTTCTTATCAGAACATCAATTACACAAATCAACATCAGTTACACAACATCAATGTTGCAATTTTCCACTTAACAATATAAATGCAATGTAACGCTTGTGTCACAGTTATATATTGTTGAGTAGGAAATTGTAAGATTGATGTTATGTTACTGTTAATTGACGTTTGCTAGGCTAAGAAAAAAAATTTTTACATATTATTGTATAATAACACTCTTGCTTCACTTACCTTAATATGATGCGGTCGTTAATTACCAAGATAATATAGAGGTAAAAGTAGTATAAAGAGATTTTGCTTACACAACAATAACAAACATCATTTACTACAACGTTGCAATTAATACTTTAATAGATCTCCGTTTCTCTCTCCTCCCTCCGCGGTTTATTCTTATATTCTATATAATAATCAGTTTCTTTCTTACTCTCAGTGTAGTGCCGCGCTACGATGATCATGACGTCGACTGTAATAATTATGATAACAATAATCAGGATAATAATCGTGAGCCGTTAGAGTTGTAAAATGGCATCAGGTTTTCTAACGTATTTAAAATATTCCCATGATAGGGAGAACTGCGCGGGATATCCTTTTATTATCCTCGTCCCCACTTTCTTGCGGAAACGTTCAGGTGTCGAATTCGATTCATCGTTCGATGAACCGATCGATGCACCATGAACCCGCGACTGCTCTCGAGCCATTTTACAATCGCCCCGCTCATGTGCAATAACGCTATCAATAATTGTACAATAAATGCATATGTGAACAGAATCGTAACTATGGAGGATAATATCGAGATAATCGTGCATTCGCGTCGAACCGTCTTCGAAGTCGCATCTCCATGTGCGAACGTGCAATCGATAGGGATAATTCTGATTCCAAAATCGATTTAACGTGAAAAGATCATGAAATGCTTCAATTTTCTCTTCGTAAACGACAGCGAAATTGGAGTCGCGAATGGAATCTCTTCAATCGAACGACACCGATGCAATCATTTGGTAACTGGATACATAGCATCGTATCGCCGATGTATTTCCGGAACGGTCGCGTTTTCTTCTGTGGGTCTTCTGTGATGTAATCTTCTCGATACCGATATCAAGATATCTCGCATGTCGTCGACATTGAATTCGATATTGAATGCTCGTAAAGGGACGCAACTTCGAAACCCGATGACGCGAAATATGAATTAACGATTCTCGCGATGAACATTCACCTCCGTTCCTCCGGCTAACGCTAGATGTGTTTATATTCTATGCTTTCAGGTAAGATTCTCTAAGAACGCGCCGATAGAGGCACGAACGATAGTCCGAGTGACTACCGAGCGAGATATTTTCGTAACATCGTAGAAACGTGACAATTATCGTCGTACTTTAATCGATTTAGGAGTTTTAAAAAGCGGTGTAAATGAGAAAGTGCACTTTGAACGAATGATTCTCTAAGCTATAATAAATAACGCATTGTACATCGTATAACGATACAACAAGAAATGTAGATTGACAGGCGTAGTAATATGTAGTAAAAATAAGAGAGAAATTAATTGATTAGAATTAAAAGGAAACTTTACATTTAAAGTTTACATTAACTTACTACCGATATAAAACTGAAAAAAGAACTTAAAGAAATAGCTCTGCACATTCGTGTGTTGTAAATTAATAACATGATAATGGATAAATTTGAGGAGCAAAAATCTTCATGTATCCTCATCTAGTAAAATCTCTTTCATCGATAATTATTATCATTAATCAATAATAATAATTACTGATAATAATAATCGTTATTTTAAACACAGTCCGC
Organism: Crematogaster levior; assembly: GCA_901521435.1. Taxonomy (NCBI): domain Eukaryota; kingdom Metazoa; phylum Arthropoda; class Insecta; order Hymenoptera; family Formicidae; genus Crematogaster; species Crematogaster levior. Next base: position 355,904 of record CABEGB010000224.1, on the reverse strand, counting down.
TTTTCGATTTTCAACGCCTTGAATTGCTTTGCCAGGATTCTCTGTTGTCCGAAACGTTAATACGCGATAACGCATCGTACAATAATACACAATAATTAATTCTTTATACACAACTCGTCGTAATATACTATATGATAATAATGATCGTACAACTAACAACTTTAATGACGTTATACTCAACTTCGAACCGTCGGCCAGAGACAGAATCGACGTTCTTCTTATAAACGTCTCCCTACGATAAACTATACGAGATTCGAATGCAAAACGTTTTTTAAGAACGTGACCATTCACGCGATGACAGATACGAGCGACTCGTTAAATTAACATGTTCCGCGACTCCTATTATAGACTCTGTTTTATATCATTCATATATATTTACTTATTTATATATTTATATATATATATAATTTCTCTTTCTGTATTTATGTTTTTCTTTCTCTTTCTGAAAATCTCTAAGCTGTATGTTATAAGGACTAGTTACACGATAGGATTTAATTTAACTATGTGTACTCAACAAGCCAGTCTAGTTTCTCACCTGCCGTGCTGACGGCGGGTCAGAACATAAAGAAACGCTTGAACACTCGGGATGACAACCTCCATCCATTTTAGTGAAACATCTCGATTACGATGATCTCGAGCGCGCGTCTCCAAGCACTTACAAGCTAAATGACTCTCTCGATCGACGTTTCGATATCCGATGCGACCGCTTCCCGTTTATGCTCGAAGGATGCATATGTGTGTGTGTGTGTGGGGCGGGAGCGTGCGCCTCCCCTTGTCTTATATCTAATGTCCTTTAGGCAATATTCTACACTAATTGGTACACCGACGTACGAGCCGCTTCGAACGATATCTACGCGTGAATTACGCAAAGTTTGCGTAAATGCCATTTAAAAATTAAAATCCGCGACACGGCGACCCGATAATGTGTCATTTCGCTTTTAAATTTGCGTCTTAAAAATAAAAAGTTCTACTTACGAGTTTTATCAAATTGACATTGATCTTATTTTAGCAAGTTTGGACAGATGAGAAAAACTGTTCGCAATGATCGATGTATATACGCACCAATCGAAGTTCCCTCGGCACGTGCGTACGTAAATTTCCCGACGCGGCTCGTACATCGCGTCCCGTGTGTCTCCTATTAATATTAAAAAATACAATGTACGACAGTGATAACGCTACGGCGGTGGGAGCGGCCGCGACGCGAGCGATAATTAAGGCGAGAAACGCCGAAATGTTCATCTCGGACTGTGGACTAGAGTCTTATCGTAAAAGGAGAAAGGAAAGAGGAAAAAATATTTCACGAGAAAACGCGCGCTACTGTTTCTCGGTCCTACTTTGCCTGCTTTAAATGTACGCAAAACGCAGTACGAAATGTACAAGCGAATTCGATTTTTTTTTCGGTGATACAAGGGGAAATCCGAAGAGAAAAGGACCAGATTTGGACGATCCCGCGGCTTTTCCCCTTCGCGAGCCCCTCGACTGTAAAACTATTATCGATTTACCTGTCCTACGGCCTTCTATGCCGAACGAGACGACTCACCGTTATTGAACTCTCGTCTCAGCGATAACGTATTACCTCTCTATGTAATTATAATAATGCGTGTGTATGTAAGATACTTTGTATCGATTACGAGCGTGAACATCGGCAGACGGAATTGTTTATGGACTCAATCGACGACCGATATCGACGGGATTTCACTCGATTTGATACCCTCTGCAAGCTGTTTACAAAAGAATTTTCTCCTCCGCCGGCTTCCGGATTCGAATTGATGTGTACTTTTGTGAGTCATCGCGCTCTGCCAGGCTTCTTCTTCTTCCTTCTACTTTCCTTTCTCTGTCTCACGTCTCGTGTCGCACGCGAGTCCGTGAGCTCGAAACGGCAAGATCGATTGGCGACGCTGGCGTAAATAATAGAACGAGCCGCAGCCATTCTGCTGCCGTTGGCTTCTCTCGTAGCAAAGGTACTCGTACGATTATCGAAACGTTATTTTACCTATGTACATTACACTAGAATCCACGGTGTCTGCAGGCGCTTCTTCGTACGTCGGGATACACGCTGAGAGTTCCGCCCGCAGAACCCTAAAAGATAATTCGCTAATACTAATGATCGTTGGAGTGTCACGATTCTTGTCTTAATTGATTATAGATTCACACTTGTTCGAATAAAAAAAAAAACGATCCTCGAACACGCTTTTTAAACAGTCCTCGTATATTCCGCTTAACTGTCGATCTTACCTGTCATTGTTTGGCGGAATGATACCTAGCTAGCTTCATTTGCAGCGGATTAGATATCTTCATGTGAAAGGCGATGTCGTCCAGGGAAGCATCGCGAACGTCCAACCCACCGATCGCCACGAGGCGATCACCCTTGCAGATCTTGCCGGTTTCCATAGCCTGACCGCCCGCTGTCTGTAGAAATCAGTAAAACGCCATGAGCGTAAGGATAACCATCGCTCACGTTAATAGAATTGAAAAATTAGACTCACCAACTCTTTTACGTAGACTCCCTTGTTGCTCCAGAACGCGGCGAAACAGAGACCAGCTCCCTTACCGCTCTTTTTCTGTATCTCGACCTCGTATTCCTCGGTTGGTTTCTCGTGGCGCAATACCGTCATCGTGATCTGTAAACGAAACATTGTGTCACACTCGTTCAAACAATCGAACGAGGACTCGAGAAAGTATTAGAACACAGTGACAGCGTCGCTCATATAAATTAGATTCCAAGCTCTCACCGTCCCATATCTTCTTCTATAAAACAAAGACAATTGTTTAACAGAATGCAAATGTTACGTACAGTCCCAGGAGCTTGTTTCAGGACTGTCTCGCGAGCTTTGTCATGCTCTATCTCCATGAAGCTGTCGTTGTCTATGGCGAGAATCTGATCGCCTGGTTGCAACCGACCATCCTTCCCAGCTGCGCCTTCGGGAGATACGTCCAAAACGAATACTCCATTCTAGAAAAAGTGTTGTCTCTTGTGGGTGCATATATTAACATTGATAATTATTTAATTTGTATTAAATTGATCATCATTTTTGAGAAATTATGTGGAATTAAGTTTTATCGATATATGTATATTCTACATTTTAATTAAATGTTTCACGATTAGACAAAAAAAATTTATAAAAGATGTGTTATGTTACGTGAGTAGACGAAATACTTTTGGAGATTATCAAATATACTCACACAAGGAGTGTTAGAACCACCAGCGATGTAGAAACCTATACCTTGATTCTTCTCCTTTTGAAATTCTATCGTGGTTTCCTTGCCGACTTCTATCTCGCAGGTCTTTGGATCCTGCCGGACTTTCTTCTCTTCGGGTTCCGGTTCCTTGGCGGTCGCTGGCAGTAGCGAAGGATCAAACATTAAATATAGATCGTGCAAATCATAGTTTCGAGAACGAAATATATGCGTTATTATGAGAGTTTCAAAGAGATTTTTAAATGAAAGTAAATGAAAGGTAGAAACTTAATTATGCTATTAAACTCACTCTTTTGCGGAGTCTTCTGTACCGAAATTGAAGAATCATCCTTGAGTTCCTGACTCTTAGCTTTCTCCTTCTGTTCTTTATTTTCGTTCGGATTGCAAACTACCAATTTAACGACACCCTCCGCTTTCTTCAACAACTCTGTCGCCTATAAAAAAATTAACGAGATAGAATGTAGATTGCTCAAATGCTTAACAGTTTAATTTAATTCTTGTTTAAAGAAGAGAAACACGAAAAGTACGAACCTCATCGTACGTACGGCCTAATAAACTGTCCATATTAACGGCCAGGATCATGTCGCCCACTAGCAATCCAGCCTGAAATATCAGTTGTAAAGTATATGTGAGTTTCGCTTAAAATAGGTTTCTCAAGGTCGTAAGTACGAGCGAAAATTACCTGTTCCGCGGCACTGCCTTCTTGAATGTCGGACACGAAGATGCCTTGCCCTACGGCCAGATGTTTTCCTTCGATAATCATTATGCCAAGGCCGTATTGACTCTACGAACGATCAGTCAGCAATTAATATTAAAAAGTAAGAAATATGTGCGAAATATCGATCAGATTCGGTAATTATAGGCACTTACCTTCTTTACTTGTACGTCACGGACTCCCTTGTACTTCTTAAAGTCTATATAAACCTGCAACACGTGAGATATTGTCTATTGCTTCACGGTGATACAATATACTCCCATACACACGAAACGTTGAAATAAATTTACAGTATTTTAATTTTTTTAATCTCTCAGAAGACAGAGAAAAAATCTTTACTGAATTTACTAGAGTTTTGAGATTTTAAGCCGCGATGATTTCCTCGAAATTATAATTTTAATGGATTAATCAAAATTCAACATTCTGAGAAGTAATTTTTTTGCATTGAAAAAATCAGTCTCAAAAAGCAAGACTCTTTTTTAATTTCAAAAATGTTGGATTCTTATGTGTCACATGGTTTTTCATAAGAGATCAGAATTACGATTTTATTCTTTTTCGAATCATTATCTTTTTTCGAATACTATCTAACATTGTTCCAAAACATTCACATTATCAGTTATTTATGTAGTTATTAAAATAATTGTAATACGTAGCACTTCTTTTTCTCGTAATTGTTATTCAATTTAATTACAATGCGCCGAGTGTATTATGCAACGCTCAATTTACTTTTTGCTGATTTATTATTTTACGAGTACCGCAGACGGTTTTGAACGATGAAGATAAAAAAGAGAGACGCGAATTGACTTACGTCATCCAAGGTTGGTGGAAATTGGACTATCGGCTTTACGGCGATGTCGTCGACAGCCTTCGATCGTCTGCAACCGGGACAGGCGAAATCCGTTTATAGTTTTAATGAATTTTGTTATACATGTCGTCTCTACGTCACGCTACATCGCGGAAAAAGCTCTGGTATCTCACCGATAAACGATGATTTTGAAGAGAGTACCGGCCATGCCTTTGATAAGCGCGGAAGCGTTCAGATGACATCGTCCTTGTAATACGCAGCCGTTTATCTAAGTGAAACGGAAAATAATACATTTTATTCACATTTCCAGTGTTTATTTATCATATTACACAAAGGAACAAAACACAAAACGCGACTTGTAAAATTGCAGCTAGTAAATAAATGCAAATTCTTTTGGCCCATATGTGCGATAAAAAGATAAAATGTATAAACTTCAATAGAAACGAAATAAAGGCTTGTATGCATTCAAATATGATTTTTTTGCTTCGGTATATCTTCCTCGACTTACAAACTAACTGTCGAAGTATTACATCAATTTTTAAGCTACGTATTCTTGAAACTTTTTAAATATTTCAACGTCAAAGTCCTTTTGCAAAATTTGTAGAATTACAGAATTCTTTCTCTTCATCTATATTACGGTATTAATTAAGCACGATAAAGACGTTTATTGTTTTTCGACTTATGACTATACACTTTAGGTGAAAGTATCGGTGTTGTGTTATTTCCTCGAGAAAACCCGCAACGCGTAACGTCGCGACGGGCGAGTTAAACGGATTGCAGACGGCGCGTGAAACGAAGGTTAAACAATCTGACGATGTGGAGAACCGCAGTCGTAAATGACACGTCGTAAAACCGTGGGAAGAGAGGGAAGGAGCGAAACACTCACCTCCAATATCTCATCGCCGATGTGAAGCCCGCCGTTCTTGTAAGCCGCACCTTTCGGATTGAGACCACAGACGAACACTGCCATTCGGTTTCTATCTTTATGTCCCGCCAGAGAGATGCCTAATCCCCGCCTGTCCTTCTCCAGAGTGACCATCGCTATCTTATGCCCGAGATTCTGGTATTTTTTTTGTATCTTCACTGCAAAAAGAGGATGTCCTCGCGTAAGGATCAGTCGATTAACGCGCACCAGTCCAGACGCGCGCACGTTGGACTTTAAATTGACATCAAGTTATTTTTCAGATCGACCATGTGGATCGATCGATTGGGAAGATAATTATATCATGAAATAAAACAAGCCTTTTTTTAGAGCCAAAAAATATATGTATATATCAGTTAGTCAAGTAAATATAACGTATGTATAAGTTTATTGCGAATTGTCTTTTTATGTACTGACTGTAATTTACTTGACTAACTGATATATACATATGTTTTTTGGCTCTAAAAAAAGGCTTGTTTTATTTCATGATTTTATCTAAGGAGCCATAGCAAACATTTTCGTTTTATTTTAAAGATAATTATATCCTATTTCGCTATCAGTGATCGCCGAACGTGACGGGAGCGATTGCACAGAATGAATATCGATCCCTTCTGTGATGTAAATAGCATATGTATAAATATCAATTCCGAATTGTTCCTGAATCGCGGTCTACATTTAGCACAGGACGTCACTCACTGATCGTGTAACCGAACTCGTCCTCTTCCTCCGGATCCGCTTCGATCTCCGACTTCGTGCGTTTCACATTTCCGGCGCTTTTCCGCGAGATCTAGGCAAGAGCGAATTTTTACAGCACGTTATAGCGCGAGAGAGAATCGATAACACTCGGCTTTCATTACGGTTACCTCGATGCCGCTCTTCGTGTAGACATTTCCCTCCAGCATACGCGTATCTTCCTCGTCCTCGTCCGAGCTCTCGTCTGAGGAGTACTTGGGCTTGGAGGCGGGCACGATGGAGGTCGCGTGGTCCTCCCGTTCCTCGCTGACTTGGCGAAGGATACTTGGATTCACTGGGGGCGATGGGGCTGTTTTTCGAATTGACTTCTTCATGGAGGATCTGAAAGGATTACAACGTGATCATTTTTGATTCAGGAAAAAATCGAGGCATCCTGATGCTTCTCATGCACGAGAGATGAGCAATAGAAAAAAAGCTGCTTACTTTTTACGAGGATTGTATATATTATATAATATTATATTATATAAACTTCTAACAAAGTTCTTTTCTTCTTGTTATAAATATACTTTCGTGTAATTACAATAATTAACTAACTTCAAATGAAATTGAGAGACAATGAAGTTCATAATTTCTCTTATACCTTCGTGAACCGGAAACCGAGCCATCCGAGCTTTTCGAGCCCTGCCTGTGGAGATCGCCGCGTGAACCAACGTCCTCGAGTCCTGGCTACGCAACAAATAAATGGACAAAACGGGAGATTATAAAATTTCTTTTGTTGTCAATAAAATATCATCTATAAACTGCAGTTGACGTGATATTTATCGTGTGGAAGTACTCTCATGTGGGTGATGCACTTGCAAATTATAATGTGATCGTTAAGTAACCATCTAAATGCAAATGTCGAAAGGTATAAACTGTTTATGTAAAATTAATGTTGACAGATAAAAAAGCGAATTATTAGGGATGGGCTTAGAGTTCGTACGTAACCGCGCAGCCTGCATCCATTTAATTAAGGCAGAAATACACTTTACCGTTCGTGTAAAAAAACTGCAGTCGGCGATTCAATTAAAGAAATTAATTAGCGCGGAATCCCGAGTCTTCCGACGCGCGACACTTCTGCCGCGCCATTTTGCCAATTAATGCAGCATTTGTGTTTGTCCCTCATGCAGAAAGCCGAGGGAAAACGAATTGTGCAACCGCAATTTTTTTAATTGATTGAACGAATATATAAATTGCTGTCGATTCTACGATGAATTCAATGACAAGATAATCCAATGACAAGATAATCCAATGACAAGATAATCATTTATCATTTTATTGAAGTTTCAACTAAATTCGTGTAAAAGTCGATAATTTTATTCATTGACATTTTATTGTTGTGTATTGAGATTTTCTTTGCCAAGTCTAGAAATAATTTTTTGTTTCATAAAATTTTTATGAAACTTTTCTGAACAAAACAATCGTGAATAATCTTTAACCTCTTAAGCACGATGCGCCACTATAGTGGCTTTCGCGGATGTCATCTTTCTGAACGACGCGCCACTATAGTGGCTTGATTTATAATTAGCGTTGAACTCTGCCGTACAGAGAAACAGCCTCGCGCAAAATTCAGCCGTGCCTAAGAGGTTAAAGTTTAACACACACGACAATAAGCACTATTAATCACCGTTATTCAGCTGATATCAATGCACGTGAATGAACTTGAGAGACAATTCGAATCGAGAAGGTATAACGTTATAGAAGTGTGTGACGTGTATAAGGAAACCGACCTGTATCACTTCCGGCGTGATGGATCTCGCGGGCGAAACTGGCGGTGGTTTATGGCGAAAGGAGGCCGTTGGTGTTCCAGGACTAACGCCGGTAGACGACGATGTATGACTCTTGACAGTCTGCCTTCGAGCTTTGGTCTCCCTTTCTTCCTGGACGGTGCCGCCGTGCTCTGGACTCTGCAACAACAATTGCGAGATTCTCTCTTCCACCCTGAAAAATCTTGGAATTGCACGCGAGCTTGGCTGGCTTAAATTAAAGCGAACGTTGCTTATTGCGCTACAATATATTCCATAGCATTGATACTTAACGTAAAATTATTATTACGTAAAATTAATATGATGTACACAGTTTCACTTGTCGATAACACGTGTTATTAATTAAATTGCTTTCAAGCTGGAGTAAATGAAATAATAATAAAATAACAAAAAGTGCACGTTAAACTTATTAATATATTGCAATGTGTTTTCAAGCTTTTTATTGTAAAATAAAACACGCACAGCAGAAAGAGCTCGATAATTTTAAAAAGAGAGAGAAAGAGAGAGGAAATTGAAGTGAAAGACAGCAAAAGGGAAATATATGGTGCAGATAATCTCGCGGAGTTGTTTGAAAGAGATCTATACTTATTTTAGTAGCGAGATAAACTGCGCAGACTATCCAGATAAACCGGAATGAATTAGTACAACGGCAATATTTGCTGAGCGTCTTGAATTGTTGCCAAAGTAACTGCAACTGAGCGAATTTAGTTCTGTAAAACTGACTGACGGTGCGACGTCTTCTTTTCCTTTTCACGGTCGAGGAAGAATATCGATTATTTCGAGAAAGTTACAGTTTTATTTGGTAAATACGTAAGTCGATATAAAACGATTGCAAAATTACACTGTTAGAAACACGATAATCTTCGCGATAAATAACATGAACATCTGTGCGTAAATGTTGACTGTAAAAAAAGTGATTTATATGTCCCATGTGTGACTCTATTTCATTTTTCCTTGATTTTTTTTTTAATATGCGCGCATTTTTCAAAATAATCGACTGAAATATGCGGATGAGGTGTATTCCGATAGCTGGATATAACAGGAACGAAAATGTTCGCGTCTGTTTATGACAAATTCGATGCAAATCGAATCAAACATGATGTAATATTTTTATCGACAACGCAAAAATGTCACTTCACATTTATTAGTAAAAACGATATTTTCACTCATTCATCTATTTGTAGTTTTTCGATAAGAATGTGAATAACGCATATTTGCTGATTAATATTCTCTTTGTTATTCGAGATGAAAGTGCACCATATTGAAAAATGCTCTTGTAAACACACGAGAATAATTAAAGCCGAATACGGCAATACATGTGGACCAATCGCAGGTTAAACAAAATCGGTCAGCCTTGACTCTCGCCAACGTGGAATATTTATAAAATTTCTGTTTTTTTTTCCGCCTCTGATCGATCGCAGGCGAAATACGGCACGGTTCGCTCGCTTCTTGGTATTACTGTCGGAACATTCAATTCCGCTCTTCCGATACGGATACCTTCCGACAGTGCGCTCGTAATTTACATCGTAAGTAAACTCGGTTTACGATACGATTTACGATTGCGTACGTACACACGTTTCTCGCGAACGCGATCTCACGCGGAGATGCGCTGACGAGAGTTAAGAAACCCGCGCGTGATCGCGGATCGGACGAGGAATATTTCGATGAGAACGTACGACGAGGGTGACGCATTTGCGTCCGAAGAATCGGTGCATCGCGACGCCTCGTGACGACTGAACCGAATGACATCAGGTAAACCGCCGTCGACTAGGCGGTTTCGTGCACGAAACTGAAGTTTCCGCGAGCGAGGGCGAGAGAGGTCGGCGAATGGGGGATGGCGTCGTTTATACGAGGGAGGAGGGTGGGCTCGTCGATGGTCCATGGTGTTGTTGATGGGCGCGCTCGGTTGCAACGAGGTGAACCACTCTTTCCGGTGAACCGCATCAACCCCCAGACTCGCTGGCATCATCAGACAAGCGCGACTCTTTTCTCGCTCATGTCCATTCTCTCCCTTCGGCTCTTCGTAAAGAAGGGAGAGATATGCGTTTATAATTGAGAAAATCACTGCTACAATTAAAAATCGCTCTTATCCATTGATACATTTTTAATATTGATCATAATCGCGTGATCGTAATCGAAAAGATTGACGCAAATTTGAGAGATTAACGGAACTCGACGTTATCTAATTAATATTCCTGGCTGAGGTAATATTTTTCGCAATAAATTCTTCACCTAATTTCAGGTCAAAAAGTTAAAATCGACATCGATTTTAAAGTTGGCGATTTTTCTGCATTACAACGCGCGACAAATCTAGTCGGCGGTACGCAGATAATTTGCCAAACGGATCAATGAACAATTTATTTTTTTTTTTTAATTTGTTTATTAATATTCATTGGCGATAGACAGATTTGAAAAGTCTAATTAATATTATTGTCTTACATACGATTACATACAACAATGCTTCCCGGAATTTCATTTTGAAATTCGAAGGAAAACAGTTGCAATGTCATCGATAACGTGCATAATTATATGTAGCATGATTAATTAATTCACATTAATTAATGAGGAAGTAAGTTGTATCTTTTGACATAGTCGGTAGATCTTGGGCGTTATCTAAACGCGTCTTTACGATGACAGCTCCCTCGTTTATCTTGACTTGACATATCTCCATCATCCCCCCTTCTCTCTCTCTGCTTTCCCTCACTACTTCCTCATTGTAAAGATTTATTGGAAAGATCGACCTGGGTGCATTATATTCGTACAAGAGCTGTTCGCCAATAATGGTTCTCATGTTCTCTCTTTCTTCATCCCCGTTCATCTGTTTCGCTCTTTCCCCTGTCCTCTCTCTCAGTCCTATTCTTTCGCAACTTCACCGCTCTTCTTCTCTTTCTCACTTTCTCTCTCCGTCCTCCAATTCACTCCGTTCGTGGTCGGGTATATATCTCAACATCGCCATTCTTCCCGCATCGGCAGTTATCGAGCGAGCGCACGGCTGATTGAAATTTCGGGGAAAATCGATGTCGTTTTCAGATACTACCGTGCGTTTCACTAACCGCCGTAGCTACAGCACACAGGTGTTATCACTTGACATTGAAACGGCACTTGATAATGTACAAACACAAGTGGCGAAGTTAACTTATCTTTTCCCAATGTTCGTTTCGAACTAATTTCGAGACATCAGAAAATGATTCGCGCTCTTCACTGGAACCAAAAATAGCACGACGATGATCGACGGTGATCACGATCGCACGAAGGAAGTTATATTAGGCACCGTCAGTGCGCTATTGAACAACGTGAACGCATGTCAATGCTCAATGCTAATTTTTAACCGTGCTAGAGCTCGGACCGTGCTAGAAGCGAAGGTCGCGACAGATCGTTGTAAGTTTTTTACCATCGAGTTTATGAGCTCCTTCGCTGTGCTCGTTCGCCTCTGCGAGGATAAAATCTGCATTCACACAGACATTAGTGGGCGATTGTTGGAGGAGCACGTCTTCGTAACAATCAAAGACGTCAATGTTAAATTTACATCGACGTCACGTAACGTCATCTTCGAACGCGCATATCCGATCGTAGAGTATCAATGTAAAAAAGAAGTAAGAGAGCTCGAAATGGCGAGAGCATCTCGCGCTCGAGGTCATAAAAATTCGCGATCGTCGGATAAAATTCGCGATAGGATAATAAAAGTTCGCCGAGCGGCAGGATTGTTTGCATTACGCTCCGCGTTTCTCGTGTTCGCTTCTTGTGTATCACTACATTTTGCGAGTACCGACACACAGCACCCGCATCCAATTTCGTGTAATGTGTCTATTGGCGATGCTTTGGAGGCAAGCGAGCGACGTTAAACGGCGAAACGCCTAGGGCCGCTGTCATTCAACGACATTACGGAGTTCAATTTCGCCCTGCGTGGAGCTGTGATGACGGCGGTAACGTCCGGTTAGCGGAATCGATCGGGTGCGGGTTAATTGCGAGGTGAAACTTTCGTACCTTGCAAATCGAGTCAGTTCAGCGGTGCATGGATTTATAATGGCGACCTTACCGAAGGTCGAAGTAAAATTTGTTCTTCCATTTGCGCGTAGATTGTCGTAAAATGCGAGCGAAATAATTCTTAGATTACATCGTGAGAAAGTATTAATTGCGAACCGGTAATAAGATAGAAATTAGATTTGAAAGTTTAAATTTGTGTATCCGAAATAATTAATATTAAAAGAAAGAATTCAGAATTCATTAAGTGAACATTTTAAAGAATTTTTTAAAATGTTTAATAATCAATTAGTAATAACATGTGTTTTCCAGAAATTTTCGAGAGGTAATCCGGCAAGTAGAAGTTGATATTTTTGTCATCTTAATTATTATCATTTCTCAGTGAGCTTTAATTGAAAATATTAATTCTATTGTTTGTGGGATGCCAACTATATTTTAAACTATATTTTAAACTATTTTCTTGCAGGGATTATTTAATATAAAAGAAGAGTACGTCGTGAAAAGTTGCAGACTATAAAACGACGTGTAACGTAAATGTTACGCGAGTTACTGAAGTAAAGCAATGTCGTAAATTTCAGTGACTGTAAAGGGTTTAGCTGCACGTCGTGAATTTATTTCCCCCAGGAATGTAGATACTTTTTCACGACCTAAGATAAAACTTACATCCAATAGGAATATAACACAGACTTGCGAACAGGCAGCGCGTTTTAAAAGGAATATTTATTTTCGCTGGCTATGATTATTTTTTTCATGAAGGTCGCGATATTCGCACGAAAGAAAGATTATTATTATTCTCCGTCAGATTCACATCTCGACATTATATCTCGCATAATTGTCAAATGTAATGGAAAAAGTCGAAGACAGTTCGATGATAAGTTCGAAAATAAAAATTCTCTTTGACCGATAAGAGGAGCAACGTTCAAGAAACTTTTGTAACGATGTTAAAGCTGCCTGACAAACTCAAGCTTGAGAAAATGGATAAAGCGGAAACATCAATAACATTTCTGTGTGATCGTAACCAAGACCTCACCAAATTCACCAGGGACTGGACGAGGAGGCTGACAGGATTTCCGGCAGCTTGTATAACTTCCACTGCACGTTCGTGTGTACTATGTCGCAGGTCGACGCCGTCCACCTCAATTATCCTATCTCCAATCTGAAAGCATATGCGAAAACATATGTGAAAGAAAGAATTAAGTCTGGGCACAATCAAGATACGTTACGATTGTTTGTAGACTGTTAAATTTTTTATACATCCATAACGTTGCTTAAATCGAAACATTCGCAAACCGAGAACGGAAAATAAAATAAAAAATAAGTGTAGTTTTAACATAAAAATTGTGAAATTAAATTAAATTTTATAAATATACTTTTACAAAAAAAAATTTACCGAAACGCAGTCCGGTGTATAAGCGCGTTTATATTTGTACAAATTTAAACGTTTGTCGGGATAAAATCTTTACCGAGGCAAAAACCGTGTAGTTCTCTTCATCCAGTTTTATTAAAGTTTTTATATTTTTGTAACCTAGAGACGCAGAAACTACTCAAATAGAGCGGAGAAATACAATTTCCGGGGTTAACGGTGAAGGGGATTGTTCCAAGGAAACCATATTACCTTGAGACCGCCGGTTCTACCGGCCGGACTGTTCGGCAGAACATTCTTTATGAATATCCCAGATATGTTCTGCGTCTTGCTGGGCCCGCCGTTATGCAAATCGACCTGAAACAAGAATCGTCGTTTAACGCCCCGCTCGTTCAAGTCCCGTTAAACGGCAAGATCAACAGAAATCGTGATTAGTCGATTCAGTCGCTGACAATTCACAGTTTAATCACAGTTAGATTTAATCAACGTTGCTCCACGACTCTGTCCCCAACTCTGTTACCTCCGGGACTACATCGCGGCCACTGGATATTTGAGACAGATCCCAACCCCCGTGATTTCCAAATCTCCCCCCTTTCCCTTCGGTCATTTATTCTCATTAATCTCCCATTGATTTGCTGCCGCATCGTCATGCGCTAATCGAATTAAAGCAATTATTTAACACCACAATTCAATGTATGTATCGAATAATCGATTGTGTCCCCCTTGCTCGCTCGCGAGTAGAGAACAAACATATCCCTAATTTAATTAGCAGCGAACTCTATTTTGCGATCGCTACATTATTTATCGGTAGATTATAATACTTCCGCGTTCCCAAAATCAATTATCTCTCTCTGTAACTAGAGATAGCAGATAATTATATAGTTTAAAATATTGGATACGGAGTTATACATTACCTAAATACGCAGCATCCCGATAATTCGTGTAAAATACAATTTTGCAGAGCTTTTCAAGGCAACACCACGGACTGGCTAAAACCAAAGCCGACGATCCTATGTCTTTTTGTCGGTTTAACGTCGAGAAACCAGCGCATCGATGCACTTCACCGACGCACGTGCAGTCCGTATCACTGACATTAACGAGTGTGTATGTGTGCATCGATGAAGAATTAATTGATTAAATTCTATTCATCAAACATTCTAGCATTCCCGATCCGCGCCATTCGGTGGCGATCAATAAAAAGCCTTTATCTCCGCGTCGCACACGAGGAATTTATTCGCAGGATCGCCGGGTCAAATCTATTAAACTCACTCACGCCTGAAGCCCGCCGTGCACGTGACAGTTTATTACTTGTTAAAATCCCAATTAATCATTGGGCTGAATTATTGAATTAAAGATCATCCGGCACGAGATAGATCCATCAAGAAGCCCGTTTGGCGGCCATCTGGCCCGACCTACTTCGACTACAACTCTGTCCGAATGTTTCAATAACTCCGTCGTAGCATTCCCGATTTTAAAAGCGAGCTATAAAACACCAAGGGCGATATCGACGGGGCCAGCTCTCGTCTGCTCGCAGCTATATCCGTTGCGCGCTAATAAAAGGAACGCGAAAAATTGTGGCCGGGCGACCACGCGACGAGAACGTACTAATAATTCACAGGGTTATCTCTCTTTCGCATCGATCGACTTTGTAAATAAGGAATTTATAAAAATAAATCTCGCGACCACGTGCGATACTCACGTTGTCAATTAGATCAATATCCATAAAGCAATTATAGGTGATGTGAGCGACGTCGTAATTAGAAAATATCAACAAAAAGATGATACACATTGAAAAACATGTTACTCAATATTTAATTCAAATTTTCTAAAACTCGACTTATGCTTTCTTTTAATTTTTTTAGCAATAAGTAACGTAATAAAGCAATATAATCTGTTAAACATTAAACTACATACCTTTCCACCAACAATACTGAGCCCTAGGCTGGCTTTCGGCTCTCTGTATATCTCCACCAATCTCTCGGGACCCCAGTGCTTCGACCAGGTGACGTCGCCATCGTGCTCCCTGTGCGTGACGGTCATGTCCCCCTTGCCCTCCACGAAGACGACAGTCGGAAACTTGCGTGGCGAACTCAAGCTCGACGAGGGCGAGCTGGCTGGTCTACCTTGACGCGCGTGCTCCGGACGATCAGTGCTCGCTTGATCAGCCTCGAGCAGCTCGTCGTCGCTGCATTGGATCGCCTTCGACTCCTGGTAGGTCTGTACCTCGACCTCACGTCGCGGACTAAGCAGAGTGTCCTCGCGGAAAGATCTCGACCTCTCAAACGATCTCGTCGAGATGTCCTCCGGGATACATTGAATGCTCTTGGACTCCTGTGCCTGATCCGAGAATGACGCGGCGTCACTTCTCAAGCTCGCGAGATCATCCAACGAGCACTGGACGCTCTTGTTCTCACCCTGAGTCTGCGTCTGCACTTCCCGTCTGGGACTCTGGAAGTACCTCTGGCCGATGTGGAAGGGACTGATCCTGGGCGGCTCCTCGCACGGACTTGTCACGCTCTGCTCGGGGCTACACTGCGTGCTCTTCGACTCCTGCACAGTCTGCGTCTGTACGTCACGCTTCTCCTTAGGCGAGTACTGCGTTTCCTTGAAGCTCCGTTCGACCTCGTCGAGACTCTCTTCGTAAACCTCTTCGTGGGTCCAACTCTCAGGCACTGTAGTCAGCAGATCCTCAAACGAGGAAGTGATCACTTCGTGAAACAGATGGTCCGACTGGCTCTCAAGCGTCTGACTCTGATACTCGAGTGAATGCTCTTTGCAGATCAGATCCTCCTCGTGCTTATGAATCGCTTCCTCCAACAACGGCGAACGTTTCTCCCTCGAAGGGGTCTGTTCACGCGCTTCCTTCGCGTCCTTCTTGACCTCCTGCCGCGATAAAGACTCCTTTTGCTTCTCTCTTCGGAAATCCTGCGCCGGAATCGCACTGTCGGCAGCTTCGAGAGGAAGTACGAGGTCCCTCAGAGCACGAACGGATCCCTTGGACTCGCGTCGAACTTGGAACTCGCTTAAGCAATCAAGAAAACCAAAGGTCACAGAGTTGGAAGCAAAACCCACAGTTACGGTCACTCGACGGCTTTGTATCCAACGTTCTTAATGCACGGCAAAAACTGTCGGCACAAAGCCGTCGCGGACAGTAAATGGATCTTTGCCGTCTGGTCGGATGCAATTGCATGCAACGGCTTTCTTAATTGCAGCGATTCGCTTGTTAGCGACCGGCGCTAGTCAGCGGTATAAAAAGATTGGCTGATTGCCGAGATTATTCAGACACTCGACATATAAATAAAAACTTTTATCGCTCTTCGTAATGCGAAAATAAAATTAAAATAATATTGTCATTTATATTCACGAGCGAAAAACACTTTCACCCGCTATTATCGATGAAAATATGATGGGATTTCGTTAGAAACAAATATATTGATACGACACGATTTATAAGAAGTAAATAATGATTAGCTTTCTTAATTGGCCCGATAAGAGAATATTTGTACGAACGCGAGATAAATATTGACATAATTAATGAACGAGCGAGTAACAGAACATTAAGGATTTCAATATTTTCCTGTTTCTTCATTCTCTTCATCCGCTTTGTCCAATTAGAAGCATAAAAATTTTACATCTCTCGTCGCGATGTCTCTCGTAGCATGCAATTGAAACGAGGGGATTGTAACGGATGATAATATGGGTTTATTGTTCGCGTGTGTTGAAGCGATATTCTCGATGCGGTACGTGCGCACATTTTCGATATGTACACACGTGAACAAAGTAAATCCCGTTCGGAAACGTGACAGACCTACCGCTGTGTTTGCTTTTTAGTAGAAAATCTCCCATTTCGAACAGTTATGATATCTCGACTGAAAATACCTCGAGATTTTTCTCGAGTCTCGGGAGCGTTTGGTATTACTATCGTATCCATCGAACATGAAATTGCATTTTCAGACTTTGCCACCTGCGTTACGTCTGTTTGATACATCTTTAACAAAAAGAAACGAGAAGTCTGAAATGCGAGGTGTGAACCCGAACGAACTCCAACATTTCTCACGTTGCACAAACTTGTGCAGAATCTCGTTTATCTAACAAATCAATGTTTTGATAGCGGAGAATATCTAATTTATACAAAACTATGTAACTTCGAAAATGATTACTCATGAAGAGCAATCTGAGAATTCTTACGTAACCGATTGTATATCCAATAACACACTCTCTGATTTGAATAAATTTCAAAACAACTCTATCTATGGAACTCGTAATGAATTGCAAGAGGAATTCCCCTTGCGGCGATTTTCACGTAATTCGCACCGGTTGCTTAGCTTCTCGTAGACTTTAGTGACAAGCGCCTCTTCAACTTCCGTTATCCAAATGACGTCGTCGCTCGCTTCCGGTCTCGTCTATCCGACGGATCGCGAACTCTCCTCTCCAGGATCGTGCCTCTCAAGGGTAGGTGCGCAGAAGGGGTGAGTGCACAAGTGGGTACTTGTCAAGAATCTCTTTGGAGAACGCGACGCGAGAAGAATTCCGAAGGTACGTTTCGCTTCCTTACGTCGCGCCGAGCCGAGGTGTTCACTGTCGTGTGTCACTCCGACAGCCGGCACTCCGTGCGTCACTGCAAACTGGCTTCCTCTGATCTAATAAATAACACTGTCGTCGGAGTCGCATGTACACGGATACAGATATATATGCACGCACACGAGTGTAAGACGACGCGCAAACGCGACGATAACGTGCCGAGCGTGGACGCACGCCGACTGCCGCGAGGCGCCGACGACTACTCGCGAGTAGAATACTCTCGCGAAATATTCGGTGCGTGCGCGCGCTCCGCGCCGACGAGAGAGTGATTCTGCGTATGTGCGTGCACCGTAGCTATCGAATCTACCCATTGAGCACGTGTGCACGCACTTGTGTGCGTGACTCATCCTTGGAGAACTTGCGTAATAAGGCGGTATTTTTTTGTCAAATTTTTTGGGACGGATGTTTACGACAAGAGAATTCTCTGAATTTATTTTGAATCGTAAAAGACCAAAGAATGTCATGATCAAAGGGCAAAAACGAACAAAGTCGGATGACAGTGCCAACAATATGTAATTATACAAAAAACTATACAGTAACAAATGTTTTGACTTGGAATAAAGTCATCTTCAGTGTTGGTTATTAATTAAAATTTCATTAATAATGTGTCAAATTAAATTAATAAATTAATAAAGAAAGAATGTTCAAAAATGGATTGGGAGATTCCAAGCTCTGTGTTCCGATATAATTTGCGTCTGTGTGTCTAAAGCGTTCTGACTTTTCCTTAATTTTGATATATAACATTATAATTTCAGATCATCTTTATCTAATTCTCTGAAATTGAAGCATTTCGACAACTGATTATCGAAATCCTTAAAATTTAATTAAATCAATGTACAATTGGAGATCATTTCATTGAAATAGAAAACAATTCAATGGGGAAAAATGAAATAATCGAAAATGAAATAATAAATGAATGAATCTCGTGTTATGATTTTCTGAGACACTTTGTGTGTTATGTATCGAAATTATATGTACGAAAAAGAGAAAAAGAAAGAACATGATATACTTTTCAAAGGATACTAAAACACCTTGAAATTGTTGGTGTTTATTTGTCGAAAATTTTATACAATTATTGTTAATAGGTAAAAAATTTATGTATATTATGTATATTATGTATATTATATATATATATATATATATATATATATATATGTACATTATAATATTTGATATATATTTTTTATATAATATATATGACATTTTGTAATTTTTTAAAAATATAATAAAATCTACGTGGGTCCTTTAATGTGTTCAATAAATATTGCAGCCAATAATGTAAACTATGTATAATGCTCGAAAAAAATGTTATATCTCACAAAAGACAACCGAGATATGTTTGTTTAGAAAGTTTCAAGATTTTCTGAAAACACCTTTTAGAACATATGTTACGTGTGTTTGTAAATCGTGAAAGAGGAGTAAATGTGTACAGCAGCATGCAAATGTGAGAATATATACACCTGTGCGAAAACTTACAAGGCAGTACGTATACATGTATGCACAGAAATTCGCGAGACACGAGAGTGTGCGGCGTGTATATGGATGGTTGAATGCGTACGAATACACGTTCGAGCTATACACCGGCTGAGGTAGTTCGGAAGTTCGTATTGCGGTGGCTGAAGCGAAAATCGAAATCGGCGTGCGCGCGTATGTCACGAACACGTACGAATTCGCGTGTGCTGTTTTGCGAAGGTAAGTGTGGGAGATCCACGTGTGTACACGCGCCGAAATGTAGGCGGCAGGTATGCTTAGAAATGCACGTGTGCGCATGTGTTATACACGCTTCGTTGCATTTGTGTTTACACGTGGATGTGTGTGTGTGTGTGGGTGGGTGTACGTAGTAGGAGTAATCCGAGCAGCTCGTATCTGACGAGCCAATTTTCGATAAATGATGGTGAGTTCCATTGTCGAATGGCACGTGATTTCTCAGGATTGGTTAACGATAATTTTCCGTAGAACGTGAACGACGAAAATATTTTTAATCAGCTAAATCGAGAAGAATCTCTAATTTCAATTAGTATTCCTAAGTGCTCCCAATTTCCTTCAATTTTCCTTATTATCATAAACGTCGAAAACGTTCTTTCCTCTTTAGCGTGTCCATGAAAATTACTCGACTCTGTAAAGTAAAGTGGACGGACGGTTATTGATGCGAGTGACGTAACGCTCTCGCTGCCAATATTTCAGGATACATTCTCAATCTTCATAAAGAATTATTACGTAAACATAATTATTTTATCAGAAACTTCTTGCTCAAGGGCCGGCTAATTATTCGATGCGAAACTGGTTATTATATAACGAATAAAGTACTACAATACAATATTGCACACAGCGTTGCTCAAACGGCAGTGGTAATGACGTTACAAAGATTAAGATTATCTCGTCGTCAAATTAAAGTAATTTATCACTCTAATTACAGCCTTTGTATCGTAAGAGCTTCGCGTACATATAGGTACACAATGCATACTCACACACAATATTAAACATGTATGATGTATGATATTTAATAGAAACGCCATGAGGTAACTTAAGAATACAGCGTTCTCCCGCGTGTTATCCTATTCCATGTGCGTACACATGTGCACGCGCGCGAGTTGTGTTTGTATATTCTCTTTTTCTCTAATGTCTTTCTTCGTGTCCCTCCGTCAACTCAGACGTTGCTCTGCTCCGCAGAATCGGATTTATCGCGGTCTCATGTTAAGAAGATACATAAACAAGTTCGAATTACCTCGATACGGACACGCGACGTCGCTTCAATTACGAGTGCGCGAAGTGATACAATGATGTAGAATAGAAACGTTTTGTCGAATATTGAGATGATTATTGGAAACAAGCGTTAGTGCCATCAAAGCGGTAGAGACGAACTTTATTGCCTGGCGAGAATGATGTCATACAATTAGCTCGTCAATTCGCGCGAACACGTTTACGTATTATGCACTTCGTATTCATACAACTCACGTTGGAGTTGCTTCAATATTTACGACGTATTGTTTTGTCAAAAGTGGAGCAGCCGTGTTTTAAGGTCAAAGTTTAATCGTCGCGTATTTTTTCGCAGTTAAAACCTTGAACTTTCGTTATTGTGCTTCTCGGTAATTAAAATTCAAAGTTTTAATTTTCCCAAATTAAAACTTTAATCACGGTTTACGTGAAACGAACGGAAAGCAAAGAGACTCTTCGTTTATTCGCGAAATGTTGTTGAAAGGCAAAACGCGCTGGCCTCGCGCGTTTATCATGATTCCACTCGCACACATATGAGCCCCTCGTACATTTCTGTATATTTGCGATATCCGCTCGCGCTCATCGCACGCGCTTATTCGACTCGTCTCTCTTTCTCTCTCTCCATTTATTTCTCTCACGCTTTTTTTACGTTTATCCTTCTTCATAAGCATGACCATTTATTATATATTATTATTTGTACCATGTCCTCTTTTTAATCGCTCAAGTTCCCTCTCTCTCTACCTACCACATCCACTTTGACTTCCTTACGTCCTTACAGCCTTATCTCTCTGAAGCCACCGACAATTCCCTCTCTATCTGTCACGTACACGTACTCCGTCTTTTGCTTCTTTTGCAACTCCACCACGTCCCCTGTCACTCCTTTGTAACAGCTCCTTTTATCTCTCCTTATTCTCATCGATGTCACATCGCGCGCATGTTCGTCCTTTCTTTTTCTACTCCGCATTATCTGTCCGGATGCATAGCGTTCACCCGTCTCTGTGCCTCGAGCCGAGGTCGCCCGTCTCTCCGTTCCGCTGCATTCACCTCTTTTCGCTGCTCTCGTGACTCGTTACATCACAGCCTCCGTCTCTGTCTCTCTTTACCGGGCGTCCCGACGTCAATTCATCTCTCTAACTGCGTCCCTCTCTGGCTCTCCCGTATCTACACGGTGTATCTTCGCGCTCCACACTAGCTGACTCCGGCTGTCCCTCTTCACTTCGTTTCAGTTGCGCCAAGCTATCTTTGCACCTCATTCGTCCCCCTCGCCTGTCACTCCACGTTAGGAGTGACTTTCAAAAAATTTCCCCTGTCTAGATCTACTTTGCGTACTTCCCGGAAAGATATACGGATATACATTTTCATCCGGTGTTCGATTTCGTCCGCAGTTGCGGGCCGACTCTCTCCGTCACTTTATTGTTTCTGGTCTATTATGAAATGCTCAAAGGCTACCCTGTTTCGAACATGGTAGTAGATATTGTAATATAATTGATTCTTTTTCAGACTGGATTCTTCTTATATTATATAATTACAATTTAATTGGCCTATTATGAAATGTTCAAAGGTTGCCCTCATCACAGTAATAGATATCGTAATATAATTGATTCTTTTTCGAACTGGATTCTTTTTGTATGTAATTACAATTTAATTGTAAACTTCTAATTTAAATTAATATAATGTAACGTTAAAATAATGTAACATTAAAATATGTTATTTAGAAAGGAATTGAAACAGCAGTTAACAAACGCAAACGTAGCGCGGCTACGTGATATAGAAATAAAACGGGTAAATCTACTTGATTGCGTAACGAGTATAGCGAAAACCATCGAACTATTTCAGGTATAGGAAAAAAAATAAATATCACATCACACATTGGATCGTAGCGTCGCGTGTAAATCGGATCGTATCGCGTGAGATCCCAATGTGAATACGAGTTCCATAAAAAAAAAATAACACTCCGCGGTAAGTGCTTTCTAGCGTGGGTGTAACTCCCACAATCTCGCGAGAAGTTTGTAGAATCGTAAATAGCGAAAAAGTTTCTGGAGAACGAAGGAAAGGCGGAATGGAGAATTAAAGGAAGTCGTGCGTTTTGCTTTTTGACTAATTGAAAAGAATACTCTGTTTTTCCTATTCTTTAAACATAACAAGATGGAAAGCGTATGAATAAATTAACCGGCAACTGGCAGGATTTTTCTCATAGCCTGCGAGATGTAGATTTACTTAATATATTCTTCTTGGTAATTCAATTAACATAAATAAATTATAAATCAAACGTGATCCGAGACTCTGCTCTTTCCGTCTTCTCAATTGCATTACCTTTGGACGGTTTTGCCATAAATATGAGTTTCATGTTTGGATAATCAAGATTCTACATTATTTCTATCACGTGTACGAAACGTGTATTAATATATAATATATCTCGCAAGAATTACATATGAAAAAAGAATAACAATTTCCGTGAACTTGACGCGCAATTTGTGCGACTTCTTTTCAACTCGCATGTAAAAAACAACATTTGATATCGTGCAGGCGGTAGAAATGTAATCACGATGAATTTTTCAGCGCGGTTTCTTGGCTCCTTCGAATTTTTTCGGAGCATAAAGTATTCCAGCGTATTAACGGTGACCTATTTCCAGCAAATTGTACGAGCACTTCGGGGTTTCTATGGCCATGCGTGTAATCCAACCCTAATCGGGAGCGACAAACTACGGGAGTAAATAATATTGTTTGCAAATCGACATTCGAAGCCCCGGACGACGACGTTCGGACTTATAATTCGATCGACAGACCACATTTGCGATACCGCAAACAAACTTGTTTACCTCTTTCCACGCGTTACGTGGAGGGATTGATCGATCATTCGCTTTCGCGACCGAAATCGTCTCTTCTGACATAATCGAATATTTCGTAAGATGAAAAATTTTATTTTCGCTCAATAAGCATACTCTATTCGATGACAAAGTAGCGATGCACGATAAGACTTAACTCAACTAATTTTTCAAGCTGTTACAAAATCATTCATCATGTTATTTCTTTATTTATATATAGACTTCTTCGTATTCAATATATTATAAATAAAACAAGTTCCTGATTGAGAGAAATATCAGAGAGTTTCCTGTGATTTTTTTTGCGAAACTAAATGTATGAAATTTATATATAGTTTTCTTTTAATAAAATAATGAATCTATCATTAAATTCCTTACCTTAAAATGCCACTGTCTTCCTTCGTGCTTTCCATTGTAATCTTTCTCGTAAGGTCTCCCACACTTCCTGTTTTCTCCGTTAGACCTTCATGCAGGATCGTCAGTTCTGGTCTGTCTGGCTGCGCGAGGCTGCCGATTTTGAAAGGGAACTGTTCCTGCTTCTGAGCCTTCGCTCCTAATCTCTTTGAACCCTCGCTTCCGGTTCTGCTGAGCCGCCTGTCCTTGACATCTCTACCGTCCTCGCCCGTCCCCTCGACCTCTTCACCGTTATCAGAGACCTTCGATAGATCCCAAAGAATCTCCGGCTTCAGATTTCTCACGGAGACTTTGTGATCCTCGTCGGAGCTGGGCTTGCCTTCCACCAAAGTGCTCTCCGACGTCGATTTTGCCAAGGCAGGCAGTTGCAACAACGAAACATCGACGACTTCCGGCGACGGCGCCCGCGTCAGTTTCGTTTTAACCGTTTCTGGAACGATATATACTTCCGGCGGCGAATGGATCTCGATTCTGGCGGCCGCTTCTTCAAAGCGAAGCGCGGACGCCTCTTCCGCCGTGATGATCCTGGCAGTCACCAGTTGGACTTCCGGCAGCAGATCGATTACCTAATAATAACGCGACAATTACACATAAAAATTAAACCGACTAAAATAAAATATGTATAGGATTCTTTGAAACGCGCAACGATCCACTCACCTGGTCGCTCGTATCGTCGAAGAAGATCTCCTGTACGTCCTCTTGAATCCTCACACCTTTTTTCTCCTCCAGCAACGATTCCCTCGAGGACTCTCTAGAAAAGGAGTCTCTCTTTTTTCTCAGCGAGCTCGGTCGCTTTACGGGTTCCTGAACCGCCGGCTCGGGTTGCCGAACTTCCGTTGCTGCGGTACGTTCCAAAGTTGATCGTCGCTTCTTGCTCTCCAGGAGTCTCTTGGTATCCTTTGCAAACTTTGATTCTCCCAGAGAATCCTTTGTTTCCTCCGCTACTTCAGATGCACTTTTCAGGCTCTCCTTCCTCTTTGTAGACGCGATGGACGTTTCGATTGTCGTTGAGACACCCGCAGTCTCGCCTTCTTCGCTAATAGCTGACGGACGTTTTACTCGTTGCTCCAGTTGTTCGTCTACTACTTCAGGAACGGGGGGCTCCGCGGTTTCGAGGCCGACATTTACATCAGAATAAGACGGAATGCTATGTCTCGTCAGGAATTCCGTCACCCTCTCGATGCATTCCTGCTCCTTTAAGCTCTTCCTCTCCTCCCTCGATCGTCGATAGATCTCCTCGTCTTTCCGCACCAAATCCTCACCTTCGAGTTTCCGCTTCGACGAATCTTCCTCCACCTTCCGTTCGGTCTTGACGGACTTCCTCCCTGACTTCTTCGATCGTTTCTTACCGTCTGTCTTCTCCACGAAGACCTTCTTCTTGGCGCCCTTCTCCGACGATGTGTCCGACTTCTCCAGCGTCTCCCTCGACGTGGACGTTCGTCCTTCGGATTCCGCGCTGCTGTGACGCTTTAAACTCTTTCTGCGTTCCTGATCCGCCTCTTTCATCGACCTCACCGTCGTGGTAACCCTGGACGTTTCCTCCGCGCTAGAAGACGGCTCTTCTTGAACGGGAGGTACACGATCCAACTCCAGAGACGATTGCTTCTTTAATTTCACCTTCGGCGCTACCTTTTCCATCCTCGTCGGCACATCCTTGGTGTGCCTGGGTATCCTTGTCGTCTCCACGATTATCGTGCCGCCGTACGACACGATACTCGTCTCCTCGCGCATTGTCTTGGACGTGGTGGGATAGAATTCGTGAATAATCTCGACGTCGTTATCGACATCAACGTATCTGGTCGGCGATCGTTTGTCACGATGATAGAGTTTGGGAGGCCGTCGTGCCGGACTGATGATCGGTGTCACCGGAGAAGCGTCCTTCCACTGATCCTCGTCCTCTTCCTCCTCGTCCTCGTCGATTTCCGGCTTGTTCGTCGAGACTTCAGTCAGTCCTGCGTGCGAGGAGACATAATCGTGAAAGCAATCGCCCAAATCTTTGATAAACGCTTGACACGATTTTTATTAAAGCGTTTGAAATTTGAAGAGACGCGATGATTATACCTTCAAATTAATTGTCTTCGATAAACTTTCCGATTTCTATTTCCGATTATCGACGAATCACATCAACAAAAGTTCACAAAAATTAGATCTATTTTTTTTACTTAAGCAGTTCGCGTAAAGGAATATCGCATGTTATCTCGCGATATATTAAAGCGCAGTGCGCTTTTGTATGTTATCTAAAGGAGGTCTGGTCTAATCGCGAGAACCATCAAAATTGATAGTTTTCGTATATCAGACTTGAATGGTAATGACAAATTGCAACGTTACGAGAGATATACATACATATATCTTCTAGTGCAAAAGGAGATTCCGCTGTCAGGCGAGGAAAGGGGCACGCATAGAAATCACGATATTTCGCGAAACAAGGCGCAACACATCCCCGTTCCGGAACAATAGGAATACATGAAACCGGCTAGAATGTAGTCGGAATGTACTCTGTTATTGAATGGAGGGTGATTTATAAGCAACTCGCTTTTGGAACGCGACGCGGTCGATAAAAAGTGTACGTGCCAAGTTATAGCGGTAGTAATCGCTTTATGACAATAAATTAATATATTTTCTAAAAGGAAAATTACATCATTTACAAGATATGTAAGGATTCATAATCAATCTTCCTAAAATTCTAAGTCGTCATGTAAACGGCAAAAAAAAGATATTATATACATATTCAATTATCATGCAAATATTTTAAATTCACCAATCTCGTTGCAGCCGATTCAAATTTTCGACACGCATGTTTTATAAAGTGTCTAGAAAAAGTAAGAAAATATACCTGATCTCGAAGAAATCAAATCTTCAAGCTCGGCCACGTGATCGGTCGTCTCGTTCTCATTGGGGAAACTTTTGCTCCGTTTGATCTTCGGTGTCGCCTTCTGCTACAGCGCAGAAAACGGGCAAAAGAGATAGGAGTTAGATCATTAGTACGTTCGTCGACAATTAGCGTTCTAAAATTAAATTTTACAGAGAGCTAGCTTGCGTAAGAAAAGAAAGGAACTGCGATTCGACGAACAAATCACAATTACAATAGTGACTATTGTGAGAATTCGCCAATTTTATTCGCAGTTCCAAATATTGTGTGTGCATTCATGTAATTCGTGATATTTGCCAAGGGAAATGCACAATCTTTTGACATCTCTGTGCAGATGCCAAGCTATGGTAATAACCGACATGGAATTTCAATTGACACGGTCGTGATTGGTGTAGAAACAGCGTAATTTCATTTATATGCATTTGGAATGCATTAATGTGTTAATCAGATCACATGATGCATGATTTTCGTGAAAATTTTGGTCTATGCGGAAATAATTCTACAATGAGCGTGCTACGTATTCAGATTTAAATTGCGCTAGAGAATGGGTACTTTGGAAACTACGGTAAACGTGTATGCAAATGCAAATAAATACAACGAATACGGCTGATTGTCGCGATGAGAATCAACAAACGAGTGAATTTTGTGTATATTTATAACACCACATACATATAAATCTGAAGGAGAAATATAAAACGAATCGTCGCGGTACATATGCAGACGTAGACGCGTATTTAACATACGTTTGCTTCGTAATCTCTTCGCGATAATCTTAAGGGAATAGTTTTATACGAATGGAAACCCGCGAACACCGACGATATAATGCATCGTACAGCTAAAAAATAATTTCTACTTTTGTAAGAAACAAGAAGCTACTTATTAAATATGAATTCAATAATAGTTAATATCGAAGATAATATATGAACTTCAATATTCAATATGGAATTTCAATACCAGAAATAAGATACTCTGATGTTTTAATATTATAATAAGCGGTCGTAATTATGCTACAATGCATTAGAAAAAGATCTAATTGAAGTGACAAAATATAATTTGCCAAAGGTGTGCGCTTATTTGCGCATGCTATTAACTAAATGAGATTCAAAAAAAGCATCGAAGAATTTTAAATACGTTAATTAATTGAATAGGACGAAAAATAAATAATTCTACATCATAAGATCGTATTCAGTAAATAATTCCTCAGCGCGAAACAATTTATGAGAAAATGTTTGTGCAAATGTTTGACGGATGATATGTGTAATACATGATAAACAGCATCGTAACGTTATATCGTAATATGTTTATAAGATGTTATTAAAATTCTATGCAAAATTTTATGTCATAAAATTTGATATAAAAGTGTATACTTGATAAATTTAAAATTATTATTATAAAATTTTTCATAAAAATAATATAAATTATTATAAAAGTTTTATGCACATGTGTATAAAAAAACTAATATACTTTTTATTTCAATACTTCTTTGTTGATAGCATGTGAAATGAACAAAAAACTAATTTTATCACCTAGCTGATTGTAGAAAATAAAAGTTAAATATCTTCAAATGTGTGTGTTATTTACATCGTTATTTACATGTCTATAAATCATTATAACCATACTCGCTTGTATAGAAAAACAGATTTTAGCTTTCTAGTGGAAATTTAATCGTTACGTAACACCGAGTTATTTGTCATTCGATTCACTTTTTTCAAGCCATTCGAGTAATTCAATCGGCGTATCAAATGGCGATTAATCCGCTCGAATAGCAAAAGAATTAGTCGACATTTTCCAATCATGCGAATAAAACGACGCAAATAAAAGTCGTTACGCAAAAGCGTTTAAATCGAGAAGAATTTGTTGCGTTTGAAAATCGATTTCTTAGAACAGTTTAATGTTGTGTAAATTTTTATTCATCAATTATTAAAACTTAATTAGTTATTAAGGTATACTTAAATGATAATAATGTATCTTCTATGCGAGCAACCTAGCGAAAAGAAATGTAGAGACTTACCTATAAAACTTGATATATTTTATCACGAGATTCTCATCCAATTCATGCAGTTTGCGATACGATCGCTAACAATGACGGATTCGTGTTGGGTACCAGTTGCATTACGGAACATCCATATTATTTCAATAGCCTATTCTTTACGAAAATAATAACTCGCGTCGTACGTGACAATAAAACTGTCGATAGGTAAACCGATAGATAAACCAAATCGAAACCATCGACTTCAAGCAACAAAATTATTTATCGTTAAACAAACTTTTCTGAAACTTGGTTTGAATTATCCGTTGTACAGAGAAGTCGAATTATTCAAAGATTTTGCAATTGGCATTACAGTGAGATGGCAATATCAAGAAAGAAATCTTTCGATGCTAAAAAATGTTTCAAGAATAATTCGCATGATATCTGGCGATATTTCAACATCTTTTTATATCATATGTGTGCGTTCAGTATATTTCTATATTTCTGGTAAAATGTAACAAAGTTAGTGATACAATTTGATATAACGATCGTGAGTTTTAGATACATCAAGAATGGCAAGGAGCCGAGGAAAAAACTACAAAATCGTTATTGTTTAAAATCATGCTCGATTTTAGTAAGTCGTAATAAGAATTTCCTCACGCAACAAGTAAACACGTCATCTCGACGCAAAAAATCGAAGGAACACGTCGATAAAACATCGACGTGTTAATATATTTATTAATCATTAAGCGAAAGAGAGAAATTTCGGAATGGAAGAACTAGACATACGTTTTTTTCTTTCTTTTCCTTCGATTTTGCATTTTTAACTCGCATAAAATTATATTCAATACGCTCCTTGCTCCTTTGGGATTAATAATATTATTATTCAGATGGGCATAAACGAGGACATAGTGCTCAATCATGGTAACTTTTATTTTCTATTTTTGGTTTTGGTTTTTTTGGTCGATAACTGCAGTAAAGGTAAAACTCGCATGGGAAACGCATCCACCTCGGCGCTTACGCCTCGCTCTGAAAAACGAAAAAGATACGTCATCATTAGAGAGATATGTGTGTGCGTATGTGTATACGTTTGGATAGATAGACGTGTGAGTTGTGGTATTTTCGACAATAAATTTTTACGACGTTGCATTCTCGCTAAACTCTACGAAGCGTGCCAACAACATGTTTGTTTTCAATTGAACTTTTTTAAGCTGTCTATAAATGAGACAAATGCGTCTTTTTTTTGAAAAATAGGAAAAGTGTAGAATATAGAAAACATTTCTAATAAAAAACAAATTTAACCTTACGTGCACTTAATACAGAAAACGCACGTTGGGAATAGAGAAAATTATTTATGCTACATTAGAAATGTCTTAGAATAATCTATTTTTATATACATTTTATATATATTAATCACATATATTTATTAAATATTTTATTTAGAACATTTTAAGCGTGTACAAAAATAAATCGCTTGTAAAGGTAATTATTATTAATAAATATAGATTAACAAATTATATAAAAATTATATAGGAAAGAAGTTAAAGATTTTTCGGTGCATTCAATTACTGTGCCAAATAAAAGTTACATTTTCACATATATTTTTGTGTCGCATACAAAAATATAATACACTAAAAAGTATAAAAGGAAGTGAAATACATTTATCCATAACATTATCGCTTTTTTAGGAAGTCTCATAAAACATTTAACATCAACAAGCATGGAGCAGTTTTCCTATGTTTTATAGAGATAACGCGAAAGTTCATATTTCAGAAAAAAATATATACACATGATAAATCTCGAAATTAAATCGAGCCTCGTTTTCTCAGCGAACGAGTCAAGCTGTTGGTATCCAGTGAAATTTTTCTTGTGGTAATAAGAATAACAGTGCGAAAGATATTTGAGCGAGGAAGAAGGCCGTTATGATAAATGCACCTGGCGCAGGTGCTCCGATAAGAACAAACGACTTACGTAATAATTGTATTGCCGCGTGCTCCGTTGAACGTGCAAAGAATCGTATCTTCGCGTAATCGTGAAGTTTTGACAAGAAAGATTTGCGCAAATATTTCTTCTCCTAGTTTCTTTAAATAAAGAACGTCAACTTTGGAAAATGTCTACTTTCGTGTAATCTCAGAATGAATTCCTGAACTTATTACGGCGTACACAGGCATTTTCACAAATAAAATACGTCACTAATGCGAATCAATAATAATTGATTTATTACGATTTTTTCTTCGTATCGCGAATTGAATTAAATCCATCGTCGTCTAATTGCCGTTATTCCACGTCGTTCAAATTTATCACAATTTATCCAAATTTATTCTTTAATTATTGTTTACCGTGTTGAGTCATAAATTCGAGACGAGACATTCCTCGCGCTTCACTTACAGCGAGCTTACGTCGTATTTCTTGTAGAACGGAAATATCTCTCTGTCCCCGCAGTCGGTTAATTTAGCAGAAAGCTTTGCTTTCCGTAAATGTTTACGATGTCGTCCATCAACTCTAAATGGTTGTGTAACATTTATTTCAACATCGCGCGGAATGGAATTAATTGCATTTAATATTTAAATATTCAGCCTGCTGTGCGAAGCAAGGTGTGTTGCGAGCATGCTGCAACGCACGACAGATAGATCTATAAGGCACTTGAGGCACTTGTTTTGCTTCATCTTCCCATTAATGTGCGGACTGCCATTCTATAGCAAGCATTTACAGGAGTAGCGATTGTGACTAGATCAAGTGAATCCGAAGGAAAAACGGCGGAAAAAGAAGTCTCATCGTGCATCCCTGAGAAGTCTGAGATTGTATTCTGCACGCGCGCCAGCAGAGGGGAAACTTTCATGGATTATTGTTACTTTTATTGCTGCGAGAGATAGACTTTTATACGTATGTGCAGATCGCGAAGAGAATCTCGCGGTGTTTATTATAATTGCGCAAATGAAGCTCGTAACAGGCTATATGCACATACAGAGGCGGGTGGGAAGGAGTGGAGGATAACAACACAGCGATAATAATGACACCGATGATAAACGATAAAGAAAAAAAAAGAGGAAATGACAATGGCAATGAGAAACGATGACAGAATTAATACAAGGGAGAGTAATGGCAATAGCGACGCGTGTGACAACAGATAACGATAGTCAATAAACGACAGCAATAAGGACTGATAAATCGTGACTCTCGCGTGCCACCGAAACACGGCTTTAAGGATAATAACAAGAGCTTTTTCACGTTCTAAGCGGTGAAGAAATAAGGAAGCCTGGAGGAGAATCGATTTATTACGTAACTTGCGGCTCAGATATCCCAGCGGCTGCCATCGAGGCTTATGTACCATGTCCGTTTCGCCCGTTCGAAGTAGTTCGAGTATCGGGAAGGCGGTCGGAAGAGTTCAGGTATAAACAGGTTGCGAGTAAGTGGTAAACGTATCGATCCCCACACGAGCCTCTTGATAATAGTGAAGAAAGGTGCCAGTGAGTAGACAGTAGTGGAATGGTAGTAGAGCTCTACAAAAAGGCGAAAAGTTTGACATACGAGCTTGCTTGAGATCGCTTGGAAAAAAAATACAGGTCGCTTAAAGAGTTTCTTGTGAGACAGCAAAAAAGAAAAATGCGACACAGTCAGAAGAAGATTAAAAATAAAAATATTTAAAAAAAAGATAAAAAAATCATGGAATTAACGTGAGATTTAATATCGTTCAACTTGTACTAGATCTTTTACTTGCCTCGTTAACGTTCTCATGATATTTCTCATTGTCTTTTCTTTTCCCCTCTTTTCACTCTTTCGTCTCTTTTTTTTTTACTTTCTCTCACCCGGGCCACTTTGCCGCCGGTTCGAATCATTCTCACCCTTTCACTCTGTTTCTTTCGTTTTCCAATCTCTCTCGTTTACTCTCTCTACTTTTTCTTAGCCTTCTTTTTTTGTGGTTTCAACTTGTCACTCTCTCTCTCTCTCTCATTCTCGCATTCATATCTCGCATTCACATATTTGTTATTCGCATGTTATTCACATACTTGTCTCGAATGTCGACTATCTATTTTAAAAAACTACTTTATCTATGTATTATATATCTTTCATCCTCTTTTTCTCTCTCTCTCTCTCTTTCTCCCATACGTGCCCGACTGCAAAGAGACAAATGGCAAATGTAACATACTGCAAAGAAATCATAATTCCTCAAAACGAACTTGCAACTTGCTAAACAAAGATCACTAGCACGATCGTGTGTGTTCGTGAGTTCGA
Organism: Crematogaster levior; assembly: GCA_901521435.1. Lineage (NCBI taxonomy): Eukaryota > Metazoa > Arthropoda > Insecta > Hymenoptera > Formicidae > Crematogaster > Crematogaster levior. The sequence continues at coordinate 322,819 of CABEGB010000224.1, read as the reverse complement.
AAGAATTTTTTGGAAGTATGTGAGAGAAGTCAGTCGAATGCAATAAAGTTGTTTTGTTGTTCAGCTACTCTACCAGGCAACTTTCATTCACTATTACAATCGTTTTGTTCTGTACTTACTCAGTTTGTGCGATGGTCGGTTGATATAAACCACACCGAGTGCTATTACCGAAAAAGACCTCTTTCGCACCCATCTCTCATTTCTCATTCTTTCTCACTTTCTCTCTTTCTCTCTTTCTTTTCTACGCCGCATTTTTAGCGTTTTCTCTATTTTTTTTTCTGGCACCGACCACGCAGCGCCGAAAAATATTCGTACACTTCTCACGTTCTCGTCGAACGTCTCCGACCTTCCCCTTTCTTTCCATTTTTCCCCCTGTTTTCTCTTTCTCCCCGACTGACCACCGCAAAGAAGTACGAGACTCATCGAACGTTTATTGGATATCATGACGGAATTGTATTGTATAGGAGCAGAGTAGGATTATATCAGTTATACCGGTCAAAAATAGACCGATTCGTTTGAGACAACTGTCTACGTAATACATGAGAAATATTAAAGTTGCGATGATCTTCTGATCTTTTTCTCAATCAGTTTCTCACGTCGACGTTACAAAGACGAATGCATCAAGATGCATGTATTATAATTGACATAATATTTCAAATCCTAGAATCTAAGAGCGACATCGACGCACTTCTTTCGCAAATTCTGCATAAAAGATACTTCCGACAACTTCTATTCAACGTCGAGCGTTTCTCTTTCTATCCCAGATACATGAAATACAAAATGTATACGTATTATTGCAATTGTTATCACTTTAACACACTTTAGCACAAATTCCGTTCCGCAATTCGATGAACGAATCACGTGCAGAGGGATTTCCAGAATTGGAGGTCTCCCTTTCGCTTTATTTTGCGAGTGCTCAAACGCGATAAAGCTCACTTAATCCCACGATGTGGGCCGCATCCTGAGGGAAACGCGCGTGATTCCCTCGGCCGGGGGTTAAATAAAACCATGCGAAAAAAGATCTGCCCATCAAAATATGCCGGTCGGCTGGTATATCTCGTCCGAAGGTATCGCATAAATTATTCAAAACGCCTGGCGGTGCCCCGGAATAACGCCGAGGGCCACCTCGTAAAGTATCAGGCTTCGCCGTTCTTATTGGCCGTCTTTATGGATGTTCCGGTTGCAACGGTACGAAACGCGGCACGGAAGGACTACATAGGTACATCGTAATGTTAAGTATAAATATACTATTAGAAACAAAGAATGTACACCGGGCGGGTAAACGAGCTGAAATGAAAAGCAAACGATTAAATCATGACGTAACAAGCACAAGGTGACGAACGCATAAAGAATTGGAGTGGATGGAGAACGGAGGTGACGTGGACAATGACAAACGAAATAAAATAACACATATGATACTCTATCTCGGTGTGCATGCATACCGTAAAATTTTATTGACGCTTGTATTTTGTTTTTTATCAATTACCGATCAAGGTACGTTCAATTTTTCATTAACCCATTTCGACTTCTTTCGCAAGTAGACACGCTTCCACGTCAAATTAGCACCTATGGATATAAAGTACTTGCGAAAATTCTTGAAATGGGATATAGTTGTCAACAATTGCACAGCGTGATAAATAGTCTTTTTACGCGATTGCCGAGACAATACACCTTTTGCGGTATGCCGTGATTACAGAACTAAAAACTTAATGGTAATGGCGAGAAGTACAATACAAAATGATCAATCTGAAACATACAAATCAACACAGTTCGAGATGCAAAGCACATTGAACGCGTCCTGGTGCATTGCCGTGGGTGGATATTAATGTACATTGCTTTGAAAAAGTCGACAAGATAAAATTGATCCTCACAATGAATATCGATAACAATGTATTCGAAATAAATCATATATGTACTTCGCATAAATTCGCAATTCGTTAAAAATGAGTATAAAAAACTGTGTACAAATAATGTAAAAAAAAATCAGTCATTGCGTATATAAATACCATTTGCATATCTAAAAAGAAAAAGATATAACGCTATAAAATATGTCTATAAATATGAAATGACAACAGACTTAACACAAATAAACTACGTCATGCAAGTTTATGAGGAAAGATTTTGCAGATTACGATAGCTCTAAAAATACCAACACGATCCAATATTTTATTACTCCATATAAAAAATGCTAAATTTATGCTTTGGTGTCTTGTAGAACAGTCGCACGAAAATGGCAAGTATTAAAGTATCCCTTAACGTTATGCCGATGCCAATTATTTCCTCCAAAATTCACTCTGCCAATTTCACCAAACGACGAACTTGTGCGTGCGCGTGATAAAAAAAAAGAGGAAACATACAGAGAGACTGACAGACAGTTTTATAAAAATTTTCATGATTTCTTAATACACAAAAATGGAACACAATGTTTCATGCTTGTGTTATTCGACGACACTCACAAATGTATGGATGTCATACTTAGTATATATATATATATATATATATATATATATATATATATATATATATATATATATATATAATATATATATATATATATATAAATATGTATAAAATGCAAGGACGGTTACTTCACTTTTATGGACGGAAATCTCATTTAGAAAATATGCATTCAGATTCAGTGCGCACGTTACGTTCTCGTTTTAATCTCAACGAGATGAGAATGTTAAATCCGTTCGCGATTTGCAAACGCAATAATCGAATACGGTTAGCTGAACCGAGAATAATTCGATTGCACGTTGCTTCGGCTATGCACCGTCGACCGTCTCGAAGACACGCGAACCACGGTGAAATTTAGCAGAGGCAAGAGCCTTGAGTCTACTGGTCCGATCAGAGCGACCTAATTAAAAACTTTCAGATTTGACGAGGTTGTGCTGATGCTTCAGGCCCTCGATCAAATCCATATGCGGCGGCTCGGTCACGTTAATCTTACGCTCGCGGAAATATTCTCGTCTTTGTTTGTGGCTATCCACGATTGAGGAAGCGGTTGCCACCTCGGTGTCTCTATCTCTCGTAGCCTCGATCCGGTCGTCCTGATCGCTCACCTGGACAATACTGTCTGGTATTGGCAGCGGCTTGGCCACGCCGATGCGAACGGTCCCTTTCGGGGCGCCTTTGAGGGCCTGCACGGCCTGGTCCAGTGTTGCGTTCTCTAATCCGATGTCATTCACAAACAGAAGCCGATCGCCCGGTATTAACTGCCCGTCGACTTGTGCCACCCCGCCGGGCACGAGCGATCGTATTACTATCACAGTTTCGTTGGGGTTCATTGGATCCTAAAAGCGGAGACGAGGGAAAAGAAAACAAGTCGAACAGGTTACTGCAGATTTTCATCGAAATCGCGAAGAAGCACGCGTTACTACGGAAAAAAACGTTCACACCTGATAATCCAAAATAGAGAACCCAAGGCCCCTCTCTCCTTTAACCAATTCGATAATTTGCGGTTCGGAACTCCACATCGCCAGACCGGTTAGCGGTTCCAACGAGCGCGACTTCATTTTATTTAGACTCGCGTCAGTCACCGTCGCCGTGGTCGTCGTCGAAGCCAAGGAACCGTCCGACTTTGCTTTCACAAGGCGATCCATCGTGGGCAATAAGTTTTGCAGAGACCCACCGAGGATGCTCTACGGGATAACACAGATTTTCGCGCTGGTTCTTAAAGCGCGACTTAAACGTTTGACTGCGCGACGTCGCGGTCACTCCATATACTCACTCTAGTCTGGAAAGCGGCCTGGTGTTGAGCGGTGTCGATGGGACAAAGTGGATCCTGCGAGGCGATGTTTCTTCCGCAAACCATGCGAACGTGTATAGGCAACTCTTTCAGCACGCTAACCACTTCCATATGATTGATGCCCAATAAACGGTAGCCGTTTACCTTCAAGAGAGGTCACGGGATCGATTTCAGACACGTTGCTCGTGAAAGTAAAGCATTTTATCGAGCACTTTTGAAGGAAAGATACTATAGAGTTAAAGATTCGCTAAAAAGATATGGAAATTCAATAACCTCTAGCAATTCATCGCCGGAGCGCAGCGTGCCGTTCTGTCCAACGGGGCCTTCCGGTAGGATCGAACGTATATAGTGATGAGGCCTTACTTCCTGGCCGTTCTCCACGTCGACCGTTCCCTCTAAGCTTATCCCGAGACCGCTACCTTCGGCGAATTTCTTCAGCTGTGCAATCTATTTAAACGAAAAAAAACGAAAAAAATATCCTTTTTCTGCGCGCTCTTATCTTACGACAAGATTGTACTTACTACTATCTCAGTGTCGGGTCCAACAATCTTCTGCCATTTTGCTTTGATCGCCGCGCGAATTTGACGCGTAAGCTCGCTCGATGGATCGCTCAACAGAGCTTCAACATTAGTCGCCTCGTCCTGCTCATCAGACATCCTTAAACCTCCTTCCTGCAAAACCGCGCTGTCTACGGTGGTATGGGATTCACCTTCCGGTTCTATTTCAGTGGTAGTCTCGCCATCCTAGGAAAAATGCAAATATAAGTAAGTACAATAATTTCAGTAACGCGCAAATATAAATATACTAAAGTTATATAAAGTTTATATTAATTATTACAATAATTAATAATTTCAATAAAACAACGCAAATATAATTAAAATGTATAATTTTAAAGTTTATGATTGAGAAATTTCTGATACGTGGAACGTAAAGAATATGAGTAAACATAAAACAGGACACCCAATGGCGAAATGAATATTTAATTAATGCAAAGGTATATTTTGCCTCTCGTTTTATTTAATTGTCTCTCGTTTTATTGAATTGCCTCTCGTTTTATTTATTTATTAAACAGTTACGACCAACTGTTAAATGAACACACCGCGCTCATAGGAAAACTAGGTAGGCTCGTTATCGATGGTGAACTCGGCTGAGGTAATCTCAATTCGCTTGCGGCGATCGCTTGCTGAAGCTGCTCGAACTTTGGTCCACGTAGATATCGCTCCAAGCAGAGGGTGACCGTTTGCCCTGTGCGCCTTAATACTTCAACGGCCTCGTGATTAGTGTAGCCCTGCAAGGAATGCCCGTCGACCTCCACTATTCGGTCATTAATTTGAATCTTATTGCTCAAGTCAGCCGCACTACCCTCGCTAATGCTCTTAACGAAGATCCCGGAGAGTTCCTCTGTAAGAAAGAGAGAGAATCAAAATTTTTCATCCAGATCTTTAAAAATGATCATCTGATTTGCCTGCATCAATAGTGATATCGCGATTTGCCCGCATACATTGAATACACAATTCTTTACAGCCACTTTGACATGCTTTTAAAATGTCAAAAGCACTCGATGGATATTCTCTCCGTGAAAAGGCGGGGTTTCCATTACCTTTCTCGCAAACGTATCCAGCGATAGTGATTCCGAGGCCGTAAGCGTCCTTCGTGAGGTTGACCTCGAAGCGCTCCATCTCTGGCAGTGAATTAATGTCGAGGGGCTCCATGGTGAGCACCGGGAGATCCTGGAGCTGCACCGGAAGTGGCACCGCCGGTATAACTGGCATCGCTCCAATTGGCATTGGGTTGCGTACCACGTCCATGATGAGACCGGGTCTTGTCTGAGGGGAGAGAAATATTTTTTCGTCGTGTCGCGGTTTCTTCGATAACGAGGATACGACACCGGCGGGATGGAAAGTGGGCCGCGTCGTAAATGCGGAAAAAAAAGCGGATACTCACGTGCATTTCAATGTCGGACTCCTGCGAGTACATGTAGCCGTTGTCGTAGCTGGAATCGCTCCTCTGCACGTGTCGCATGTTGTAGCTCTCTGGTACGCTGTGTACCAGATGTCTGTCCAGCTCGTCCGGATCCCCCAGGATTTTCGTAGGTACGATCGGGGCGTGACTTCCGAGAGCCTGCAAGTATCCGGACACGAGGAAATTTTTATGCGTCCCATACGCCGTCGTCCTATATACACCCTCCCCATCCCTCGGATTTATAGAGACGTGGGCGTGCTTTTGCGCCGCGCGACCGGTGTGTTTTCCAGGATTTTGAATTTCCAACCGTGTGGAAATTTCAATCTATCCGACTAAATAAAAATGTTGACCGCGCCCTGCGTTTTCCGGTGAATTCTCACAGAATTTCTCGCGTAGATTACGGCGGATTGTGCGTGGCATAACAATTATTCCGCGCTTCAAGCTCGCACACGGTCACCGAGCGGTGTGCCGTTGCATTTATTTCAGTATTTATTTCTTGTAACTAAAAGCAAACTTTATCGACAAGGTTAAATAAATTTAAATTGTTTAAAAATAAATTTTTTAAAATGTTTGAACTGAAAGTTATCCCATGGTTTTTACGGTCAATTGAACATTAAAGGAAGCGCGCCCACTGATTCGTAAAGCATAATTCTACATGTTCTCCTTTTTTTTATTTTTACGGATGTCAGAGATTATGTCACATAGATTTTAATATCTCGATTCGTACACGGAGTACTCGTGTGACAGGTCTCGAGGGAATTTTACCAGGTCTCAACAAGTGATATTTACAAGTCGACAAGCAGCGGCGGACAGTTACAACCCTTTTGGAAAAAAAAAATTATTCAACGAAAGAATTCCTGTTCCGCTGGATGCCAGGTCGTCGGCTGTTTAATATTCGCGTGAGGAACGGCGGCCAGAATTATACGCGGAGTCGGAATATAAATATCGATCAAACGCGATAAAAATTGAAAGCCTACGAGGGAAAAAAACCCGAGGAAAACCGGAACCAGAAAAATCAACTGCAATTCGATGTTTTTTTCTATATTTTTCACATGTATTCGAATCTTGCCGAATAATAAAGATATTTTGTTTCCGCGTTCAGCGTATGAATTATCACTGAAGCATAACAATGTCTGAAAGTTAATACATCAAAGCCCATGAAGTCGTTTTGCCATTTTGCTTAACTCGCCCGTTGTTCACGTCCGCTCTCCCCGCTGAAACGCGACGAACAATTCATTCGTTGCGAAAGATAAACTCGGCTCGCGGTCGGGTCGCCGTCGCCAGAATCCTCGGCTTTAATCCCGCGGCGAAGTAATTTCCATCTTCCACGATTTCGAGCGTATGAGAAATTCCGGAATCTGTTCCGCTTTATAATGGAACACCTCATGAAATACCTCATGCATTATTCATAATTTCCGAATTGCAATCGGTCCCCGGGTCCACCGCGGCACCGTATAATGGTGAGTCGCGGTGTGCGCTCTTCTTCGCCGCCGACATCCGGCGTCCCGGGAACTCGCGTGAAAATCGCAAGATATTCGTGAACGCGCATCCGGCGATATCGATCGCATTGCAGTCGACAGATCAGCAATTTATCGTCCTAATGGCTCACAGTTTAGCGGAATTTCGTGCGTGAAGCTCGCAGCTTCGGCCCGGAACGCCGCTCGTGATAGTCAATAAGGAACCCCGGCATTGATGTACGCGGATCGTATTCTGTACCATCAATTTCCAAACCCGACACATCCTAGGCCCTCGCATCGGAATTTAATGGCTCACATCGCGCCCCTAACTCGGCTATTTTAAATATGTACATCTTTGCGAAACGTGGACGTGTTTCTGTAATGCGTTCTAATTTGAGTTAGACAAATGGACTGAGTTCCAAGCCATTATCCTCGCTCCTCGTAATTCTCACGGGAAAAGAATTGCAGCTTGTTTTAAGAGCGTATTAGAAATTGCCAGTAAATAATTGCACATCGCTGGAGAAAGTATTTTGGACTTGACGTAAAATGAAACATTTTATCTTCTTTCCCCGAAGAGAAATAAAATTTGTCGTTATTGATTACAACAGATACAGAAATGCGATACAGAAATAAATTGAATGAAGCAAGTCTACATTTTTTATTAACCAAGGTTTCTATTGTGTTCTACTTTTTCGTGTTTCAAGGAAGAAGGGTGGCAAACGAGAGAAAGTTCATTAATGATAATATAATTGGCGGATTATCGAGGTCTACCTTGCAATCTATACCTTGCCCTTTCGAGTGCCCGGAAATAAGGGGCAAAATGATGCTCGCAATTAATTGCGATTGCGAAATTGCGGAAGTGAAGATACCTGATAATCCGGGGAAGTTGGCTCCACAGGTCGCGCGACGACCAGCCGCACGTGGGTGCCCGATTGCCGTAAAACCGCGGCAACTTGTTCGCTTCCCATGCCACGGAGATTGACATCGCCGATCTGCAATATGTGGTCCCCGCTCTGGAGTCGATTATCCTGCAGGCAAACAATGCGAGGGGGGGAAACGTTTAATTTCCGCGACTGTTGTCCTGAGGGCAAACATTGACGTTTCGGATCACTCTCGCCACCACGCTTCTCATTTCCTCGTCCGTTTCCCAAGCAGCTCGGGATGATGCACGTTTGATGTAAACTCCGATCTATCTCCGATCGGTAAACTCTGTAGCTTGGCGCAGACCTCCCGCGTGTAAGTTGTAATAAAGCGCGAAAGTTCCGGAGAAAAGAAGAAGAAGAGTGTGGGGAGTGCACGCGACGCGACCGTATGATTAACTGAGCAACTTATCAGAAGTTAAACCTATGATTAACGACAAGATTTACTTGTTAAGAGTCAAGTATACGTTAAAAATAATATAAAGAATTATCGAGAAAGCGATATAATTCATATATTAATAATATTGCACGTGCGGAAGCTTATTAATTATCACGTCGCTAAAAATACTTTAGTTAGCTTCTGAAAAAATTTTGACACTTTCCACAGAAGAGAATATTATTATTTTTGGTTTACTTACGCGATCGGCAACGCCTCCTGGAAGAATAGTTTTGACGACGACGCCGGTGCTACGTCCGCCGATGATACCGAAGCCAAGACCGCTGCCATCGTTGATAAGATTTATCACTTCAACTTGAGCCCATTCCGTATTCAACTGCGAACGGAAAGATCGCAAGAGCATTTTAAAGTCCCGTCGTTTGTTACAAAGTTTTAATAATATGATCGAATATTCCTCCCTCTGAATGTTCGGGTGGTAACCAAATTCCCAGAAAGATCTCACATTTTCACAGTTTTTATTGCATTTAATAACAAGTCCGAAAGAAAATAAAAATTAAAGGTAAAAACCTTTTCTTTCATCTACCTTTTTTATTTTAATTTAAATCGTTTCATTTAATCACTTATCACACAATCCTTAAAAGTGCGATCGTCTTTTATATCTAACTTGATTTGTTTGAGGTTTTAGTTTACACATTGCGGCAAGATTTTACCTTTATTATTATTTTTAACGCGAAATACAAAATAAATTCCGTAATATTTGCGAAACTTGCGAAGCAAATATATTTTTCGCGAATATATTTTTCACAAGTACCACCACGTTCTCTCGTGTTTTTAATTTCAATGATGTTAATAGCCGTAATGTATACTGCATAAAGAGTAAATTAATGAAAATAAAGTGCGATGACGATGTAAATAATATCGTAAATCTGCTCCACCGCGGCATATTTTAATGAGTTTAACGAAACGAACAAGGTTACTTGGAATTTTCAGTAGCAATGAAAGATTCGATTTGTTATGTCGATATGTCACGTCAATCGTGAAGAACTGATGTGGTTAAAATAATGTTTCTTCCACCTGTTAAAATATCCTAAATATCACCAAAATATTCCCAAAATCGGCCTTTATGGTTATTTCTTAGCTTAAGAATTATTGTATATATTTTAAATACACACACACACACACAAGTGTATTATTACAAAATTGTTAAGCATAATTAGAATAAAAATAGAGTCAGAATAATAATTCCAATAAGTAGAGCAATTTTTTGAGTGACATATACACATAAATCATGAAACTATTACACTGATTAACTATGTTTCTTTAATCAGCAATTCATAATTTACCTAAAATCAATAGCGAACAGAAGGGACGTACTAATCTCTGCCCGCAACATGTTGGGTCATTAAATTTGATTGCTTCTCTAAAGTTTGCTTCGTTAGCGTTCACACGGCCACAATTAACAAGCTATTTAATATTGACGTTCCGATTTCCGATAGCTCTTACAGGGCGCTTACAATGATCCGTAATTTCCGGAGAATTGCAGCCAAGATTTTCGATCAATTTTTCATCGTTTACCTATCCCGGTCAAATTGTCAAAAAAATTAATGAAATTTTATTATGAAATTATGCCAGAGAATCTCTCTGCCTTCCTTCATAAAGCACTCCATTTGGAGCGTAATATCGCTCCATCTCCTTGTTTATTGTACGAGATGATCCTTTCATTTCCGGACGCTCAGAAATATGCGAAGGGAGAAACGGAGTAAGTGGTAGACGGGGCCGTGTTGGTCGTTATCGGAAGAAAAGTTTTGAAATTTGCCAACTCAAGTGCGTTTCACCGCATTCCAATTTACATCAGACAATCGGTCGGATTTAATTAAAGCGTTTTTACTGGCAACGGTTGTCCTTCGGGGTTAACGGAGCGGGAGGGGAGTGCGGGGAGTTATCGGCTCGTTAAAACGCGAATCTGATGAATATTTTATGATCCGGTAATTGGCCTCATGCAAACAAGGACTGCCGTTATGGAGCGGCGACGGAACCGCGAGATGTTCCCTCGGTTCCGTCGCCGCTTCCGGCGTTCCCACTGACTGGAACGAAAGCTGAATCGAGATACGGAGAGACAGAGGGACAAGGCCGAGAGTGATTTACATTGCGAGTGTGCAAACGCATGTGTCCGCGGCACGTGTGTGTGTGTGTATGTGGACGCGTGCCCTTACACCGATGAAAGATTAAACACGCGCGTTTAATCCGGATTACGGAGCTAGAAATTCGTCCGAGTGATGCACGTCGTTCCGGACTCGAGTCACGTCAGTGTCGTTAGAGACTCTGCTGGCAGAGTATTCCCCGAACTTCGTATATCCGATAATCGTTCCTCGTAGACCAAAATTAGTTTTCGGGATAAGTAGTAAAACCTCGTTTGGAAGTTCCGTTTCTGACGTAGCAAGTCGAGAGTACTTTTCCTTGTCACAAAGACGGGAAGAGAAGTCGATCAATCGTGGCTAGTGCCAAATTGCGCTGTCAATGTTTCCATTCTTTTCAGAGAAACAATATTAACTGTACAATAATGTTTCGTTGGTTTCTTTAAACCAATTTAGATAAACTTATTCTTCTATTTGTGTTCCGTGTGATTTTAACATGTGGGGAATTAATTATACATATATATACTCTACCTTTTATTATACATACTTCTTTTGTTCTAAATATTAAGTATATTTTTAGGATGACGAAGATATTTAATAAAAATACTATTCATTCCGTATAATTTTAAATATTGAGAATCAATTGTATATGCTTTTTATTGTAGACATGTATTTTTAGAATATGACATTTCATTTAACAAGATGAGAGCTAATAAAATACAAAAGTTAATTTATATTTTATTGTAACTCAAATTACACGTTAAATGTAACGTTATTTAGCATTAATAGGTTTTGTATTGCGAATATACGAATAACTACTATCAAATATACGATATACGAAAGAGCTCTTCGTTATTGTGACCGATAAAGCGATCGATAAAACATTGAAGGTACTGCTAAACGATTTAATATCTCTCCCAGGAATCGGAAAAGACTTGGAAAATATACTGTATTAAATAATATCTCAGTAGCATGCTATAATGTAATTGGTAATAAAGTTTTATCGATCACCTTCCCGTCGAGTTCTATTGACAATGCCGGAAGTCTTTGTGATCCTATTCTTACCTCAATGTCACCGAGAAAGTCACCGACCTTCCGTCAATCGAGTATGACATTTGTTTAATAACAATAGAAAAATATACATATATGTTCAGGCAGACGTGCGCGATTGAAATGCTTTTCGAATGCTGTTTGATATAAAGTCATCTTTGATATACACAATAATCTTCAATAATGATACATGACGCTTGATTGCGAGTCTAGTTATAAGTTTTTAATGCCTTTTAACTAAATAAATGGTTAGAAATTGCTTTCGTAAATTCTGCCAGTCTATTTCCTGAGTAAGTTGTCACGATTTTCTTTTTCACGGAGCAGTATCAAATAACGATTAATACTGATACTCGACTTGAATGCCCGAAACTTCGGTTTGTATTAAACTCCAATACTAAACCCCAATTAAATTCCCATTACTTCTTTTTATATATAACGGGTATTTTATATATAACAGCGCTCTAACGGCCGGCGCCGTGTGTAAACTTTGAGCAGCGGTGAAAAAAAATGTTAATTTCGTAAAAACCGCTCCACTTTCGTAGGTTAAAATTGATTGCGGAGCAAACGCTGAAAGCACAGGAAGAGCACACGGAATCCTAGATCTAATACGAACGCGGGAAGTGTCAATTTGTTACGATTAAATGTTCCAGCGAAATGGCATCGCCACGGGAATAAATGATTCTACAGTATCTCGCCGGTAATGGACGAAATAAATTTTGAAGATCACGCAAACTTTGCCTGCAGAAAGAGAGAAAGAGAGAGAGAGAGAATCGGCATTGCCAAGAGCGTCAGCGAAACTCTTTACCAATAATTCTATTTCCGTTGCAGTTGTTCGCCACCGCTTGTTCCTATTATCGCTCGAAGACAGGTGGAGATAGAAGAGAAGGGCAGAAGCGAACGGGCGCCCAATTTATCTACGATTGAAAAAAAAAAGAAAACTCGATTCACAGATATATCGAACGTCGAGGAATCAAGAAAAATGGCTACGGATGTTCAAAGGCCAATCGAAAACTTTCGCAGAAACTGATAGCTTCGAATAAAAACTGCAATTTCAAATTAACTATTTAAAATTGCTTTTGAAAATATATTCAGTAAGTACGCTCGCATAAGACGTTAATATGTTACTTTAATACATTATAATTAATAATGTGTAGCAAAAAACGTATATTAATAATATAAATAACGTTTTAATGTACTTTTAGAAATATCGCTTGTCAGCTAAGATGAGTAATGTCCACATTAATAAAATTATTGGGTGTTAGGAAAAGTTAAGAGTTTCTCCATAGAGATATATATATCCATTAGAGTCTCTAATTAAATTTCTAAAAGTACCACTGGAACAAATAAAAAATTGCGAGTAGAAAGATCCTGGATATCTCTTTGAATGTGATGTAATATTAATAATAACATTTCGCAGGAAAATAATCTTCAATACGCGACATCGTAGATAAAAGATAAATATTATCGGCGAGACTATTGCCTCGAGATGTTGACGACGCTGTACCAGTAATTCTATTTCCGTCATAACCGCGCCACTGTTCCTATTATCACGGCAGAAGACGGGAAAGGGATAAAAAGAAAAAAGAGCGGCGCGCTATGGAAGAGTGTCCAAATGAGGCCAATTATGCCAGGGCTATCGATCGGGATTTTATCGGCGTGTCACCACTCGAGCGGCTCCAACGCAAATATTTCTTTCGGGATGGAGCACCCTCAAGTTCGAAGGAGACGCGGGGTTTGCCCGTATATAAGACCATCTCAAGCCTGAAAGCCCGGCTATGAGCTACATGATAAAATAAGAAGGCTATCGAGAGAGCGAGAGAAAGAGAGAGGAAGCGGAGCGCGTTTATTAAGAGCCAATGAAGAACATCCTTTTACGTGGAGAAATATTCAGCACAATAGTCTCTATCGAGAGGAAAGCTCCAAGGTAGGTTTCGCTCGAGCGAAAAGAGGGGGAAGAACAAAAGAAAATAAAGCACAACTGCGATGAAAAATGATCACAGAAGGGACATCAATGTAATTGTGCCCGCGTTGATTATAAACGAGAAATTGCTGGACGAGATTTTTCTTTTTTTCTTTCTTATAACTTCCACTTCAGAGTCTGCCGTACTCTGAGACGTCTAAAAAAAAATCTTTGATTAAATTTCTGATTAAACGAACGTTTGAGTATGAACGAACGTACCGACGATCGTTTTGCCACACTCGCATCGCTGATACGGATCGCGTCAATGTGGTAAAATTACAGATCTAATAAGATAGTCGCTAATTATGGCGTTATAAGCAACGCGTCATACGAAGCTATCTAAAAAAAGAAAAAGGCGTTCTGAGGAACGCGCAGGTTGAAAAGGAAGAAAAAAAAAAGAGCGGCGACTCACCACCATGTCAGAGCCACTCTTGGAGGCGTCGCTGACGGCGGAGGGGCTCCTTTCGATAATGAGGCCTCCAGGTATCGGTGTCGAGGTCGGCGTAGGTGTTGGTGTATTCGTGGGCGTCGGGGTCGCCGCCGAAGTGGTGCTGGCCGGTTGGCTTGACTTCGGAGTCGGTCCCGGTGTAACGATGGTGGACGATGCTGACACCGATTGATCCTTGTCAGAGCTTGTCTGGTTGTTCCCAGCAACGGCACCGCCGCCACCGCCGACGATGGACGACGCTGCTCCTGCGGCCGCTGTCGAACTCGAACCACCGGACAATTCATCCGTCGGCAAAGAGCTCCCAACGTCTGTCAATAGCAAGTACACACCGTTCCCATCCGTTATTTAACCATTTCGCGACGTGCTCTGCGTGTCGCATCGACGGCACTCCAATGAGGAGTATGGAGCAACTACAAAACTGTAGATTCTCAGAAAAGTTACTTGTACTAGAGATCTCTTTCTCCGAAAATTTTTCAGATACCAGTCAAAACATAAGTGACATATTGAATAAAAAACCTACATAGATTAGAGTCGCGCAATGCTTCTCTCATAAATTAACATTAAAAATGACATTGAAATACGAGAGACAAGATATTGAAAAAAGCACTTTTGTTACTATTAGTGTATAATTTTTAATTCGGTGTTAAACTAGAAACTCAGGATAATTTATTCATCGGCGGAGAGCTCCTATGTATACAAATCTAATCGTGAAGTTTCTCCCAACATTTATCCTTTTATTCTTTTTAATAATTAACATTTTTATGGGAGTTGGTTTCAGTACATAAATTTTCGAAAATTAATTAATAAGACAATATATGCGAGAGCACGCTGAAAGAATTAATATACTGAATTACAAATTTCAATTAACTTTGCGAAATTGTTAACATATTTATAAAATCCGATTGGATAAAGTAATAAAAGTTAACATTGGTAAAGTGATATTTTCACGATATAAATTCGTACCGTGTACACGCATGAGACAATCCAGCACGAGTTTGCTATTCCATATGCAACAACCGGGTCAGGAAAAAAGTTAACGAAACTAATTTAACTCTTCACGGTGCGAGAAATCTAACAAAAATAAACATTTATGCTGACACGGACAATGTTGCATCGCCGGGGATAATTATAATAGTCCTGGACAGTGTCTTTCTTGTTACATGCAAGAGACGTCGTTCATTATTTTCGTGCAAATTGTGAAGACGACGTGTGTCTTGATGAAGAAACACACTTACGACATTTACGAAAATGACGTTGTTTTCAGGGTTAATAATAATATCTTGAAATTAATCTATTACACTCGGGGATACAACACTCGCGTTATTGCCATCATCTTTGCAAATCGAACGCGAGGGACCTCATCTCCCGGCGAATTCCGCTCGCAGCGTGTAATTAAGCAGATAGTAATTACCTTGGGCGCTTCTTGCTACGACTAGTTCAACCAGACCACGGGCCTTCTGAAGAATCGAGATCGCCTGCTCATGGGAGATATTTGAATCTAAGGGCTGCCCATCGATCGCCAATATTTGATCTCCCTCTAGCAGTCGACCGTCGCTGAAACAAAAATGTCTTAATTCGGCATGTGTCACCCGAGGAAACGACAGTCGAGTGTTATTCGTGAAAATGAGCCTGATAAATAAAACAGACTGCTGAGTGAACAGTGAATTTTGCATTCAGGCGATAGGCGACGAAATGGCGCGGGGGCAAATATTGTTTGCTATTGAAATTTCCGGCCGTTCGCGCGCGCGTTCGCTCGCTTTATGCATTTCGAATCGGGTCGGCTAAATAATCAGGAGAGACGATCAATAATCAAGTTATCTAATAACGTAATATGAATACCGTTATGCAAATACACGGCGGCTCGCTCGGAGCCGTTATAATTAGATGGCTTTACGAGGGAGGAAGGGATGGTCGTCGACTGCGCATTATCAGATCGTTGAGATTTTTTTTATTCCGCTCCGGAGAGGAAGGAAAAGGATCTATTACGAAACTTCAACACGCTCGTAATCTCCTCCCTATCGCGGTCACCGCGATGCAATTAGTTCACGCTCGTTTCGAGACACCTTTAACGAGCGCAGTTAAACTTTCAATCCCGGCTGATATTAAATAAAAATCTCGGGGCTCCTCGCGAACGGACGAGAAGCTGCAGATGATATCTAGAATTTTATCCCGTTATCTCGTGTATTTATTACCAAGTACGGATTATCGCATCGAGACTAGTTGCGTTGACGTTGACTAGCATACAGGATAAAATGATGCGCCGACATGATGTTAATGTACCATGAAATCTTTTGCAGTGGCTCTTCTGACTGCGGCGATTAAGTTTTTAATAAAATTATCAGCATCTCGCGCGAAAATTTCCGCGACATACAACGGTAATCGGATAGTTCGTTTGATGCTAACTCGATTTATCATGCAGCTCCTTGCAGTTTCCTTTTCAAGAACGTGATTTACACACCTTACGTTACAGAGAATAAGATTAGAATGAACGCAGATGGTAGATAAAGAGATCGGATGCTGCGGATTCGGTCTTCATCTGTATTATAAGGGAGATTTATGTTACTCGAGGGGGACGAAAGGGATGGGGGTTCCACAAGAAATAAGTGATACAGTTCATTCAAGGAAAGGGATACAACAGATTACCGTAATGTCGAGATATTTTGTTCCGAAAGTAGCCTCCTATCGTTTCGTGGTGGCCGCCAAGATAACGGCGGTTATCGATATCGCATTAAGTAGAAAAGGTCGTACGGGTGTCCGCAATCTGTTGAGAAAATACGACAATACGAAGGGCGAGGAATCACGGAGACAGGCCGATAAGGAACACTGACAAGCGACAAGACCTGATATCTGACTAATTAAATTTCTCGACGACAGTCTTGGACAGTCAATGTAAACTGCTCGTTCGCTCGCGAAATGCACTGTCTCGTAACTTCCGCGTAATTAAAACCTTCTTGGGACTTTATAAAGCGCATCAGAACGTTTCTTCTAATCTTTTAATCTTTCCTTCTATTTCACGGATACTGGAAGTCGAAATAAGCAGCAGCGTGATAGCTACCTGAATAGAAGGCAACGCTCGAATGGGGAATAAAAAGGACTTGTCCAATTTAATTTTAAAGGCGCAGACGGAAATTTTATCTTCCTTGTTGCCTTAAGGTTGAAATTCACCGGATCCTCCGAGCTACCTTACAGAAATAACAAAACAACCAATTTTCTTAGTCTTTCATTTTGACAAGATAAAAATAAAATTCCTCGAGTAAAATCGTGACAAAATAGTTGACTACGCTCAAATAAAAAATTTAATTTAATTTAATTTTTTAATAATTTAATTTTTTTGTTTAGAACACTCTCAATGTTCTTACATTCTGTGAAATATAACGTTAAAATAAAGTTATTGATAAACTAACATTATATCTCTTAATATTGTAATATTTACATCTTAAAGACAAAAAAATATCTGAAAAGTAATGAGAGAATATCGCGCAATAAGAATCTCAGGAATCGATGAATTGCGGATCTCTCGTGATGATAACGCCATCGAAAACGTTATTACGTGCGTTACTGCTTCCACATCGCCATCGTTTATCGAGTGGGGCATTCTCTGCGACATTCGGCATAGCACGCAAAGCTGCACAGTGCGGCATTTAATGGCACGACAGTGGTTACGTTACCCAATTTCCGTCAAACCAAATTTCAATACACGTGCTGTCGCTAATGATACCGGCTGGTCGATTCAGTCACGGTAATCCACACACTTCGATTTTCCGTAGATCGCCTCATGGGGAATCTAACAAGAACCGTAATGACATGACAGATCTTACGGAGCTGCGTCATTGTAGAACGGCGAACAAAGCCACATTCTCGAGAACAAGAACAATTCTTAAGAGATTATCCTGATCGAAACACTCTGTCTTAAGACTTGGAATACCGAAGGTATTATTCATTTTGCCCCTGTTTCTAATCACTTTGTCTACCCCATTTCATAGTACGCATTATGAAATAATATAACGAACGTTCTTCTCATCTGTACGACACAATGTTACTAGTTACATACAAATGTAAGCCAAGAATTATTTCAGATTGGCATGTTTCAGAAAGAAATCTATTCGGAGTTATAATAAATCGCTTCTGTATGCGGATAATTATAGAAAAATTTTAAAGGAAGAAATATAAGATCATTAAAACTGTATGAAAAGACCTCGACAAAGAAATCGTACAACGGATAAAACAAAATTTAAAATAGGAAAAATATAGATACCGATATCATTTGTCGGAGTTGCGCAGTAATAAATATCCGAAGTATAAAGTAATAATGTAGCAACGCGCAAACACCTCCGCTGCGCGAAAATAAAAAACATGTAAAATAAAAAACCAACGGCACATGTATAAATTCGTTGGAATATGAAAGTATCAAAAGAGATAAAAGCGAGAATCCAACAGGGGGTCACGGGTAAAAACGGCAGCTAGCTGATTGATATAATCACGTTTTGCACTTTGAAAAAGCACGAAAGAAAGATCATCGCGAGACCGTAATGGTGACTGCGGTAAAAATATTGTTCGCAGCGCACGAGATATAAAATAAAAGCGAAATATATAAAGGTTAATGCAGGGCATAGCGGTGGATACGCGAGTAGACTGGGGCGCAGAGGCGCGTAGGAACGGTGGCACTCTCTCCGTTAGTATTCTAGGGTCCTGTAAATTATGAATGAGGCGTATCCTGCGCGAGCCCGTGTGTACCAAGCTCTCAGATTACTCCCGCAGCGCGCCCGGCACTTCAAAGTATGTACGAGGGTGGATAGCGATGCGAGGGTCGCGAGCAAGAGGGTGGACCCGTGGTGTCCATCGACGTTGGAAAACACCGGCAACGACCACGCTGGGAAGGGGCGGAGCTTCAAAGCTTCTCTTAGCATACACGAGGAGCGAGCAACTGAATATACCGTCGTAAAATAAAAACGCGACCGTGCGCGACTCGTTTCTCTCGCTTCTTTCTCTGTTTACGCACGCTTCTGCTACGTCTCTGGTCAAATCGTAAAGCAAAGTAACACCGGAGCACTGACGTGAAACGTAAGAGCCGTTAGCTCTTAGCTCCTCAGGCTTGACGCCTCAACGAGCTTCTCTTTTTCTCCTCTTTTTCTCGCTTACGACAAAGACGCTTTTTTTAGACAGATCGTTCGCGTAAACTCTATGCTGTGCTCCGATCGGGGAAAATTTAAGATCCGATGCGCGACGTAACGCGACGTCTAACTACTCATTGTTCCGTACTGCGATATAGCTGCACGACTGACTGGCGCACTAAACTTTCGCCGAATTTCCAAACTGTTAGAGAACAGCTCAAGCTCACACTTTGTACGAAACGTGGCCATTATGCAAAATCGCCCACGTAAATTCTGCGGGAACTGCAAAGTGCTACAAGATAATTACGTAACTAGCTCAGAGACGTAATTTATACTTCACGTAAATAGTACCGACAAACAACGGTTGCACGATGGGAGGGAGGCTCCCCGTTATTTTTTTTTTTTTATCCTCTTCAATGATCGCGTGCACCTACGGTGCATGAATGTTTTCATTAAGCGGAAAAAGTCGCTTTTTTCCGTTGGAAGAGCTCTTTACATCGCTTCATTATTCGACCGGCTCCTGGAAAGGGAAGAACGATTCTCAACGTTTTGTGATTCGACCCAGTACTGATTGCAGTTAGTGATTCCGGCGCACATCACGAGTTATTTATTCTTCAGTCTGCAAACTGCTTGCCTGATCTGCTTGCAAGCGCCTGCAAAGCGCTTGATCGATACTATCTCTATCTATTGAAAATGGAGCACGTAGCCGGGCACGTGTAGGACGCAAAGATAATCTGAAATATATTCAAACGGACAGCAGGAGATAATCATTAGACTGACCTTGATTTAAATACCGTCCGGAAAATTAATCAGTCTCAATCGAGCAATTATTTAAAAAACAGCTTTGATTATACGCCGTTTATAAAATATTATCAAACGCTTCAAAGCCGGACGCGTTTTGATTTGATTTAAACCTCACAAATGTTGTTAGTCTGGTGACCATCGCTAATTGCAGAATGCAACTGGACTGTAAACATGAATACGGAACAGGACGAATTGTGTTTGGCGAGTAATTAAGCTCTACAATATCGTAAATGCAGTCGAGTAATTTGTAAGAAACACCGGATTATTACCGTGGTGCAACTCCGGACAAAAAAATACTCTTATTCGAAATTTTTAATTAATAATCTCTCAACTTCAATGTAATATAACAAGCATAAGTAACATTCTTCTGAAATGTAACTACGCGCAAACGTATAATGTTTGCGCGTAGTTATATAAAATATATGTAGAAAATAAAATCGCGTATCCATTAACGTTCTCACAACATGCCAGATGATAATTCGAGACGCGGTCGAAAGCGAATAATATTACTATTTTTAAAATATGAGGAATTAACAATATATTAATGTGTTTTGATAAAATAACATCCAGATTTAATTGAAGAGGGCCGTTTAGGCTATACTTATTATCACACATGTTCAACTAATACGAATTTGTGTACAAATTTTGCTTTAAAGAGAACACAGCTGATTTATATGTAAAGATTGATTTGTTAAAAATAATTTTTAAAATCTCTTATATCTTTTTCTACCGTAAAAATAGAAAACTCACTTAAGAAAACAAAACTGCTGCGTAAAAATTCGATATGAAGTACGTAGAAAGTGCGCTGTAGAAGGGCAAAAATTAACGAATGTTCTACACAAAGGAAAATCCTCCTTTTCCCATTTTTAGCTCTATATTTCTATATACTTTATTATATATATATATATATATATATATATATATCGCGGCGCGCACTTATCGATTCGAGTATGTTGTCCTACCAGTGTCTCTCGCCATTTAGAAATTTAGGAGGCAGAAAACTTTCGCCCCTATTGTTTTCAATAGTGCTGGGCGAGAAGTATCTCCTCGTCGGACTGAGACGCCACTTCTCTGGGATATTTCGCTGAAACTTTTAGAACGTATCAAGATATATAAATGTCTCCCGTGTCACGAGGCTTAAGATGAAACCGCGATTCCCGTTTTGCAAGTCAAATACGCTGACATTTCTCACCGCGCCGGGATATCACACGACCTGCGTACGCCCTTCTAACAATTCACACCGACAAGCACCTCGCAAATGAGGGTGTTCGCGTATCTCTGTGAAGAATCCTTCTGTCGCACTTGCGACATCGTATTTCAGACATCGTATTGCATACAGTGGACCTGCTTCGAATTCAATCCGATCCGATTTCGCGTTGCGCGACGCAGACGCTCCTCTCATTATTTCTCATCCCGAGGAAATGTTTCCCTTCTAACTGCAATTGGTAACGGTGAGGAGACGTCGAGGAAGAGATGGCGATGAGAGAGAAATGGCGATGTGACAAACAAAGTACATAACCCGAAGATGACTGATCGACATGTAATGCAAAATTGTTTTTTCCGAAAAAGTGAAACGCGCGTACTACTCAACTACTCAAGCTGCGTGAATGAAACCGGCTTTTCGGAAAAAACAATGTTACGTGTATCTGGTTTAGGCGCAACATTTGTTGCTCGTACTACTCTTGCCGATGTCGGAATAGACTATCGATGTAGTCAGACTTGGAATTTATTCGCTAACAAGCGATTCAATATTTCGCGGAATTCTCTCACGCTGCACAAAGTAACAGTATACAAACAAATTTCGTATTGGATGAGAAACACAGATACACGGGAGAAACCACCAAAAAATTCCCATCTTTTTCTCTCACTGACAGGTCGTGTACTCCGAATTAGTGGGTAAGCCAGGGTGGAAAAGCCAGAGATTTTTGGTGGATTGACGCATAGGGCTTACACAGGATCGGTCCAGTCACTAGGTTAATCTTCCTTTCCCTCTCTTTTGTGCGACTCCGAAAAAGTTTTGTGCCGTTGGAAGCCGTCGCTGTAAGTGAAACGAACGCACGATAGCAGGTTTCAGCGATTCGACGAAAGGTCGAATCCGAGAAAGTGTAGCAAATTCTTCAGCATGCAAGATTTCCGACTAGCAAAATTGTCGAATACACAGTACAGCGCATTTTACATCTTTATCTTCTCGAAAAATTTAATTCGAGAGATTGTCAAGCCATTGGAAAAAAAGAATAAAAATTGCAGAGTAAGCATAAAATTACTCCGTACATGGAGTTCCAAAATCGTTCGATACGACAGTGCTTTGCTAAAATAAACTCACAGTAAATACTTCGCAATTCTACTAGAGCGACAAACCACATTCTCATCGTCGAAATCATTTAAAATTGCGTCCCAGATTTGCAAATTCCATCTACTTACCAGGCACAAGTGCGTGCTAAAGGATAGCGACTAAAAATACGATCAACTTCGTCTCGCCCACGCAGATATTCCGACCGAATAATTTCGCACTTACCGCAGCAGGACATGGGTTAATCGGACAGTCTATAATGGATACAGACTCCTCATCTCCGATACTCCCGACGAAGTTGTATTAACTTAAACTCGTGCGCTCTGGCTGAGATAAGTAAATCCTGTAACTCGAGTAACTGGAACATCAGTATTCGCTACTGTCTTGCGGCCAGTTAAATTAACTCAAGTTTATTCATTGTTTCGGAAGGGATTCTTAATCAGAATACGATAGGAAACGCTAATTAAGAATATTTGAATTTCCTGAAATATGACAACTCGATTAAACACATCGTGTGACATGAGTCTCTCATTAACGTCTACTTGGCTATTCAAAACCTCATCCTACATATGCGTGAAACTATTACGTACATCAAGAGCATTATCTCATTATTGGGTTTAGGTTACTTGGTGTATACGTCTGTATCCTACGTGGCCTTTAATGTACGTATATTGTCGTTGCGATATTATCCGACATGATCAAAGCTCCGAGCCAAGTTACTTGACGAGGGTACTTCGTCTAATCTCTATAATTCACTGCGCATAAATGTCGAGTAAGAGACTCATTTAGATTAATCGATGCTCAATTTAATGAATTTAAGGAGTTTCCGGTAATGAACAACAAGCTGTCACGTGTCTGATTTTATTTCCCTCACGACATTGATGTCTCCCTTTGTTTTCTGCGTGTACTTTCAACAAATGCAGTTAAAATAGTCATAATGGATTTTCTAAATATAATAAATAAAACGGAAAAAATCGACCTCCAATCATCGTTCGGAAACGAAAAAGAGAAAAATAGTCCTGAGTAACTATTTACGTAAGCAAACACGCACACATATCACGCATATGTGTATGACGCGGCAGAAGAAAAAAAAACAGTTAACTAAACAACCGCCGGCAGTGCTTTAAAGCAAGAGGGAATTTTTAAAAATAGCTGAAATATTTGCGACAGAGAAGCTGGATAAATATGTGCACACACGAAACAAGGCGCAATTAATCTAATTAAAAATCGTGCTATATGTCTTGAAACAAAATGGACGAGACTCCGGCGAGTAATTCAGACACAGGAAGCGCAGAGATTAGACGATACAGTGACCTATATTATTTGAATTCCGTTCGCGCTTAAATACCGCGCGAAGAGAAAAAAGGACAAACCGCGTAAATTGCCCATGTCGCGAGCACGGCAGTCGGTCGAGATTACGGCAAGAATAATGCGCCTCTCAAGTTCGTTCCTGCGCGCCGATATCCTGAACGAGGATGATCCATCATTCATTGTGATTTGAAGTGACACCGCGTACTCCAACGTTTATTTTGCTGCTCCACTGCAAACTGTCCTTAATCTACGAAAGTGTCTCCTCATCCATTTCAAGCGGACCTCAAATTATGTGACACGGCGCTTATAATCTTTGTGTTTTCACTTTAAAAATGCGAATTAAACGATAAGCTTTTTCTCTCCAAGTTCAACACTTACTTTCTTCCGCTTGTTTTTCTACACTTGTTTTTATAGAAAATTTTCCAGCTTTATCGATAAAACTTAAATAACAAAATCTGGTAAATTTAAAGTCGAGCTCTCCTTACAGCAAATGTGTCAAGACAAAAGTGGTTTTGATGTTAAACGTAAAATTAATTAATTAACTACACGCAAATTTATTCGTATTTTCAATAATTTGAAAAAAAAAAGATTAAAATAACGTATATTTCGTATGAATATATTACATATATTTCGTAGATGCCAATTTAGATAAAAATGAGCATTGAAAACATTTGTTCGGATCGCTGCCGAGGCTGATTAAAAATAAACGATTACACAAAATACAAAATTGAAAGGAATAACAAAGAGAGAGAGAGAGATATGACAGCGCGGATCGATTTCCAATCCTTTCAATTAATCTCTTCAAATGAAACTAATGTTTAGCTTAAAATGTGATTGATATTAAGCAATTTCGCATGATAGAAAACATCGAGGCAAAAAGCGTCCGATTGAACATAAAAATCCGGCGTGTGACGAGATCGAAAAGTGGCGCGTCCAAATAAAAGACCGACAATGGGCATATTGCCAACAGCACGTCAATATCTGGAGCAAACAACATTTATCAATGACGATTTTCTCTGGCGTCACGTTAAATTCTCCAATTGATCTCGAAAGAATCCAAATATTTCGATCGTTTTATAGTACCATTCGAATTCAGGAGATCGAGCAATCACTTTTATCCCAACATTCGCTTTTCACTTCAACAAAAGCTTTGACGAAATGCTGTATAACAAATTTATGTATCAATAGCTTTTGCACGAAACTGCATGAAAAGCCAGTCTCGGTTTTGTAATCGGTTAAAAATTCTGGAAATTTTTTCGTGAAAACTTCACATTGTTTGCAATTACAGTAAAGCCTCCGATTTAACGGACTTCGATATAATGGATTTCGGATTTACGGACACCAGTGCTTCCATTTGCGTACGTTCAGAAGAAAGTTGAAGCTGAGGGAGAATTCTCCTTTATTTTCAGATACTGAATGAAGAATACTGTACTGTAATTTAATAGTTTTATATTAAAACTTCTGTTATATTATAAAACAATAAAAAAAAGTGAAAAAATGGTCCCCAATGTTAAATTTGATTTAACTTTCTATGTTAACACAGACACCTTCCTCCCTATTAGTTCCGTTAAATCGAGACTTTATTTATTATCGTGACGTAACATTTTCATGAAGTTATAAAATGTTACATAAATGTATCATAAACGGCCATCTATCTATGTCTATGACCTGGAACGGATTAACAATCGAAGCATATTAGATTTATCGCATTAATTAAAGCAGGAAACGGAATCGAATCGCGCGACGACGTTATGGTAATAACGCGTTTCAAAGCATATCAAAGCTGAATATTTTATCTGTCGGCAGCGGTGACCGACTCACCGCGACCGCGCCATATAATTTATGGAAGGTACAGATTTTCCGACGAGCACAATTCAGCTGCTTATAGGAATATTCATGCGGTCGACATCTGACCGTTTCGCACACGCAAGAATAAACAGCGCGATCACGAAATTACAGGCTGTTGTTATTAGAAAATGGAGATATGTCTGCAATTTTCATTTTGCAAATGAAATAATAACTATAAAATAGCACGACGCCACCGTGCGTTCTCTGTAATTTCCGTTCCGATGTATCAGAGCCGCTGTTTCACATCGGTGGTACGCCCGACAACGTCTCAACCTTTGCAAAGTGAATTGAATATGTAATATAGAACAATATTATAACAGTGTAATACTAAACAATATTAAAATTTTCAAATGTTTACCTGGTAAATACAGTGCTGGCGAATAAAAAATTAAAAAGTCGACGTATAACGTTACACGGTTCTGTACAAAGTGTAGACATTTATTTTATTCTATAAATTTATAAAAAATTCGGAGAGATCCAACGCTGCCTTAGATGAGAAATTCGATTTAGATTAATGTACACTGACTGAGATTTCTACCATGTAATTCTGTTGAAATATTGGGTTGGAAGAAAAGTAATATATCTCGGTAGATTTTCACTGAGAAGATGCACGAAAATGTATATAGCTGCCCGAAAGATAACAAAAGGTCATAGAAAACAACTGATCATTACTGATACATCACTGATGTATCGAAGTTTTCAAATATAAATAAATTTATTTCAATTTTAGACAAACTTTTTAGTCTAAAAAACCGACTTTTACTTCTTTTCAACACAACACACACGTATCTTGTTATAATAATAATTAATGTTTTTAATAATGTTTATAATAATAATTTCTGTTTTTACGGTTACTTCATTTAACGCGCAACTAGGTGCGTTAAATTAAATATGTATAGGAATGTGTGATAATTTCACAAATTTTCAAACAAAATTTTTAATGAATAATTGCGATTTTATCCAAATTAATCAACATAACATTTATATTACGAAAAGAATTTTGTTTATTATAAATGATCGATAAAAAAACACGCGTACGGGTCTTTATTAATAGCATTTGATCAGATAGAGTTATTCCTTCAACATCATCATCGTTGTGCACTTGCGCGAAATAATTTCGCGTCAGATGCAATTTGTGGATCCTACCGCAAATTCGAACGGATGTCAACTCATTAATTAAAATCAAACAAATCGCTGTATTATGCATCGTCCGTAGTGCGTGCCATTTTCATAAATACGCGATGAGGTATTAAATTCGATGTAGAGTATTTGCGACAAACACGTGCGCGCATCGCCGTGTTAAAAAGCGAACGAGCGAAAGAGCGACGTATAAAATTTATTCGGTGCATAAATTTCAACGGACGGCCTTCCGAAAATGCACATAAATGTGGCACTTACAACACTGTTACGGTAAAGCAATAGCAATTTCCTAGTTCTATTTGCATATGTAATGAACGCCAGCGCAAACCACAATTCGGATCAGAGAATTTTATAATGCGCACGTTAAAAAATCGTAACTATTTCTAGACACATCTCTTTAATTAAGATAAGAAAAAATATAGTAATTACTAATTATTTATTATTAAAAGTAGTAATTTAATCGATCCTAATACAATGTAAAATATGAAATCATAATATTAAGGCAAAAGGATTGAGATTCTTTTTTTATCAATAATCACTGTTTTCCCAAAAAAAACATGTTTTCTACATTAATCTAAAACCTTACAGGAACAATTTCATCTTCGAGAGTTCTAACTTGATACAAGTAGTATAACGAGTATTTTAGTAAATTTAAAACGACATTTCCGCGAATATTTTCATGACGATTTTGGATGACTTTGCAGTTGTAAAGAAAGGTGACGCAATGGGTCATGAAAGAATAGCGTAATAGGAATCATATTCGTGTCTCGCGTGCGTAATTTATATCGCCTGGCAAATGCAAGGATCGATATATGCTTTACATGGCTCTGTTATTGCGGGAGAGATGTTGATGTCGCGCGAGCGCGTGTCGCGCTATTAAACGGCATCTCGACGGGATATCGAATCTAATGTCGCTCCCTTTTTTTTATCGCCGGACCGACTGCCGATCGGGGCACACGATGTCATCTATAACGGACGCGCTTTATCGAGCGATACGCTCGATATTCTGGACGGCCGATCCGTCATCGTTCCGCACGCACGCCTTTAGTAAGCACAAGTGGCGGCACCCGGTCTGCATATATGTATTATGCATTGTGTCGATGTCGTGAGCGAAACCGTCTCGCCGCTTTTGCCCGAAACGCATGGTGGAAGCGCGTAACGAGCCATCTCCTGCACATTTCGATAGCCAGTTTCCGCTTCCCTCTGTCTCCGCGAGCGAAACGCACGCAGGGAAAGCCGCGCGGATACGCTTCGCGCTCCTGGCGCGTAGCTGCGGGGCGGTAAAGCGCGGGGCAACTTTTCACGAGGAGGGAAGGGTGACGTTCCTCCGTCGAGAGATCCACCCTCCGGTCGGAGTTCTCGCCCTTTCGAGCATACATTCGAGCGCGACGGGATTACTCGTGTCGGAAATATCGAGATAAACGAGATATCGTTACAGCTCGTATTCCCATCGCGGCCGTGTCACGAACATCTCTTTCTCTCTCTCTATCTGTCTATGCATGTGTCTATCTCTGTATCAATCTCTATTTTCTCCCCTTCCCCTGTCTCTTTCTCTCTTTCTACATCGCGCCTACGTTCGACCATTATCACTATGCCATCAATTCCGTTGGAATTAATCACCAACGTTGAGCGAATCGTTTCGTGCCGCAGGTTATTGTTGTTACAGCAACCTGACGTCATTAATGAACCACAATGGAGTAATCAATGCAAAGATGGGGAGGCATATGCGCGAGAGAATCACGAGACGCTGTGCGGTGGCAGGGTAAGTGCCGCGACGTTTCCGCTGCAACGTGAGACGACGTCGGTCCCAGTTCTAAATCGTGATTACTGTGCCTCACCACGTTCTCGCAGTCTCATTTCCATTATAAACGTAACGTGAAAGATTCTACATTTGAAAGCCGTAAAAATATCCCTTCAAGTACGTATCTCTTTTTGAAAACGGATTGGCAGCTTTAAAATGGACGGCTTTCATAAGAAGAGGGACCTAGATATATCTACATCAATACTAAGAAATGGATTTTTAACATCCCCTCGAGAGCGAATAGTACTTTACGCCATCAGAATAATCCGTAACTACATCTTTACACAGATGGTTTTCCATCGTTCCTTGCAGATTAGAATATATTGAATAAAACGGAAATGAAACTTTTCCCCAGCAAAAAGTGCTTGAATCTAAACCACGTCCCAGCGATAAATTTTAATCAGAATATATATTCATTCGCTGGAAATATCGAGAAGTTAAAAAGGAACGACGGCCACTGTGCAAATATTATTGCTCGACAAATTATTGGTTTAACGCAGAATAAATGCAATAATTGCCAATTATTATAGGTTGAGAAAATAATTAGCGTAATTAATTGTCGAAGATAATTAAATTAAAAACCAATGTTGGACAGTTAGTTACAACAGCATTAATGACGCTATTAATCTAATAACAAACGGAATTATCGCGAAAGTAACACTAGTTTATATAAAGCGAGATAAGTGTCGCGATTACGCGAACGATAAATTACACTAGGTCGATATCAGAGAATTATTGCTACAACGCACACGGTTTGAATTAAACATTAAACATTGTATACATGTTAATATTTACATTTATCTGTATATATTTACATTATATATATGTTAATATTATTTTAGTCATTTTCGCATTACCAAATTTCTTTGTCGTTCGCATTAGCTGAAAATTTAGCCATCTAGTTGTAAAAATCTATGATGATGACAGGAGTAATCGTGCAGAGATGCACGATAAGTTATCGCGGTAAAAGGACTCGCGACGCGACGCGATAATCGAAGAACAGAAGTTATTTTCAACACACATAGCGCGACCGATATATTCTCGAAGTATGGAGGACGATAAAAAACTGCATGAGCATAGCGCATTAAAAGCAGCTGTTTTTCTCGCGGGTCATTTATCAAAATTAACGACCAATCGGGTCGTCATCAGTCTATTTAATCTGATAAATTTTTTTCTCATGTACTTTCGGTAATTATTATCAGCGGATTTTGACTCCGATGCACTTCATTATGCGTGCCCCGAATATGAAAACCGACCGTCTTTCTCCCGATAACACGGATGAATTTTCCAATCCACGTGTTGCCAAATTAAATTACGGCCGCGCGAGAATTTATTCGCTCGCGTCTAATTCTGTTTTCAGATCATTTTAATTCGCGATTCCCGCGCGTGTGTTTTATAAATTAACCGCAAATATCATGGCAACCTTTCTTTGAAATTAAGCTTATATAGAACAGAAAAATAATGCGTGATATGGAAAAAGTAATGAACACAAGTTATGATATTTAAAAAAAAAAAAACAAATAAAATTCTTTTCCGAGAGAGAAAAATATCTATTTCTTTTCTTCAGACCTTTATTAAAAGTATAATTTCTACTGTCCATATAACCGACATTTTTAGCATCGTCCTTATGTCAGACCACATAGAGAAATCAATTATAAACACATGGCAGTTTTGAATAACAAGTTTTTCCGAGTTACTTTCAAGCGAAGAATTGCCATTTTTCAGACACAGAGAAGCCGAAGTTTGGAGTACCTACATTTTTCATCAGTACCACAGCTTTGTCTGAAAAAATCGTATCTTTATTCTCCAGAAATGCTTTGTATTCAAAGCTATCCTTTTCTTCTCTCGTACGTTCACTCTATAAAAAATTAAAATAATCTTCGCAACGTTGTATAAAATGAGAGCTTCTTGTAATCCATCAACCTTCAACATTTCCAGAAGAAAATAATCAAAATATAGAAAACCGAGGGAGGACTTGCAGAAACTTTTCTAAGCTACAGTAAATTTACTGCTTTTCTATTTCTTTTTCTTTTTTTTTTTTGCGTCAAGCACTCTTCGCAATTGAGCAGTTAAACCGATACCGATCCAGAGACCCGTTTTCACGCATCGGATTCAAATCCTTTTGCATTCTTAACAATCACGATAACAACGTGAGTGCGCGGCTCGCTAGCGTTTCTCGAGATTATACGTCGATAGCGTATCGGGGTCATTCCGTTCCCGTCATCAGTCGTCGTGATCTAATCCGGCTATACTGGGCGCGCTTTTGCGTGCGCCTGTGCCTGCCGACAACCTCTAAGTACCAGCGATACACATTGACGACGACGACGACGACGACTGCTACGACTGTACCCAAGCTGTGTCGAGTTCAAATCAATAACGAATCTCTCTTTCTCTCTCTCTCTCTTTCCCTCCCTCTTTCTCCACTTTCATCCCTGACTCACCCCCCGCTCTTGTTCTGCCTCTCTTTCCACGACTCGTGAGTCGCCGAGGTTGGACAACAAGGTAAAGAAACGTGCCATATTGTCGTACACAGTTGTCAAGGATTCGAGTGTAAATATCTGGTGCGAGGTTGGCAAATATTCTGGATGAAACCTCGGCGTCAGGAGCAATTCTCAATAATTTCGACCAGCTTTTTGCCCACGGACCGTGAATTGCTGCACTGACGCCGGAAATCAATGTCCTTTTGACATGTTACGACACACTCCATTTCCGATTCCAACGATAACAGTCCACCAATGTCACACATCAATGCTTTTTCGTGACGAAAGATGAAGTACTTAATGGCTCGCAGTTAGTGGTGAAACTTATTAATTATCAATTTTATAGAATTTATAATATTACTGCGATAATAAAAGAAACTATAAATATTGTTTTTAATATATCATGTCCAGTATATTTGAAAAATTCTCTTTTATGTTATTTTAAAATTAATGTAACATTAATCTAAGATTTAACAATCGATATAAAATATAATTGTAGCAAAACATAGTCACGAAAATGTCTGTATAAACTTAATTTTTTTTTCATCCATATTTTTTCTATCCATATTTCAACTTGAGTCTTATATATTAAAATATGACAAAAATATGAAACAGTGGACATTATTACAAGGACCCTGTTTAAAATTCAGGACAACCCTGATACAACCATAATTGCCCAGTCATGAAATTCGCGTACCGCAATATGTTGGACAAAATAGCATGTTCAAGGGACATACCGCGAAGGACCAGTCCAAAGGGATGCCACTCTCTTTTACAAAACGGCAAGATACAAAGCGGAGCCCTTCTGGAGCGGAACAACGGATGCACTCGTCTGCTCTAGAAAGAGTGAGAGCACGGCTCGTTGGAGAGCATTAAAGAATTATATGACCCACGCGAGCAAAAGGATTCCCCTCGGTGGTGTTGAGAAATTTACAGCGCCACGAGAACCGCTACTTGCAGCAGCCAATTCCATCACGCAAAGCCCGGTAGACTCTCACGACAAAATAGAAAAAGGCTCTCGGTCAGATCCACATCGAAAAATATGTCAATGTACAGCGGTAAACACATACAGAAATATAATTCCTCGTACTGGAATAAGTTAAACTGCACGATTCTTTTTTAAAAGGCTTACATCGAAAAGTTTGGTGATTAGGAAGACTGATATCTATTTTTTTCTTCGAGCTTGGGCATTCTTCAACGATCATGTTCTAATAGTCATTAAAAGTTAAAATAATATGTATTTTTGAAAATTGTATGTAAAGTTATTATAATATAACAACGTACTTTATATTATAAAGTACTTTATATAATATTATTATAACATACTCTCTTCTCTCTCTCTCTCTCTCTTTCTTTAATGAAGATTATACGTAAAGTATATGTAAAGTATACGTAAAGTATGTTAAGTACATGAAAAGTGTGTTAAGACTATTATTTTTTTCTTCTTTTTTCTTTCTCTTCTTCTTCACAAGACAATGTATTTCCTTATCTAGATTTTGATATACTATTGAGACAAGTTCGACTGGTCCACTATTGGAAAGCTTTATAATAGATTTCTAGAGCGTAAAAAATACATCAATCTTGCAAACTTTAAAATTGAAATTTTCGAAAATGGAGCGTTGTATAAAAGAATACTTTGCAATTTCTCGACCTACTTCTGCACAAGGTACCATCTCACATGCGTTTAGATCATCGGTGCCAGCATCCTAACATCTGTCGCTTCTCATGCATTTTATACACACATGACCTAGTATTTATTTATTTTTTGCATCGATACGTTCAACACCTGCGACGCCTACGTGTATGTCGCAGGTCAAAGCATAATAACTCGACTCCCTCAGCTGCCGGAAATCGAAACAAGTGCGATAGTATTAGATCCTTTGTAACCTTTTAAGATTACATTTTCCTCTCGGCAAAAACATTTACGTTTAAGAAATGTCATGCATCATCGAGTCGACTGCGGGCGGGAAAAATTATTAAAAAATTCATCAGGGATTTAGTACGCCATTGTAGCTTGCGTGTACGATAATACAAGGGCTGAGATTTTTAAAAATAAACGTACCTTTGTAAAAAAAAGTGATTAAAAAATCGCATTTTTTAAAATATTGCACAATAAAGCTTTGCGCGCGTTATTTTTCTCAAAATTATGGCACATCTGCCGTGATACGTGTAATATCCAAAGCATTACAGCGCTGCACAAAATAAATCACTTTTATCTCGACTCGATATTGGCACATATTTTGCACTATCGTTGTAGCGCGCATATTTCACATTCCTCGGATGATGGCCGCGTGAGAAATTCGAAAGGGCGTCGAATTAACAAAGTCACAAGCCGGCAAACGATCTCTCGCCCGGTTGAAAGAGCCTTGTTTCTCGCGCCTCCTTGAGTCGGAAAATGAGTTTTCAAGTTCGTGCGGCGGACCAGAAAGTAGCAGAAATAAAGTTCCCGGATGGATACGGCAAAGTTACAACGATTTTGCTCCTCTCTGCAAACTTACAAATTGAAATAGTCCGAGATTTAATACAGTGCGATTGGTAGCCGAACAAAGTAACGACGTTGCTCCAACTTTTACGATCGCGCATTTTCGAAGACGTTTATAGGACTTGAAGCAACATAATATTTCACGTGAGAGCAATAAAACTCCTTTACAAATCGATGCGATAAAATATGCAAAATCCGTCCGAGAATTAATCACGCGAGATTAAGAGCGGATAAAGAACGTTTCATTAACGATTTTTCGATTCGAACGACAAGTTCGCCTTGAAAGAATCTTAATGCGAGTCCTCATTTTGTTTATATTCCCGAATGTACTAAATAAATATTCAGAATAAAGCGTTTTCGTGCGACATATTCACACAATAATAAAATAATTCGGAATAATTAGTGCGCATAATTGCTATAAATCGTTCTGCATTATCTTC
This sequence comes from Crematogaster levior, assembly GCA_901521435.1. NCBI lineage: Eukaryota > Metazoa > Arthropoda > Insecta > Hymenoptera > Formicidae > Crematogaster > Crematogaster levior. The sequence continues at coordinate 289,035 of CABEGB010000224.1, read as the reverse complement.
CATGTAAAATATGTATACAAAACTAATTTTTACAATTGTTTCTTCGCGACGTAGACGTATTAAAAAAAAAAACTTTGTTCAAGAGAATAAAGAGAATAAGCGAAAACTCTACTGTTCAATTTACGTTACTTCCGTGACGCAACCCCACCAACAAAATTTTACGCTCGGTGTAATTTCCCAACTTTTACGTTTCCTATCTAACGCTCGTTCATCCTCTCAAGCGGCGTATTTACGCTTTTCTCCCATAAAAGCTCGTGCAGAAAGACGACGTTGCATAAACTCTATGTACAGTAGCGTATATATAATCATGGCAGATTGCGGTGAGCCAACAGCAAGTACTTGCAGTTAGCACGAGACGTTACTTGCAAAACTTCTCTAAATATTCTTCAAGAAAACCGCGAGAACTACTGTGTAGTTCAGCTCTTCCTGTTTTCTCATATCATGAAGTTTGGACTTTCTTTTTTAAAGAGACAAAACTGTAGAACTGAAATGGCGTGGAAAATATTTCTTTTCCGCCACGCGTTTTACGGTTTATGAAAATAATTCCTTAATCGCTATGTACAATCGCGACACACAACAGCGGTGTAAACATTAATAGTCTTGGTTATCCGCGAAATGTCTCGTACGATTAATAACATTCTTGCTTTCGGTTTTTACGAAAAGTACCGTCCTAAAGCGAGTTTCTCGTCGGAATGAAGTCGACAATCCGGAAATAAGATGCGATTTAATAATGAGAAAATTCTCTTCCACCGAGAATTTCGTCGAATGGCATTTACAGTCTTTAAGCGTGAAGTAAAAGTACTTTCGAGAAAGTGATCGAACTCCGAAACGAACTCCGAACCGGAGAGCACTTCCGGAAATGTACTCTATCCATTAAGTGTCATAAAAGTACTTTTGTCCCCAAGAATGAGAGAAATGGAACTTCTTCGATCGCGTCCGTTTCTGTCTTGCGACGCATTTTCAATGCGTGAAAAATTTCATCTCTTAAAATGTGTCTGCGAAATAGTATTCAGTAGTCACTTGAGAACAATATTTTCTCAGGCATATATAAATTTAATTCAGTCGCGAAAATAAAAATGACATTTTGCTTACAAGGGTACATTTTGATAGGAACGCTAAATCCGCGAAGAGATAATATATCTCAGTTTCGAAAACATAGGAAATAAAATATTAAAATGTACGAAGATAATATTTTTATATATTAATCAAGAGATTTTTAATTCATCGCTACCGCGATGATGCTGTCGCCGAGTTAAATTGGTGCGAGAAAGATCTCACGGCTTCATCTTTGATATCACCAGAATCGATTAACGCGCCTCTCGAAGGAATTCAGGATGTAATAAATTGGCGCATGCCATATGGCCGGAAGTTCACGCGTATCCCGATATGAAAGCATGCCACGTAATCGACATTTACATTTCGGTCGCCGTTCACGAAATAGGGTGTTGATACATAAGTCTTCCATATCGAAAATGGCATATTGATAAGTCTTCCACGTTGAGTTGGATATGAAAAATGGATGTTTCTTTCTCAGAAAAAAATTCAAATCTTTTGAAAAATTTTACTTCATTTAAAGTTAAAAAAAAAATAATAAGAGTGAACATATTTGTAACATGGTTCAATCAGGGAAATCGGACTTGTTTATTGATCACAAGTTTATTGATACGATTGAAATTAAACTGAAATTAAAGTCATGTTACATTTTTTATAGGTCACTGATATGATCTTTCGCATTATGCGCTAAAAGCTGATCGATAACTAATTTTCTGGTACAGCGAATTTACAAAGTTCTCGCTATTCAAACATTTAATTTTACAAGACGATAGGTTTGAAAGACGGATGCGCATCTCGCGAATCCGGCTTCTCCGCTCTGTTGTTCGGCAAAGTAAACTCTCTACAATTAAAGTGCCTGCAGTCGCAGTTATAACTTAATGCAATTCGATCTTTTGTTGCGCGACTACGCGATCGTATAATTACATTTTCCTCGATAAATAACAGCGCCGAGTGGTGCTCGACCGGGTCTGTTAATCAGTCTGATTCCGAAGATGATGGCGACAGATGGTGTGGCTGGATAACTACAAATTTATTGGTGTTCCAACGTCACTTCAGGCTAGATGGTCGCACGGCAGAAATAACTCTAGCGCGTATTAACCGCCGACATCTCCGCTTTTTCATCGTCCGGTTTTACCCTCCAGATTATGCGCCCAACTTGGACGATTCATCTTGCCAGATATGTCGTCGATAAATTTTCGTAATGAAAACTGAACAGTATGAAAATTAATTAAAGCAAGGTAAATAGCCACGGCAGACAATAGTGATCCTCTGTTCTATTTTTTTCCTAGAGAGAAAAGACTTGATGGACATAATTAGAAAATAAATTATAAATTAACAGAAAATAAATTATAAATTATAAACTAACAAAATAGAAATTAAAAAGCATAATAATTCTAAAAATACTTTTAGAATTAGTATGCTTTTTCAATTAGAATAGTATACTTCTTTTATAAAAAAAGAAACAAAAACAGTTATCAAACAAGAAAATTCTTGAAAAACAATTTTTCTTTTTCACGGTTAAAAATTAAAAATTGCAGACAAACAACGGAGAATCATTTTAAGAAACTTCGATTTACGAGGTGTTATCGTTGCATAGTATGCGCGACGATTTGGCGCCAAATCAATCTTTTCTCCCAAAGAGATTTACGAACGTAACGCTGCGCCGTTACGGTCGACATAAATCAAAAATATCGCTTTCGCATGATATCGCTCGACAGCGATGTTAACAGCGATCGCGTTTTCGATTAGCACATTTTTCTTGCGTTTCAACAGGCCTGCATTCCGCATTCCTCACGGCATCGTTACGTTCTTCGCGTATAATAAATGGGATTCCATAAATAAAACATCCTTAACAGCATAATTCCATTGTTGACGTTTAATTCTCCATCTCCATAATCTTTCTGCGAAACTTCTCTCCAGCACGTAAAAAGCGAGGGCGCATTAAGATTCTCAGCAAAGGAGATACAAGCGCCACAACGGAACAAGTTTCTTGAATCTTCTTGCGCCTTAAGGCACAATCTCGATAACGCCGGTAATGTGAGAAAATGAGCATTATCTTAAGCTTCGCGTTATGTTACGTGCCCGCGTGTGCATATGTGCGTATAATCGATAATATAAATTTCGAATTTTAAAAAATTACGCAAACTCATTTGAATAACACGAAGTAATTCTATTCCCTATAGAAATATGTTCGCTTCAAATTAAAATTTTAACTCGTGCTGTATTTATCTCTCTGTATTTATCTCATGTATTGTATTATCATGTCTCTCTGCGCTAGAACGTATGGAAAAATAAAACCTGCATAAAACCCAGGACATGTTTCCTGTCAAATAAATTTATTTCGCAGGGTGTTAAAATTATTCTAAATACCAAGATCCGATGTCTAGTGCTCGACAATTTTTTTCAGTAAATAACATCTCTCGGAAACAATGTAATTCAAGTTTAAAAACTTGTCTTCTTGTCTCCTACTGTTTTTTATACCGGGTATGTAACAATTTTCTCTCTCTTTTAATTATTTATCGCTGCCCAAGTCCTGCTACGTTATTTCGATAACTGAAAAGAGCTATAAGCTTATCTCTCCAATACTTTCGTTACCGCGCATTTCGCCGCAATTTTGCTTGAAAAATATCACGCGCGTGTGCACGTTCGCGGAATATGAGACGATAAGAGCCGGGCATAAAAGTCGGAAAATGAAAAAGTGAAACACTCATACAGAGAGAAAGAGAGAGAGATGGATAAGAGAGAGAGGAGCATGAAATTCGTAAAATCCAAGCAATGCACAGGCTACTGTTTGCGGGCGCGGGAAAACGTTCATGGCGTGCGATTCACAACCGTGAATGTGAATCATTAATTCCTGTTGATAGAGCTGCCTTTACCATTCGCCTCGTTCACTTCAGTCAACAGGCGAGTACTTGTACATACGCGTAGTTTCGAAATTTGAAACTTTGCGATAAGGAAGTTTGATGAAAGGGCGGAGGAGGAAGTGAGAGAGAAGCACATCAGGGAGGGAGAGGGGACAAAGGGTGAACAGAGCGAACTAAGGGTGGCAACGTAATCACGCCGAAGTACAAAGTTTTCAAAATAGCACGCCCCGCTATTTCATTCACAACCGGATTGGAACAATTGTATTGAATAATAAACTTCTCCATTCCGTTATTGATCCCAGAGTCTCTCTCCTCCGTGTCGTGTATACTCCAAAAATTACTCTTGACTAATAATGGAATGCAACGTTATTCGGATAATCCGATAATTGCTTTTCCGTTTGCGTGGAAAATTGTGTCGTTAACAACGCACATAAACGGCACGCTTGTTTGTTTCATTTAATTCGCTTTAGCAGTCACGTCGAGTCTTTCTGGATCTCTTGTAGCAATCCATTGTTATGTGTTTGTTCATTATTTTGAAGATAATGTAATGTAATCAAAAACACAAGTTTGTTTTACTAAAAAAAAAAACACATACATTTACATTTCGTATTCCACATTATAACAGATTGGGACTCGAAATTTGTATGGAATACATTTTCCAACCGCATCACGTTTTACACTTTACATTATAAATGCAATACGTTAGACACAACTAAAGACACAAAAATGAATTTATTCTTTTATTTTGAAAATTTCATTTTATTCATAAATCATTAAAGATCACTCTTTTTTCGGTGATGAATTGCAAGCAACACTAACTCCTTTTCGACTTTCAATTTGATGACCTCTGCAAATTCTAATCGTTTTATTTTGCTAAATTGCAACGGATGACTTTGCGGATAGTCAAATATTTGCTAACAAGCATGCATCTGCAATCTGACGTTTCGGTTTGACTCATAGTTACACGTACGCGTGCACAATGAAATTATTAATCATTCGAAGCTGCGAAGCGTGCGTGCGGGAAATCACTGATGAGAGAAACACGGCGTTAATCCATTTTCGATCGGCGTTACGTTACAGCGCTCCGTTTTACCTCCGATTTTCGATTGCATTTTCAACAACGGCGCGCCCGATTCCTACGACCATAAAGGAAACGGATAACTAGAGCGAAATAACTTTTTTCCACCCTTTTTCCCTCCCCCCTCCTTCGCTCTATACTCGATCGGAAGTGAATAATCGCCGCTGGAAGATTCGCGGGCACATCGATCTAGATAATCAAATCCGCGAGTTTTACCCGCACGATCCATCGGATTTGGAGCATCCAATCCCTCCTCTCAGACCTCTCTCCCTCCTCGAACACTCTCGCTCGCAATCTCTCTCTTTCTCTCGTTCTCGCACTGCAAATATAATTTTCCCTGCTCCCGCGCGAGTCTGAGATCGATATACACCACCCCCTCACCAAGGCAACCATACGAGCAACTTTGCTCCACTCCAATGTTCTCAAACCATCAACCTCGCACTCTCTCCCACCACTCTCGGCGGCTATCTACCGTCACCGCCACCGCCGACAACCCCCTTCTCTGGGCTTCACCCCCGTGCTGTCTTTTTCACGCGACCACAGTTCTAGCGATTTCCAGTGCTCGCGAAATTATCCCCCATCGAAAGCAGCACGCGCCAATGTTACAAAGTGCAAATTCTACGTAAGATACATAAACAGAAGGACTCTCGAGTGAGGGTTATCCGATTCGGGGTCACGATAAGCTTCCGGATTATTTCCCCAGGATAGAGAGAACCCGATCTAACGAGGAGAGAATAGCTGAAGAGCTCTATCGTGTCCGCCAAAATCGTGTAAGCAGAGATACAAGATTATACGGTGCAACGCTTTGTGAATATGGCAAACGTTACACCATATAATCGTGTTATCTCTTGAAATGTATCATATATTTGCCGGATTTGAGCCATGAATAAAAATTACATAAATTAATAAAAAATAATTTTTTGGTATTGATGCTCGAGAGATTTGTAAAACATCACATGGGTGAGGGAATTCAATAGAAAGAATAAAACCGTAAGAATCTTCTACAATCACTTTATAAAAATTTGTTATAATTATGTTAGGATATATATAAATCGAAGAATACTTAACTTACATCTATACTTAACTTACTTATTTACACATAAAATGTGTAAATTCATTTAGTCTTGAAATGTTATACTGTGATATTATGATAATTTAAAATTCCGGGAAAGAAATTTGAAAGCGAGAGAGTTCTGTCCAGTAACTCAATTTTCTCGTCCGAGCTGGTAATGTTGGCTCGATTTCACGGCGGTCCGACTCGCGGGATCCGATTTCCCAGTCTGAAAACTGTCAACGTGGAATACAATGGCTCTACCAGCCGTACGCGGCTATCAAATTGCACCAGCCATGCGAGAAAATGCAAGCTTTACGCAATCACGGAGGCGCGAGGGAATTTTTCTTCGTTGCGAGGAAAATTCTCGTTCTGTCGTTACGTCGATAATTACGCAATAAAAGAGCGATATTACACCTGGAGTTGTCCTAGTTCTGACACATGCATGTGGCGGAATACGCGCGTATATATCTCGAGAAAAGCAGAGAGAACTATATCGGATTATCGATCGCGTTGCATTTTTTTTTCAGCCGCATAAAAGATTGATCGATGCTGCTTAAACGCTAAGGTGTAGAACATCCAAGGTAAAAAGAAAACACGATTCCGTAGATTAAGCGACACGCTCGCGTAATCCCTTCAATGAAAGATATATTCGCGAGAGGAGTCTACCAATGTATAATATTTATCAAAAATGTATCATTCAGATGTAAATTTAATATACAATGTCGCCCACGTCTCAATCGTACAATATTTTAATAACATATTAAATTAGAGAATTTTGATGTAAAAAATTACATTTAAAAAAAATGTTGAATTAATTAAAATATTTCTTGATTCAACTAGATGCGGTAACTATATTTGCTTATCAAGCAAATATTTATAATTCAAAAAGATATGTGCTTCGGTTATTAAATTAACATACGTTATGTGTAACGTAAAAATGTGTAACTTAAAAATATACAATATTTCTTTGAATTAAAAAAATATTGCCAACCAAACATATTTAATCATATCAATAACTTTTTTTCTCAGTGTAGTGATAGCTCTCTTTTCAATTGTTCAATAAAGAATGATCCCCTGTTTCTGAGATTATAATAAAACGGTATGTGAGCAAGACTGCTTTTATTATCATCGCGGAATGTATTATGGCTTAAAGCCTTACTTTAAATGACCTACAATTCGCGTCAAGAAAGAATTCTATTTATAATATAATTTTATATATTATTTTTAACTTTTTAACATAAATATGTGCATTTCAATATATATTTACATATGTAATGTACATATGTATGTACATACATATGTATGTACATATGTTCTTCAAATGTTTTCATAACACAGTACGTAAAATCATATAAATAGAATCTCACCCTGTAGTTTGATACAAATTATTACAATCGTCTAAAACTTTATTGAATAAACTCGCACAGAAAATTCTGTTCAAATTAATTCCAGCAAACAGATTATCGTCAGATTTTAAATTTAAAGTTTATTTAGGAATGAAAGTTTACCTTGCTGTAACCGAAAAAGGTATTTGAATACGTTAATATTATTACATTACGTACGGTAAGAAATATATTTTATGCTTTGAAACTTATATTTTTACATTCCAAGAGAAATAAAATTATGTGACTCAATCAAGAATTTTGTGATTTTCTTGATAATCAGAAAATTTAATTTAATTGCTGCGAGAAACGTGGCGAAACGAACTCATACATTTATTTTCTTTAATTTATTAAAACCACACAATTTTATTTCTTTAAAAATTGGAAAAAAAAGATGATAATAAATATTACTTTTGAACCTCAAAACAGAGATAAATTTAATTCTTAACAGTTAAATATTTAGAACTTCTGTGACATAATTAATCAATTACATAAAATTTTTATTTATGACATAGACTGAATAATTTAACTAGTAATTTATTCGTTTATATTAACCGGTTATTTGTGTATGATCATAATGTATGTAACAGTTGCATGCAAGAAAGCAAAATCACCTGAGTTGTAAAAATTGATAACAAATCGGCACATAGTGTAATTACAGTGCGCGAACTTTATGTGACATCGAGGTCAACTTTGATTACATAACTTTAAAACTATTACTCAGCATTTTTATATTAGAATTTTTATAATTATTTAAAATTTCTCTAATGTTCAGAACACATTATTAAAGTGTTGTACATAGCGGTGTGTATGTATGTGTGCGTACGTGTGACTCTATTTATTAAAAATTCGCATTGATACTCGCAAATTTAATTTACGAATCAATTAAATGCTCACTAAAAAAATTACGATAAAACGTTCGTTTGTTATTGTTAAATCAGTTACAGTTAAATTAAAATTCTAAAATATACATATATATTACACAATATAAACTTTTCAAAATATAAATCGAATGTACATTCTCCATTAGATTCTATAATTCAATTTGTTTTAAAATCACGCTGATGAAATTCATCAACGACACAATTCATTTGTATTCATTTATCTCAATTGATGCTGAATGTCAATGTGTCTTTATTTTGCGAGCTCCTATATATTGAAATACTACGTTGCAGCAGAGTTATGCTTGACTCATCATTCATGCACATTATTCTCGAGATTCATTTTCATAAAATCACAGAATGCAATCCAAGTGAAAACAGAAACCATTTTAATCCTTTCTGAATGATAAATCCCTTCTATCGATAATGGCTTCGAACGCTATACGAAATGTTGCATAATTCATTCACAGCATCCTGTGTATAATATACACGATATTCATTATCACTCTCAAAATCGTGCAAAATTCGGAACTTGGAAAGAACAATATATATTCCATACATAAGAAATTCACCAAGTTACTCAAGAAAGTAATAAAGGAAGTCTCTCTATTAACATTTTGTTATAACAACAAAAGTCAAATTAAATTTATATCAGACAGATTTTCACTATTTTTATAAAATAGAAATCTAATTCTCTACGTGAATCTATTATGATTTTAAATGCGGTTTCAATCATCCCGAATAATGAGAGCAATAAACGGTACAAAATTCATTTCATAGCAAATTTCATAGACTAACATAATTTCAAACATAAAGTTACAATTTGCTTTAGTAATTTTGTAGTTAAAATTTCATGTTTTATTGTTAGGTATGAATTAAGTGAATGAAACGTAATGAAAATGTATGAAACGTATGAAAATGAAATGTAATAAAAAGCTATATATTTTAATCCCTTTAGGAGCAATTTAATCTTTATTTAAGATTAGGAATCCCGTTTCATCTCGATAAGAATCCCGATTGCCACATAGCGGCGATAGATACGTTATACATCGACAAGCCAAAAGGATGATACGTACATAACATACAGGTTCATAGAGCAACGTAATCGGGATGAAAGCGCAGTTTATGTGCACTCAGCTTCCGCGTCGAGGGTTCTCGCAGCCCGACTATAATTGTAGAAGCGGCCGCTCGCTGTGCAGATACGCTCTCAAATAGTCCAGCGATTTCGGTGTACGTGAGGACTAAACAACGACGACATACGCGGCCTTCCACAGTATGATCGATCGCGACCGATTTTTCCTCAAATATGGGAGATTGATCGCTCGGTCGAGCAACGGGCCAGAAAATGTCGACCGTGAAAGGGAATGTAATGGAGCGAAACTGATCTCATTTTAAACTTCTCCCATTACTCGAATTTCATGCGGTCGAGCAAGTCGACTTTCGCGTTCTATGATTTTACACGATTTTCCTCCGCGTTCCTTTTCTCTCCCTCCCTCTCTCACCCTCGCAGCACGCGATCCTGCATCTTTCGCTTTTAATCTTGACTTCACGTACGTTAATCATTTAACCGTTAAGTGCATGCCTTAATGCATAAGATGATTAAATTTTCCCGTATGTAAAATACAGTGATATTCTTCGTTGAAAATTGAAGCAATTTTTCAGCGAACAAGAATTCAATTTGTCAGCATATCCCTCGGAAGAATTTTTGTAACGTTCAAACGTTTAAACGTTCAACGTTAAACGCTTTATTAATTATGCTCCAAGTTGAAATTCCGTCAAAGTTCATTTTGAATCCGTGATATTCCGTTCTTTTTTACTCTCCATATGCCGCGTTTAAAGCACAACTTTGCATTATAATTCCCCAAGTTCGTTTATTCGATTTTAATTTTGAACTAGCGAGAGACTCTTTATGAAGCTAAGTACTTCGATCGAGGGGAAGGCTGGGAGGAAGGAAATGTAATCAAATAATATCCGTTAAGTAATCATACCGATTCGCTCAGACATCTCTCAAATTTATGCAAACATGTTCTTCCTCTCGATTATATTTGAAATACCCGAACGAACTCTAACTGGAATTTGAGAAAATTCAAATTCATACGCAGTTAAAACCGTTCTCCAGAAACCGGTAACAGTCTTCTCTAGTCTTCTTCATGTCAGATTTCCTTCGCGTCGCGAGAAATTGATCAACGTCCAAGCAGAGAAAGAGATATATGTATATGTGAGTGTGTGCGGGTACGAATATCGATCCACGAGGAGTGAAGCGAAGTATAACGACACGAGCCATCAAGCATCGGAGAGTATGCGACGGAACCTGACCGACTTTGCACCTCGTTAAAATTGCATTAGATAGACGCGGGGGAAAAAGACGTCGGGCGCGACATTCGCCGTCTGAGAATATGCACTACGTTGAAAAATGTAAGCAAGGTGCCGGATAATCGCGATGTCGCGCTCGGATTACACCTTAAGGCCGATCCCGCGAAGTTTTAACGGGGACGAAGCTACCTATACGGAATGGGATGAGGACGTTGTTTGCCCGTTGAATTATGCAACGTCATATTCCCAGTCGAAAAAATGGGAGAAGTTAACCTGCTCATTAAAAGTCACCGCGGTGAGAATATTTTACTGGAAGACATACTCGACAAACGCAAACATTTCATGTCTGCTTCCCCGAGTCACTCCCGTTTTCTCTCATGTACTTGTAGAATACTATCAATCAATCGCGCAATTTCTCTCGATCAAGAATTCAGTTACAAAATATAAATATCGTATGTCATTTAAAATCTGTCTTATGCACTAATACAAAAAGTTTAATATAAAAAGTTATGAGAAATTTTAGATTGGAATCACAACCGAAATTAGCAAACGTTAAACTAAAAAATACTTTCGTGAGCGAAATAGGTAAACGTATCGCGTGAACATATCGCGTCACATGATTTTTTTCAAATAAATGAATTATTAGCCGAGGTCGCAATACGGTAATATAATTTGAGCGTTAAACTCGACGAGCGTTAAATTCGATACATCACGAGTGTCCAGCTAAGCTTTATTACATGATACCCATAGGATAATTAAACTGTTGTTTCGCAGCGATATGAAACCGTATTATAAATTGATTAACGATATTTAACGATTCCTCTTCGAGGCATATTACGCGCGGAAATATAAATGTTGGACTCGATGTATTTACACGCAAAATTGCAATTTCACTCGCGGTAAACCGACGATATGCTCGGTGTGCACGAACGTGCTGTATGTTGGTCAGTATTTTCGGACATTTAACGTTAACATGTAACTATCTGATGCACGTCCTACATGTTCAATTGTGATTTTTAATGAAAAAAAAAAACAAAATATCCTACAATTATGATATCACATATATATGACGCAGTTTCGTGGTCCTAAATCTTATGAGTAATCATACCTGCACTCCTACTTCTGTTAGGCCTGATCCTTCCTCTTACGATTCGCAGACAGCATCCGTAGCGAGGAACACGTAGATCTCGCGTTAGCCCCGAGCAATATGCATAATGAAGGGATAGCCGCTTTTTCCTCACGTAGCACATTTGATTATCGTAACGTATATCTTGTCTATTTAAGCACACGGTAAAATGTGTTCACAAAGGTTTCGATCGACGCCCGTATTTTCTGTCGCAAAAGAGATTGGTTCGGATTGCGGAGTCGCGATTACCGCAACCCGCAACAAAAATGCACCGTTGATCCGTAAGAAGCAAGTACGGTGGATTAATTAAACAAAGCTAATTAACTTTTATTAAAATTTGAAAAAGCACATTTTAGAAAAAACTCAAAATAATATGTAACTTTATAAATCGTGACCGACAAGTTTCAAAATTGAAAACAGAAAAGTCAGCGTTGCACTCTCAGAACTTTAAAACGATACAAACAAGCCGATCAGTCAAAAATTTATGTTACAACCTAAGAATGTGATTACATGAATAAGAAGAAAGATGATACTGTTGGTTTTGGCTCGTATTGGTTTTATTTCTACTCCTATTAATTTTAAATCAATATTATAAATCGTGTTTACACATATGAATTTTACTCTCTATTTTCACTTCTTTTCTTACATGATATTCAAATCTGTTGTTAAATATTAAAAGCTGTTGAAGGCTGTTGAAGGCAAACAGATCATATTGAATCTTTTGTAAATATTTTCATTAAATTTCATGTAAATTTAAATTTCATGTTTTAACCTAAACTTTGCATAGTAATAAAAGAAAATACATCATAATACACTTTAGCATAAATCTCCTGGTATGAAAGTCAATCTTACTTTGGCAAAATAGCGTTTTCCCTCGAACAACCACGTCGAAAAGAACATTCGCAAAGAACATAAACACATAGATGGTGTAAATGTGATGACAATCACGGCCGTAAAAAAAGTAAGGACGTTGACTGCACATATCGTGTCGATATAAAAAAAAATATGGTAGATATTCCGGTTGCCCGATAAATGAAAACTCGAGTTTTAAGCGCATTCCGATCGAACATGCGGTGTCACGGAGATTCAACGAGGTAATGATTACCCGAAAACATCGGGAAAGGTAACGACACCGCGAGTTATCGCAAGGAAACTCCATTAAGAACGTGTGAAGCTTCAAAATTCATTTTTATTCTGAAATTCACTTACTCCAGTGAAGTTTTATAGGTGATTTATGAGCATGTTTCATAAATGTAATAACTTATGCATATGTAGAACGCTGCAGCCTGGAGCGGACTATTTCTTTATAAAAACAAAATACAAAATAACAAAATAAAATTCTTCCTTGAGCAAAATTATTTTCCCCGGATGTGCGCACGTTTATAGAAGCGATTAATTTTTGTGATATTGATAAAAGAAATAGAAATAAATGTATTATTGTCTATCTAACATTATCAGTGTGTATGTTTAAATTTTCTTCCTTTTGTTCGAATCAGCCGGAAAATAATAGTCCCGTAAAAGTCATAATAAATTCCGTTACGCGAGAAATAAAGTGTCACTGCCGAATCGAAGATAGAGATGTACGCGTATAAAGGAAGAATTCTCTGCACCGTACTACGTGCGCAGTTAAGATGTTGTATCACGCAGTCATAAAACTTTGACTGTGAGAGTGATCGTCGATTCTGCGTTACGTAAGTGTTTGTATACTTGTCCAGGCAATAATGGTACAAGGATCGATTGAGCAACAAGTGAAGAACGCAAGAATTTGTACGAGGTGTCTATTAACGACGTACTTACACATTACTCACGCGTAAACTTATCCTTAACGATCTACGGTAATCACGGAAAATAAAACATAAAGAATGATATGAAGATTTGATTTTCCTTTTTGTAATACTTGTTTAATTCTTTGATACGTATAATACAAATAATAATTACTATTATTTGTATTATACTTATATATGAAAAGCCTTGTTATTCATATATTACTATACTTTTAAATGTAATTCTACGTGATAGTTTAAAAAAGGGAAAGTTGAAAAATTAATTATTTCTTAAAAAATAAATATTAATAATAGCTTAAAAAAATAGCAGGTGCCGTTTTATTTACATTCCTTTCGCCGCTCGTTAATACATTCAATTATAATATCTGATGATTATTTAATAATTACTCAATTTCGAGATATTTTGACAAATAATTTGATTTTCATTTTATGATTTATTTTATAAATTACCTATCGTTATTCCGAAGCGCGTCAACGTAATTACACGTTTTCATTATAAAAATTTCAATTTCTATGTTACGCAGGTACAAAAAGGAAGGAATAGCCGTTTACAATAGATATTACTCGTTAATATATTTTCCAGCGAACAAGAAAGACTGTGTCGACTGAAAGGGGGTATTTTTTTCGTGCCGCGGGTGCACGAAAGAGCAAAAGGGAGATTATATTGATCCAAGTTACGAGCTGCTTATCCCAAGCCTGCCCCGGAGTCATTCACGTATACTTGTAATTCCCATCGGTGGAACGTTACATACACATTACTAAATAAAAAAATATATTCGCTGCTAATATTCTCGCGATTGTGCATCGAGTGTAAAAAAATTAATCACATTTATTTTTTTTTAAGAAATGACAATTATATCATCGCGCCTGTTAAATTAAAGTTCATTCCAAACATTCTATAATTCGCGTCAGATTTCAGAATTCTCTATTTATATAATTTTATACGTGTAAATTAATATTTGACATGTGTAATTTAATATACTTTATATTAGTAGTACGTGCATATTTCTGACTCTTCAAACATTTCTCGAATTAAATGGCAGGTAAAATCATAAATGGAATTCTATCTCGAGTTCTGGCACAAATTGCAGATTCATCTGAAGTAGGTTTAACAATAGAGTTATATTTAGCAGCAAAACGATATATGAAAAATTTATACGCGAGAAATAAATTTCGAGATGGATTTTGAAACGTAATTATGCACTGTAATTAAATTAAGATTATGCTAATGCTAATTGAGATAATACTAATAACCATAATTAGCGCACATGAAATTTCCACTGTTTGAAATCAATACTGATGATTATTAAATTTTACAAAGTTTAACACAATTTCGTGTCTTTATTTAATGAATTCTGCAATTATATACATGATCCTGTCATGCATTCGCTAATTCGGCGAAGTAGAGAATTAAAATATCATTTTACATATGATATTGATAAAGTTTGTGAAATGATTATTTGCTCGCATTTAAAAACTTTTGGAAATCCTTAGAAACATCTAATATAGCAACTCATATTTTCTCAATTAAGAGATTTAAAAAAAGAATAAGTTTTCGCTATTCTGCTCTATCTATAAATATAACTTTTTTATTTCTTTTATTATTTTATTACTGACACTCATGTAACAAAAACGTGTGCATGTGTATGATATGTAATTGTACGTAAATATCCGTAGTGTACTGAACTCAGATCCATGAGCTAAGCATGATGTGCGGATCAGTCATCTCTGCGAGCGCGATTCAGAGAGAATAAACAGAAGTCTCAAGTTTTGCCGGTTTAATTATTAAACGATTGTTTGCGACGATAACACAGCTCATTCCGTGCACAATGCCTGTAATCGCCGGATCATTACAGCATTGTATGCATGCGGTGCGGGGGTGTGGGTTAATCAATTTCTTGTTCATGGCGTTGACCGTGCTGGAAGAAGCGCGTTAACCGTCATCGCGCGATCCCGCTGTGTCGCGAGCTTGGACACGACTGGATAAATTTTCGTTTAACGTGCAAGAATAGGATATAACTAAACTGGAGCGAGAATAGAACGAGGTTGACACTTTACGAGGCGTGTTTCATGGTATCCGTGATAAAACTGTCGTCACTCGCCGCGAACGTTACATATACCGTAACGTTATTGATCTTTGTTTATAGTAAAAGAGCGACGCGAGAAGCTGTAAAAAGGCATCGCTTCACTTGAGTGCGCGAAACAACGTCAACCTTCCGACTTCGAAATTGGCTAGAAAAGTACTGAAGTTTGTTGGAAGAAAAAAATAAATGAAAGCGCGAAAGCTTTTGAAAGGCTTTCTGATGTAATTGATACGTTCTCCGATGCAACGAAAGCATGTAGGAAGTATTCTAAAATTTGCGTTTATATCATCTACATAAGCTATTTTTAAATCCTATTGAATTTAACTGAATTAATTATCAGCAATCTTCAGAACTTAGATCAGAGAAGCTTTTAATTGCTTTTCAAAAGTTATTGATATATCTCACTTGAGCGAAACTTGGACAGAATTTTTTGACCAATCTGTCTATATTATAAAAAAACCAGTTTACCTAAATGTATGTCAAATATAACTAATATAATGTATGTCAAATATAACTAGTATAATGTATGTCAAATATAACTAGTATAATGTATGTCAAAATATATAATTTTATCACAAATATTAATTTCGAAAATTTTCGGCACAGCTTTTCAGAATTTCCAACGTTAATTAAGTTCTGCTTCAATTATAGTAATGTATATTGCCATTTGCTTTAATAAAAGCCAACATGCCAGAAATCGCTAGCCTTAATTAGAATTTAGCACGAACACGTGCGGCTTGAATATTCCCAGCAAAGGTATTAAACAGTTAGTTTTTTAATGCATATAAAAAAAATCGCGCAGAGCACAACAAGCGTGCGGCATGAAGTGGTGCAGCTTTTAAATTGTTCCGCTTTTGAGAGTCGCATTACCGCCGTACCGTCCGCGAGAAGTACACGTTGTAATGGTTAAAAAATGCAGCGAAAGGGTTAATTTCTCTCACAAAAGTTACGCTTTCAAATCAGCTTATAACTTGAGTTTGTCTGCAACTCTTTAACAGCGGCTATTACCCGCTTGAAAATGCAAACCTCATCAAATTCCTTACGAGCTCGGAACTCTGTTGGTATTTTTCACGATAAAAAACGTAAATAAAAAACTTTTCGTTATATCGACTCGTAAAAAACATCGACGTGAAAGTAGGGGGCAAGAGATACGGTGACTGGCAGGAGTACAGTGATTAAGCATCGGTACATTCAAACGCAAATCTACTAATTACTGTCATCAAATGTGCAGCTTGATGATAAGATAGAAAATAGCTATTGAAAAGCAATCGATAAAGTTACAATGTTGATTAACTCATTAACTCAGGTTGCAATCAGAGGTCATCGATATACTGGTGTGTATGTGTGTGTGTATGTGTGTGTGTGTGTGGACAGTGCATTTATCTAATAAACTGTTAGCAGTGCGGTTAAGAACATGAAAAAACGCATGGTGGATGTATGTATCGTTTATATTATTCGTTTCTTTTGTCGAAATAGAATCAAGTAGTCTGTATATCTCTCTGTTGTGATTTCCGTTATTTCAATTTATTTTACTTTGAGCAGAATACACTTTGTATATTTTATTACTCCAATATAACTGTGTCTTGTAACATAAAATCTTGCCAAGCTGCGAAAATTACTTTCAATCGTTTTACGTTAAATTCGCTGCATTGTAAATGTTTTATGTTATCTGGGAAGCAATCAGAATACAACGTAGTTTTGTTCAAGTTTTGCACAAACATTGTTTGATTCGGTGATGAAATTTGTCTCGCCTTTATCGAACGAACAAAGCGCAAAACGTGACGTGGTGACGGCGGCGGCAGCGGTGGCGGTCGGATCGACAGCGAAGTGCAAATTATCGGGGATACTGATCTCCATTGTCGCAACTATATAACGCACGACGCCTGGTTAACAATATTGACCCTCTTACGAAACATTTGTTTTAGAATGCAACAATCATGCTGCCATAAAACAACCGATTCCTCAACTTGATTGTGCTTGGACTCGACAACGCCCATCATTCGAGGTACATTTCGCGTGGACAGCGAGAGTTGCGAAAAGACATAGGAAAACATTGAACCTCTAAAAATCCGATCTGAAACAATTTCCCGCTTCGTCTTTTGAGATGCAAATGACAGACAGGTAGAAAGCGAGAAATTTCCTTAAAATTACTCGTGTGAATCAATCCTGAACACGATGACTTTTTTCGGTGTTTTAATGTACTTTTGCCTGAATTTTTCGCAAAACGTAATCCGGTAATCCTACATAAACCTTTTTTTCTTTATAAAAATGATGGAAAAAAGAGTGGCGATGAAAAAACGATTTATTTATTGGAAAATGAATTACAAAGAGGGGTCTTTGTCCATTTAATATCCTCTGATTTTTTTTTCGGGAGAACAATCTCGTATCAATTTTGCTGAGCTATCGGTAATTCCATGTCCAATACTCATATACTATTTGGTGAACGATATATAAATATATTAAGTGGAATTACAAATACTTCTCAACAAATTTCTTCATATAAACTTTCATATTGTATTATCGCATACGTATCGTAGATAAAGAGGAAGATTAGAGCGAGATTAAAATATTACATCAAAATCAACATTTAAATCTCCACAAAAATAAAGTTTGTTCTACAAACGTACACTATTGTAGAAGCGCGTTTAATATCGCTGTTTTTTGTAAACTTTTGGTGAGTATACTTGAAATATTTATACATTGTTGCTGAAAAAAAAGCAAACGCAGTGTGACTGGCTAATAATTCACTCTGGACATTCTCTCGCGCGCGATAAATTCGTTAACGTACACAACGCGGCAACGCGTCGCGACGCATTAACTACGCCGAGTTTTTTTTTTTTTTAGAACTACGTGTATAATGTTGCACATTTCGTTAGACATGCGTCGATGGAATACTAACGAGCTTCGGATTTTTACCGTACAGCCGCATAAAAATTCGAGAGCTAAATTTGGTTCATCTTCCTACATAAAAAAAAACTTCGAAATATTTTTCAAACAAATATGCACCGTCGTGCGGAAATCACAATGGAAATTTATTACAATCTGTCAGAGGCATAAATTGTGCGGCCGATCATCCCGAATTCGATAAGAGACAATACTTAATGGAAAAGATAACATCTAAAGCGCCTGATTAAAATATTAATTTACTCGTGAAATTTAATTTTTATTCCTCGTTGCTGAAACTATTTATGAAAGCTCGGCGGAATCTCCATCATCAATTCAATAGTTTATGATCCTTTTTTTCATGGTACGAATGAAAAAGAAACTATGCACGTGCAAACTATGCAGGGAAATTTCTTTAATATTAATTTAGCAACCTTGGAACTTTTATATCACTTAGCTAGCAATTAGAAAATACTTTTTTATATTTTTTCTCTTCTACAATACCCATTATTATAGCGCAAAGATAAAATTGATATTTGTTTTATAATGTATAACCAACCGTCGAGTCGATAACAGATTACTTACACTCTATACTTCATGCATTCACATTTTGATATTTTATAGTTTATATTTTTAAAATTTGTGTGTATACCAGAAATAATAAATAAAAGCGCAAAAATCTTTACCAGACAATTATTGAAATGAAAAATTTACTGGAAAAGTAAGTAAAAGCTAGAAATAGCAACAATCAATATAGAAGACTATAGAAGTTCTAGTAGAGTACTAATGAAAAAATAAAGAGTAAAATAAAAATAGTAGCAGAACTAGCGTTGAGAGCTATTATTTTAATATCATTAATAAGATATATATTTGTCAAAGATTCGAACAAATTAAAGTGTAGCGGGAAGCTATAAGGTTGCCACTCTACTGCCATGTTCACCGTAACTCTTCATCATCTATACATACACCGGGGGTGATATCACTGAATGGATTAATTTATGAACGGTGTGGTATCCCATCACGTGTACCCGGTGGCGTTGACGGCGATAAATTCAGCCAGCCACGCGTGCCGACGAATTTTGCAACGATTTGCGCCAGTCTCACCCCGGACCAAGGGAAAGTCGTTCAATTTCGCGCGTCGACGCGTGGCGTCACCATTCCGCGCACCACCAGGTCCCAGGGCATGAATAATACGCGCATCGCGGGCCAGAATAATTTCACATTGAATTCAAATCCGGGATCGATGAGGCCTACTCCCGTCGACGATCTAACCCAGTTTCGCCTGCGAGACGTGTACGCGGACCACGAGAGCGCCGCCGTGACTCTCGCTCTATGGAATAAAGCCGCGGCGAGTCGATAAAAACGCAATTTTGCGCCGCAGTTTGTTAGCATGCTAACCCTAGCTCGCGAGAAGAGCGTAACGGTGACGTGGGGAAAGACTGAAGCGAATTATTCCACGTCTCGCGAAAATCACGATTCATCCGAATTTCGCCGAGTTGACTGCGGCGTTCATCGTAACTTCCTTCATTCGCGTGGTCGAATAATATTATATGTTACATGTATTACATTATATTACGTTAATATTAACTATGGATTACATATATTTTTTTCCAACGTGGCTTATCGATATAATATATATGTATAATATATATTTTTTTCGCGAATTTCGGCGCTCGCCGAATAATTTGTTTGTTCTCTGCATCACCTCAATTATTATCGTTATTACGTGAGAAAAATGAAAAATCAAGTAGGTAAATTTTCTATAAATAATACAGACGAGCCGATACGAAGTATCGGTACCGCAATGCTTCTCACGGAAGACGGGCACACACCACGTGAGCCGTCGCAGGACAACGTCGGCATTGTCCGATTGTTCACTCACCTCCCCATGCATAACAACCCCCGCACCAAAGTAGCCCTTTACGAAGGCACGCGGTTGATCAACGAGAGCATCGCGTGAAAGTGCGGCGCGCCACGCCGAACACCGCTCGCATGTCGCCTCGAAGAAAAATGTGATCCCGACACGCAGATTAATCAGGGGGTGGCAACCCTCGTCAATGTTCGACGAACGGAAAAGTCGGGGTTGCCAGACAACGGCGAACACACTGCTCCAGATGCATCGGCGTGGCGCGGGACGCACGCGGGGATGCACGAATGCAGTGCGAAAGTCGCGAGAAATTCACGGGGGATGGAAAAATGGGGAGCGCACACGGTCGCGTGCGGCACACCACACTTCGCGCGTACCTGGGCGAGCGAGCAGACACAGGGCGGGTGGATTACGTGTGATTACACGGGTGCGTGCGAGGTGCGTGTCCGCCGCGTGACAAGAGCACGTAGGTAAACCGCCCCGCGACCCTCGGCCGACGAAGGTTCGTCGAAGACTGGTCGGCCGCAGGGTGGGAGGGCTCTTTTTCAAAGGCGGCGTTTTCTCGACGACGACGACGGCGGCGGCGTCGGCGGCGGTGGCGGCGAAGCTTCCGGATGGAGGGTAACGGGCATGCGTGTGACGGATGGCACGACCGTGCACAAGGGTGTGCCGGGGAGGAACGCGTGATCCGGAAATGATAGTTTGCGGTCGCTCGCTTTGCACGCGTGTGCGCGACGATTCGCATGTTTCCCCGAGTATACAATTTACGACGATGATGTAAATTAAGCTGCCTGTGGAGCTTTGATTCTCCTTTGCCCTCCTCCCCTTTCTCTCTCATTTTCTCTTCCCAAGAGCAATCAGAGAATCACGTTTCGCTCTTACGGAGCTAAAAGGGGATCGCGTAGGTGGGTTCATGCATTAACAGCGAATTTCCGCCGAGATTTGTAAACTCGATAACGGCACGTTACGACAGTAAAAAAAACTATAATTGGCGGATCTGACTTTCTGACTAAACAAACGTAGAGATCTAAAATGTATTGCGCAGTAATAGAAAATATTTTTGACTTAAAAAAAAAAGAAGTAGATTTTCATTTAATTCTACGAGGAAATGTCGGTTCAACCGCACTGCGGTAAAGCGAAGTTATTGGATCACCTGATATCTCGCCCACTCACGGATCATCCCTATTTTCCGCTTCAAGTTCCTTATCGCGGCACAATCTTTTTACTGACGACTATCAAATGCGTTTTGATATTTGGCGAGACTTACTGATTGACTATCGATAATATTATGTATACAACAGTTGAAAATTTTTACAAATTCCTAACACAACTAAAGCGAAAAAATCAATCAATTTTCGAATTCAGTCTATTGATAAAAAAGAAATATGTAGCTGCTATTATCAAAATAATAGCAATATTTCGATATCTAATTGTACAAAGTTATCAATTTGCAGGCCCATCAATATTTGAAAGCATGCAACAAGAAGGCTGATAAAAATAAAAAGAGTTTGACTTACCAGTCCGCGATGCCGTTTGGTTGTATTTCTTGTAAAAATATACCAAGCTCGCCCTTATCCTTGTTTCGAAGTCCGACCACGCTGAATCCCAAACTGGTTCCTTCTGGTTTATATAACTAGAACATAAAATCATCTTGATCAAAACTTAATTTACAAAACATAATTTACTGTTTTTTTTTCTCTGCGTAAAAAGTAAACGCGAAATACAGAAAGATTCTTGTAAAAATGTCACATGTAAAAATTCACCTGCACTGTAAATATTTGCCGTCCTTGCGCCGCAGCTTCAATGACTTTTTTAAACTCCTTTGCATAAGTAGGAGTGGTTATAGGCGGCATTCCTATAACGTCTGAAACAAGACTGGGGCTAGTGACCTGTAACAAAGTAATGACAGATCTTTCAGAATAAAAAGTACATGGATCAATTCTCACAAAGTACAATGATAATGCGCACTTACCTGTGCGCTCGTGTCCTCGCTGCTGCTGTGCAGTAACGGAGCAACGGGAACTCTCTGATCTTCCAGCTCGCTGCTGTCCTGATACAAATCTTGATACATATTTGGCCCGAGAGGTTGCACCGGAGTACTCGGAACAGAGAGCTCCAGCTGCCCGTTGATGTTGATATCAAAATCGCCAGGCAAGATAGATGGATGATGGGTCAATTGTGTATTCAATTCAATCAAGGAGTCTTGAATCGTGACTATGCTGCGAAACACCGGATCTTCCAGCAACGAGATCAAAGATTTTAGATCCCGCGTTGTGTTCATCTGTAATTTGGGATCTTCGCAATCCTCCACGCGTTCCTGCACGTGCTCCAGCAGGTGGAGCGCCGTAGATATATCTGTGAGACAAATAATGCAGCAACATTAGTTTAGAAATAAAAAAAGTACAAGTCTTAGCAAACACCAATCAACTTAACATAGAATCAACGTTACAATTTCCCAACAATGTAAATGCAATATAACGCGTGGTTATGTCACAGTTACATTGTTGAGTGGGAAATTATAACATTGATGTTATGCTAGCTGGAAGTGTTGGGAACAATTAAAATTCAGATTTACCTGCACTGAGCGGCATGGTGGCCTCTTCTTTGCTTTCCGACCAATACCCCAATTTATATAAAATCCTCACGTACGTGACTGAAACGTGAAAAGAGACGATATCCCGCATAAATACATGAACAAATAACTGAAACTCATTGCCTGTCAAATGCATCCGCGCATACGTCATTCTTAACCTCAAAACGCGGTGGAACGCTGGCGAGTCGAGAATAATGCGTTCCTCGAGGGACACCCCAATGGACGATTAATTGTCATTAAGTGTGGCATCGCCGTAAGCACGTCGCGAATCAATATGCAGTCGCGAAGTGGAGATCAACTCGCGGAAATTCTCGGAATTTCGGTACTCACCTCACGGTTCACGGGTGAGAACGCGCGCTTCCTTCCGCGAATGCGATCCTTACGGTCTCACGCGATAACGGAGCGATCTCATTACAGTCCGCGAGCGACGGGCGGTTGCATCCTTGGTGTCAGCTGACTTCACCCAACTATATATCGCGATTATCGAGCTTCTTCCTCACGTACACGCAACGAGAATCTGGAGCGGGCACGCACTCCGATCGGTCGGCGACCACGTGGTCCAGCGCCGCCAATTTTTAAATGCTCGAACGCGAACCCGGATCTCCGTTCAGGCACAAAGAGCTCGCTTTTTTATAACTCACGTTAGATTTTAAGATAATAATAGTAATAATTCAAGATAACAATGAATGGGTGATTAACTAGACCTTCGATATTGAAATTAACGAGGAAAAAATGAGCTTTGAGAGTCAAACGCGATTAGTATTGTATGTGTGCGAGTTAACGTTATGTGTATATTTAATTAACAATTAAAATAAATGGTAAAATAAATGGTACGTCTTTGTATTGAACTATCTTTCGTGTATATCTTAATATCCATTTTATCATTACTCTTTGCTGCTTGGGATTATTAATAATAATTATTATTAATAATTAACACAATTATTGTTATTGTTGTTTTAATAATGATTGTTATTCATTGTTATTGTCATGCAATGAACCCTACAGTTTTATATGCTTTAATACACATGTAGGTTTTTATATATTTTATACACATGTAGGTCTTATATGCATATATTTTTTTATATATGTAAGCATTTGTTATTTATATCTGCGAATTCGTGATGCGAATTGAGCAAAAAGTGTTCTATAATAAAAATAATAAATGTCGGCAAAAATTGTTTTACCGTGTGTGTGTACTTCATTTATTTATATAATAACTTTACTTAACGAATGTAAATTATAATGTTATGAATATTATCATAATTTTAATTGAACTGTAAACAATACAAAATTGTTTATAATAATTACAAACGCGTGGGAAATCTTCCGGAAAATGACACCCTCCACAGATGTATATGCATTGATGAAATAATATTCACACAAAGGTTTCAAAATAATTAATATCCGAAAAAATAAATCTTATTTTACCTTTACATAACGAAAAAGACCAACTTTATCAAAGGAAAAAAATAGATATAATTTTCGTAATCGTAACGTTTAGAGACTTTATGCAAAAGAAATTGCAGCCGAAAAATATACCTTTTCATATTTTCTTATAAAAGTATTCTTACATTTTTTTATTAAATATAAAAGTACACATCCATTCCCCATTTCTTCATTTGCAACGTACTTAAGTAATTTTTTTTACTTATTTGATTGTTTTAATTGCAAGTTTGCAGCTACAATGTCATGCTTCCGAAAACTTTCTCTTTTGTATCAGTTATTATAATATTGTATCAGTTATTATAATAACATTTATCCTAACTTACAAGAAAAGTGAGTGGCTAGATTTGTCTACAACTACTGAATTTGTCTACAACCGTCATTATTATTGTATTACATAAAAGGATATCAAGAAGAAACATCAAACGCTTTCTAACAGAGAGATTTATTACGTTCCTTTATATCTTTCCATCTCCCCCTACATTTTAGACTCCGCAAAAGCGTCGTTATTTGCTGTGTCTCAAGAGAAAAAGATATCTCTTGAATATAACTCTTTTTGTAGAAACTTTGTAGAAATAAGAAAGAAAAGAACATTCCGTGAAGAAAGAAAGGGGAAAGATCTCAAGATCATTATTAGCCATAATTTACGAAGGGCTGGCGCTACGTACTTATTAGCGAATTTTATTTTCTTTCTCATATTAAATTAATTCATTATAAAACCTTGATTTTACGCGTATTTTTATCATATTTCATTTCCATAGACAAGATAAAATTTTTATATATTTCAGAAAAGACAGAGTTTTTATTTAACAATTGTTTAATACTCGTATAAAATACGAGTATATAATAATATTATATAATAATATTATAGAGTTTCTAATTACTTTAAGTATGTAAATCTCTCTTTCACATTTTGTAAATTATTTTTAAATTTCTTCTACTAATCTACACAATCGAGAACTGAATACTTTTAAATTGGCACTCATTTTAAAAGACCGAAAATAAAAATAAGACAAATTAAATTATTTGCGGAACGTATATTACAAACATATTGCAAATATGAGGAAAATAATTCTCGAGGTATCTAATGGTGAACAAAAGATTACAGACCCCTGTATTGGGACGCCTGGATCACCCCGCTTTATCGGTCGATCGTTCAGCGGCTCGTTGACTCTCGTCGACGATGACGGTACAATCTCGTCCTGGTTGACCTCGGCTGGGAGTCTCTAATCCATGATTCCGCCGCGAGCCGGCCTCGATGACGAGAGAACCTACGCAGCTGGATACGACACTCCGCAACTCTTATTGAGCCCCCCCGCGCGGACACGACGCGATCGTGCGTCGCTCGTTTTCCCGGATGGTCCCCGCGGAAACCAAACACACAATGGGTCCACTTCCGCTGCGTGCAAGGCCAGAGAAGTCGGACGTGGGGACCCCATCTGTCCGCCCCCACGCGCGTTGTTATCCATGCGCCGCGTTCTATGGGCCCCCCTACGGTCTGCTCATCGGGAATGCACGATTTGCTTTTTTGCCGTTCTCTCTCTCCGCTTGTTCCAGGTGTACAAGTGTCTATTATTTCCACGCTTTCCGCTGATTTCGACCGTCAGTTTGATTACGGGTGCCATTCGCGCCGCACGCGTGATTTCGGCGCGTACGCTCGCACGCCTCTTTCTCGCGCGCGATCAGCGAATAGTACGAGGGACGCTTCAAGATTGCTTCGGGATAGCGCGCCGGGAGCATCGATATCGCGGATCCCTTAGTTTCTTCTCGGCAACCACAATTCCATCGAAAGGAGAACGGAGACCTTGCAACAGAAAAGTGGAGAATTTGGGGAGAGCTGTCCCACCCAGGTAAGATAGCGTATTTTCGCACAATTGGCAATCTTTCAAGTACGATATCAAGTTAGGAACAATTTTTTTAGCCTGTAAATCTATTCGTAATTGCTGGATTTTAATAATAATTTTATAGTCTTTTTTTTTAATGTCCCGAACAGGGGAGATTAAATCGCGAGGATAAATTTATTTCACCACCCTCATGTTTTGTTGCCTTCCTCGAAAAGAGATTTGAATCGATAAACTGCTAAAAATTTATGAAAAATTTCGAAAGAACTAATCTTTTCATATTATTTATTATGAAATTTATAAATATTATTTATTATGCGCTTATTATAAATTTTTATTACAATTAACACACGTTGACTAATTGCCTTTGCTATACAATCGTGAAAAGAAAAATATTTTTACATCGCTCACGTGATTATTAACATGTTCATGTAAGGACTGAGGATAAAGCGACTGTTTGCATGACTGCAACTATGCAAAAACTTAATTAATTATTCCAATGACGTATCTCGTAGCGATTAACGCGTTGGAGCGCAGTACACATTCGTATTGCTATAATCACCATAATTACTTGGAAGATCGTTATGCAATTGTTATGCAATTAGACTGCGAATACTATACAGATTTTCCCGCGGATTTTTCTTTACGATTTTTTTCACATAGTCGCGCGATCGTATTCGATCGGTAATAATTTTCAAGTAACTCGCGGAAACATCAGTTACGATCTTAGACACATCGTCGCCTCTAGCATCACGTCGTGTCGTGAATTCGATGGAATTAACGTGGCACATTACCAGATAATAATTTGTCGTTGCGTGCGAAAGTTCCATTAACATGAACGTCACACAACAATGACCGAATTCATTCCCGGTTCGACATGGATACGCACGCAACAATGCCATCCGCGTACCAATAGGGTTCAAAGTACCACGACAATAGAACGTGCGGTGGAAGCTCACAATGAAAAGCAGCTGCAGAAAGTAAGCTTTCAAAAGGCTGATGATACTCAAAGCTCAAATTGCAAATCATGTCAACAACAAATCTTCAAACTGCCTTTTGTTCCTCCAAATAACGATCGTTTCCCTCGGTCGTTTTAATGGATGTTAATACCGATATAAATTTAAGGTCCTCGATGAAAAAGACTAATATTTTGTAATAGTTGATTTTGAGATGGCAGAGCAAAAATTAAGAACACTTCGTGCGCGAAACATTCATTATACTTTTAACGTCTCTTCTACCCATGAGCATTTTTAATTGGTGGTCTCCGCTCGTGTCTGACGGCATGTTTAATTACCTTAATCCGAATAATTTCCCGAAATAATTTGCATACGACGAGCGGCACATCATAAATCCGGCGAGGACAATTGCAGAAATGTAATTTCGCACGCGGCGTAATATTACGAATTATGATGAACGGACATGATAATTTTCTCCCGCGACCGATATTAACGCCAGAATAATATTTTATACTGCGTTGTCGATGACAGACGCAATTATCGAGGCGCTAAACCATAACGCGATTAATAAATAGTGTGCTCCGCACGATGGACACCGATGGGACACAATCGGTGGGCGAAGTTATAGCCACAGTAATTGGCACTCATCACAAACAAGTACGCTTGTGCATCAACGAGTAAACATAAATTACCCCGACAATAAAATCCTCTTTATGATACGTTGTCGATATCATCCTACTACGGTCGCTCGAGCTTGATCGCGGTATTTTCAGACTGATAAAAGAATTACATTAACATTTTGTATTGTACCTTCTGGGGAATTGATTTCTTATAAAATGTAAATATCAAATAAATAATTCAAACCAATAAAGGCGAATTACATTAACATTTTGTATTGTACCTTCTGGGGAGTTGAGTTTTTATAAAATGTAAATATCAAATAAATAATTTAACTGGTATTTGATTTACTTTTTTTTAATATATATGTGTCATATACATATATGTACACATATATATTATACATATGTGTGTGTTTCAACACACTGAATCGATAAATATTAAAGTACTGATAAATAAAAAAAGAAAATTATTGCGAAAAAATGTTTTGAACATTTCAAAGCAAAGTGTCCCTTTGGAAGATGTGTTACATTCGCAAAATTATTTTATATTATATATAGTATAAGTTGCTTAAATAAGCTTTTTTTCTTTCGATTAATGGTACTTAATAATTGAAATTATTGTTAGATGTACGATGACCCTGCTCGTTCTTTCGTTTCCGATGATTGAACTCGCGTTTTCCTATGTCAATCATGATAACCGGATAGATAATGACAACCAGCTAATAATGTAATGCCTGAAAGTTGGAACCACGCTTCGTTGCTCTTACGGGCGTGTGCTGGTCCTTTGGCAGCCGCATACGTATACGAGCGCAACGACAGGGTGACAGTGTGTGGAAGCGTTCAGGGTGAGCGCTCGTCAGGAATCCCATAAGGTTTAGTACACGCTGTCCCCACATATGTATCTCGAGTATGGAAACGTTCATCGGCCAGAACAAATGGCTCTCGCTAGTTGCTTTATCTGTATTTCGATTTTTCGTGTATTGTATTTTTTTACACGAGGGACAGAAACTGGATTTGCATCCGTTGAACCTGGTCCTCCAAGGAAATTTAAAAGAAACATTTAAACGATTTCGAAAAACAGCTGAACAATAATTACTTCATTTGCTTTTCCTATATATGTACTTTTATAAACATGTTTTTGTGTAAATTCTTTTGATTCTAAGTTTTTTACAATTAAATGCATGAAAGAAAGAAAATTTGTATGCAGCGAGTGTAATTTTTAAAAATTTTGTGTGCTTCCGCAGTATGGACTATTTCAGTATTTTTCCTTGAACATTTATTTCATAAAAGAAGAATACACGTGGAAAATAAGTGTAACCTTCCTTCACATGCATTTCGAGTTCTCTTGCATTATTAAATTTTAATACAAAGCTACCCCTTAGAAATCACTTCTCTCCTGGAACAAATTAAATTTCTCTCTTTTCGAAGCGAAAAATACGTTCACGTGACTGTTTTCAATTTCTACTTCGTATAATTTTTTGACAAATAACAAACAAAATAATATCTTTTTAATAACGCACACATATTTAGTGTAATATTATTAAAAAAAAAATTAAAATTACGAAAAGTTTCAATAATACTTTTCTAAAATAAAAAATATCGCTCTTTCCTTTTATGTATCAAATATTTAATTTATTTTCAGAATTTATTTTCTGTAATAGCGATTGTGGCATGTATGCGACATAGTAATCTGTACATTTCAATATCACGATGCGGAGAGCTCACAGATCAATCAGTATGCTGTCAGCCATTTGGATGCTCATCGTGTTAGATCTACTGGTCAATGGTAAGAACGTAATAAATTAAACATTTTTTACAAGTTTTTTCAGATTAAATTTGATAGATATCGACATACATATTATATTATAATACTTAGGAAACATTCAAATCTTTAAGAAGTCTCGATTCTGGTAATTATTAATAAATAACGTGTCATTTTTTTTTACTGGATCTTTGTGTCAAATAATATTATTCGTGTGAATTTAAGTACATTTCACACTTTTAGCAGATTAACGCGCCATTACTTTCGAAAAACTTAAAGCTAGAAATGTACGAACACTTTAAATTGATTATCAATTTAATAATAATGATACTAATATGTATCTTTAACGTATTTATTTATATACATAAATTAGCGCGTTATTTACTTATTAAAACACATCTATCCTTTTTAATACTTTTATCGTTGCTTAAACCATGATCTGTATAATTAGTAAAATTTCTTTTATAAATTAATTAATTTGATTGAAATACCAAGTAGCAATTAAGTTAACAGCACTTTTCGTTTAAAATTAGGATAAAAACTTTATTCCGATTTTCTGTTCAGCGCGGCAAATTAAATTCTAAAAATGCGCTCTGCTATTTAAAATTCGCATGCAATTACATAAATAGTTTTACGAACGTGCGAGCGAGGGATACAGAACGATGTCACGTCGTAACTTGCGAAACTGTTGGTCGGTATTGTGTCACTATCCGTGCCACTTATGGCACAAAAATATTATGTTGATAAGATCGAAGAGCCTGCGTGCGTGTTTGTCGACTGGAGGAAGTAGACTGAATTTTACGTGAATAGGAAATAATTATACGTCCTTTTTTCGAAATAGTATATAAATAATAAAATCAGAGAGAGAGAGAGAGAGAGAGAGAGAGAGAGAGAGACCTGTTGACCGACAAACGGTCGTTAACGAGAAAACCCATATAGTTTCAGCGCAAACGACCTGCAACGGTGGTTTGGGTAGGGTGGTTTACGAGAGACTTCCGGATCAACAGCTTCAAGGTTTCGACGATGATGTGGTAAGATTGGTGATTTCGAAAATATTTTACGTTCGACTTTTATAGTTAACCATCGCTTCTCCAGTTCATCAAATTTACGACTCGTCCTCAGAAAAATATCCTCGAATTATAATGTTTTACTTCTCAAACTTCCAGATATCGTGTCTCCAATATTAATTATAGCGATTTGCGACTGCGATCATTCCGTGTGCTATTTCGCGTGGAAAAAATGATCAATCGGGCGAGACCGCTTTTCAATTTTCCGCAAGTCCGTGATGCAACTGTAGAAAAAGTCGTGACGATAATTGCGATAAAAAACGTTTAAAATCCGACGTTGAAGAGTTTTCGTTTTATGATAGGTGCGAGATTCGGCGCCTCCGTTTAGGGTCTTGGAAAAGTGTCAAGAGCTTTGTCTGCGTGACAGAACGGCGACGAACAATCTGGTCCGCGCCTGTACGAGCTTCGATTTCCAGCCCGGCAGCAGAATCGCGTCCTTCAGCGGCGCCGCCGAGTATGAGGAGAGTACTTGCTATTTAACAAGAGAACAAGCGCAGCCGGAGGGCATTGGGAATCTCATGCTCGTACCGAACAGCGTACACTTCACCGAAGTATGCTTAGCCTGTGAGTGTCCGCACAAAAAATCTTTATATGCATTTTATTAATTGCATTATATAATGAGTTCGCTCGAGAGAACAGCGAAGCAATTATCTTTCCCAATAAAAAATGGGATTAAAAGAAGGACTGGAAAGAAAGAAATAATTTTTCTCTAAATTAATCTGAAATTTTTAATTACGGTTTGTACTTCTATTCTTGAATAATTTCTGTTTTCTATAAAGATCAATGACAATTTATTGTCTCTCTCTCAGCCGATAGAATAGAAAGGGAATGTCCAAGTCGTCGTTACGTGTTCGAGAGACATCCGAGAAAGAAGCTGAAGCTACCCTTGACAGACATCAAAGAAGTCAGCGCCGCTAACAGAACCGACTGCGAGGACAGGTATGTGGAGATAAAAAATTAATATATCGTAAAAGAAGTAGCATTTTAATTTTGTGTCTAGATGTCTCAACGAGTTCAGCTTCGTCTGCCGATCGGCGACATATGACACTGCCCTAAGGAGCTGTTCTCTCAGTCGTTTCACCAGAAGAACTCATCCCGAATTACTGGAGGACGATCCGAATTCTGATTATCTGGAAAATACTTGTCTCAACGGTACGTTTTCGGTTAATTGTTGCATAAAATATTTACGTATTTTATTGCAAAAATACAGAAATTTTCTTGTAAGGGAAAGCACGATTAAAAAATGTTAAATTATATCTAATTAAATTAGCATATTAAATATATCACATTTATATTAATCTCGTAATTATACTTAATAATATTCACACTCAATAATATTCATATCAATTGCATAATTATCGAGATTGAAGAAATATCTTTTGAACTTTCTTTTTGTGATCAGCTGAGAGACGATGCGACGGGCTTGCAGTATTCGTCAAGGAAGTAAACAAACGTTTACGCGGCCCGTTTGAAGTGGATATATACACGAATCTCACTTTAGACGAATGTCAAGCTCTATGTCTCAGAGCGGAGAAATACTTTTGTCGCAGCGTCGAGTTCGACGAGCAAACTCGGCAGTGCGTCATATCCGAGGAGGATTCCATTTCACAAAAGGACGATATTGGAGTTAGTAGCAGCCCGACTCATCACTTTTACGATTTGGTGTGTTTAGACAATCGTGAGTGTGCAAAATTCTAATATTAATTTTCAGTAGCTCTCTTTTTCTCTATCTTAGTTCTGCGATAATTTGTCTCATTACGTAAGTAATGTTCGCAATAAATTGTATATAAAATTGATTATTTTACCGAAACATCCTCTAATCAAAGTTAATTTTCAAGAAACTGAGCTTCCGATAAACTTCAATTTTTCTCAAGTTTAATTTTACTAATATCTTGGTTTATTAAATTTTACTAATTACTAATCACTAAACTTTTTATAATTTTATTAACTTGGTTCCGGTGTAAATAAATGAAACGAAGACTTATAATTCCATCGAATACATAATCCCAAATTGCCTATTGCACTAATTATTCAAACAGCTCAATACTTGAGCGGTCCTATCCTATTTTACATCATAGTATAATCTAACAAGGCCTAAGATTTAATTAACAATGGTCAGTTGGTGATTCACGACTCGTTATCAATGCCCACTTACGAAGCGTAGATCCGTCCGTAGCGCGCGGCTCCGAATACCCGGACAGCAGCTCGACGTCGCATCTCTTCTCCGACGGTCGTCGTCCGGACACGGCCTTCCAGCGTTATCGGAATTCCCGTCTGACCGGTGAGTTTCATTCAGAGATCACCGGACGCAGTCTCAGCGAGTGCTTGGACGAATGCCTCCGGCAACCGAGTTTCCAGTGCCGTAGCGCTGTTTACTCCGAGCATTATCACAGTTGCCGATTAAGCCGATTCAATCAAAAGGACGGTAACCGGATCCTCTACGATGCCGATTATGACTATTACGAGAATCTCATGCGTGAGTATCGATCGCCCGTCCGCTCGCCGGGAGAAAGGATACGCGTGACCAAACTCGAATACGTGTCATCCGCGATAAATTTCTTTCTTGATACGCAGCTAACAGGACTTCAGCTATTATTATAGTTGTATCCGAAAAAGATCAATAAGCAGAAGCAGTATCGTCGGAAAGTAAATTTTTGAACGTTTATCTTTGTCCTACGAAAAATTTAAAATTGACTCGATTCTCGAAAATGTGGCGGTCAATAGATTGACTCGTATCACTGCGTAATCACGCTGCGCGTTTCATGAATTTTTTGAAGCAGTGATATAGCTTACACAGCTCAATGTTTTAATTTAATTATAACTAACAGATCAATATCTAGACGGCGAGCGTGATGGCCCTGGATATAAACCGGATCCTGTGGGACAAGACACAAACTTTGGACGACCCTCCTTAGGAAGACCCGGTTAGAATCGTTTTATTAATTCAGCATGATATCGTGTGTCGACGTGTCATATAAAGTTGCGTGATTATTCATGAGGTTGCTGAGTAGCAATATAAATTGTCTTGGAAGAGATCAAGATCTCACATGAATATACATGAATATAATCGCTGTTAGACACGATTGTTATCATCGTCTGTCACGATCATCTCGTAAAAATGTCATAAATTGGGTCACTCGAATACTCGAATATTCGAAACTAATATGGCTAGATTGCACTGCACATTTAACGCTAAATATAATTATCTAATCGTGAATTTTATTTTTTCTATTTTAATGAGCATTTTATATTAATGAAAAACTCAAATATGACCGTAATTAATTATATTTAATAATAACATGCACAAGTCATCATTATTTATTCGTTTATCAGCTTCCATATAAAAACACGAAAGATTTATGCATAATTTTATGACAATGGAACTTATTAAAATATTTCCTTATGGGATAAATATTTTACAGGATACCCAGACGATTACGAAAAAGGATATTCCAGCAGCGTCAAACCGGAACGTTATCCCGATCGCTATCCAGATCGTGTTCCAGATCGTTATCCAGATCAGTATCTCGATCGCTATCCAGATCGCTATCCAGATCGCTATCCTGATCGCTATCCTGACCGTTATCCAGACCGCTATCCAGACCGATATCCTGATCGTCGTCCCTTAGACGACAGATACCCGGATAACAGATACCCACCTTTAGGCGGGTCCGACAATTATCCAGACCGATATCCTCTTGGTGATCGATATCCTGATAAATATCCTGATAAATATCCCACTGGAGATCGATATCCCACTGGAGATCGATATCCCACTGGAGATCGATATCCCACTGGAGATCGATATCCCACTGGAGATCGATATCCTACTGGAGATCGATATCCCACTGGAGATCGTTATCCCATGACAGACCGTTATCCAGACCGTTATCCAGATCGATATCCAGATCGATATCCAGATCGATATCCCATATCTGATCGATATCCTGTTAGAGGAGGAGGAGGAGGAGGAGGAGATCAACGTCCTGTTGGCGTCAATCGATATCCAGATGCCGGGACTCTGGGGAAATATCCAATGAATGATCGATATCCCATGAATGATAGATATCCCGTGATACATGGGGTCCGATTGACTCCAAGTCGTTATCCTTCCGACATGATCGATCGATATCCTAATACAATCGATCGGTATCCTTTACCGGAAGACCCGATGGACCGATATCCTATGACAGGTGGCGATAGATCTCCTACAGATCGATATCCAGCTAGAGGGGGATATCCAGACAAGGATCCTTATGCTAACCGGTAAGTGTGAGATCAAATTGTACTGATTGAACGTAAATATTTTTCTCCCGTATTGCTTTTTCATTAATACTCTGTCTGCTCAGTGAATTTTGTATGCTTTACTGTATAAGCTACAGAGAATTTTCTTCTCATTTTTCTCTCCTAAATATACAAGGATAAAACATTGTGTGTAATACGATTAAATAAGATTACATCCTTATAGAGACTGTGTCTAAATAACTTTTTACTATACATTGTTACTTTATTTACGTCATCTGAAATTTCATATTAAATCTATTTTTTACATGCGTTTTTTTAAATTACGATCCCCGGTGACTATCAGGGCTTAAAAGTTAAACGTTGGTCACGGGACTCGACGTATCAAATAATTTATGTAATTTTGATAATCCATAAGCAAAAATATATTATGATTCAACAGCAGGTATCCGCCGCCAGGATACTCGTACTCGTACGGATTCACCGATGACGTTCGCGGTCCCCAGAGTCAGGTCCCCGAGCAGCGACCTCATTACAATAATGGACCTTACGGTCCAGCGCGACCCGTTGGAGGATACGGAGGAGGATATGGAGGAGGCGATGGTGGTATCGTTGGTGGAGGATACATAGGCGAAGGTGGTGTCTATAATCCTCGCCCGTTTGGAACTGCCGGCGGACCTATCATAGGCAGACCCCCATTAGTGTCTAGGTGCGACGAGCAGGATAATTTCAGGCAAGTCGGATCTCATACCAGAGTGCGGAAGCCGTTCGTCAGGCGATACACCACTGCCTCCTCGTTGGCTCAATGCGAGAGGGAATGTGCCGACGCTAGAGACTTCGTTTGCAGGTATAGTGGCATAATAATGGCCGAATTTCTAAAATAATATATTAGACGATAATTACATAATCGAGTGTCTTCAATTAAAGCAATTAATTTGATAAAATTTGATGCTCTAGATAAAGCTTCGTTTCTCCGTGTCCATAGCTATTTTATACACTTTTATTATATCTACTTATAGATATAAGAGCAATCTAGAAAAAATTAAAAAAGCATCCTAATCCGAATTAAACATTTTCAAATGATAGTATGCTACATGATCGACTTGAGCAGCATGATAACGGTATGATTATACATACTTAGAAGGATATGAAAACGTTTTATAAAATCAACGATTATAAAATCAATAAAGAACAGCAAAAGTTAATGTAAAAAAAAATAAGTAAAATTGAATTTGAAAGTTACATATTAATATGCGAAACAGAAAAGGTAATTCTTCGCAAAAGTAGGAAAGTATAGCTACAAAATGAAACGTCGAATTCCGACAGTTGATTCAGGGAGATACTTTGTGACCCGGGGAGCTTGAAATTGAATTAGGAATGATCTGATGGCGTTTTGTTTGCACAATCGATTGGACAATGCTCACAAATTCCCAATGTCATTTGCAGATCCTTCAATTACCGGCCGTATGCTGCGCCTTACGGGGCCGAGAGGGACAACTGCGAGCTCAGCGACCGGGACTCCAGGGACATGGACATGGGCAATCCGGTTTATTACGATGTGGGTTCGGATTACGACTTCTACGAGAGAAACAACGGCCGCCAGGGCGCGGACGGGGAATGTCTGGACGGTAAGCGGCTCCGTCCGTAAGGTGCCGATACACAAAGCTGAGAAAAGCGCAAAACGCACACACATGAAACCAGGATGAAACATATGTGTTCAAAGTTCACGAATAAAATGTCCGGATTATTATCCACACGGAGTAGTTGAGAGCACATTGAAGCCAGCGATTTACCCCCGGCATCCGATCTGTAACATGAGATAGTTAATCCTCTAGAATTAAGCTGCACATGAATGATAAATTTATTGTACATACAATTTTGCACCACTGAAGTCACACGACTTCACCCTAACGAAATAAATCTCTAATGTTGTTTTTTTTTTCTATCTATACTTCTTCTCCTTCTTGCACGTCGCAACCTACCCGCGATACCCACGCACCAACACAGCCTACGTTCGAAGAATCGACGGCTTTTACGACTATTCTTGACTATCCCAGCGGTTTTCTACCCCTTTTCAATTTTAATACAATGCTAGTAGAGAAGCGATACGGGTGACGGTTTTTAGCGCTGACCTGTTTTTGCGCTATCGACTTATGCATCTCGTCCATGTGAGCTCGATAATTATCACCTTCTTCTTCTAATAGTTTTTTTATTGACTCTTTGATTCACTTCAATTTAATTAACTTTGCACCCCCTCGATCGACGGTTTTCCGGAAATTCCTGGATGTCGACGAATTGCGCTCCAGTTACGCTCTGTTACGCTTCTAGTGAGTCAAGTCTGTAGCGAGGATGGGATGGAGTTTACTCTGAGGACGCCGGAGGGATTCATCGGACGAATTTACACGTACGGATACTACGACCGATGCTTCTTCCGCGGGAGTGGCGGAACCGTAAACGTGCTCCGTATCAGCGGGCCTCAGGGATACCCGGAGTGCGGCACACAGCGAGTAAGAGTGACCATTTCCGCTTAACAGCTTGATCGAAGTAATCGCCATGATTTAACTCAAGCGGAAAACTTTTAACGTTCAACGAAGAACTTCGAAGTTCCTTATAAATCATGGCAGAATATTCCACGCGATGGCTTCTAATTCGATTTATGGAAGCCACTTGTAATAAATCTAAACATTTTTTATTATAACAAACTACTTCTCTGTTTATAATTAAATTTACAAAAGCTATTTATAATAATTTGGTTCTTAAAATTTTTTAACGAACTACTTCGCTCTCTTATGAAATATATAATTTTTGACGGTGGTAATAAATATAATAAACGCTTTGCTGACGAATGTTTGCAGTACGGCGATACAATGACAAACATTGTGGTTGTGCAATTTTCGGACTACGTGCAAACCGGACGGGACAAACGATTCAACCTGACGTGCATGTTCCGAGGTCCTGGCGAAGCTGTCGTCACATCCGGCTACATCGGTGCCGGGTATGCCAGGTCATATCGATCGAGAGGTCGTGTCTTGCACCGAGAGTATGATCTTTAACGCGTTACGTGGTATCGCGGGCTACTGAACTTAGCAAACACCGACTATAATAATATTACACCAATATTATAATTTGCCATTCAACAATATAAGTGTCATATAATATAACATGTACATATATATTTACATATACATATAGTTACATTGCTGAGTAGGAAATTATAATATTGGTGTAATGTTACTGTTAGCTGGAGTTTGCTGGGAAATTTTGTATGTAAATAAAGCCATGTCGAAAGAAAAAATTTGTTTAGCCTAATAATATTCCTCGTTATAATTTCATAATTTTATCTAATTATATTTTTACAGGACATTTTGACGAATTTTAGAAAAGCAAGTCAAATTCTCCGTCTCTATTTCTCTTTATCTGTTGAACAAATATTACAACGGTATATTGCTCTCTACTGTTATTCTAGATTCTCCTTGTTTATTAATTCTGGATGTCAATTTGGATCCATTACTGACGATACTTAGCGACTTACTACGAGCGACTTATTCTGAACAGAGTAAAACGTCTTTCGTACGCGAATACGTATAGGTGCAAGCACGTTCGTGCAATTTCTTTTATTACACATTCCTAAATGTCATTTAAGTCACGTAAAAATGTACATACACATTCCATTCCTTCGTAGATATATATGTATATGATATATATAACATACATTTATTACATATTAACGTTGTCGTCTACTAAAAAATTTAGTACAATTTGAATTAATTGTAATAATTAATTATGGTCGGAAAGTTTTAATTTTTGCTATCAATTATGACACGATAGTTACTTCAGTTTTCGACAAAAAATATAATATCTGATTGGAAGACGACAAATTTATATCAATTTTGACAAAATTGAAAATTGAAATGAATTGAATTGAAACAAGTTAATTGGTTGATTATTATCGTCTATATAATCTAATATAATCTTACGTCGCTATTACCACATTATTCGATGATTTCTAATTTTAATTTCGCTAATGGATTTTGCACGTGCATTATACAGATCAGGGTCTCCCATTCCCATTGAATATCTCCCAGCGGAAAATACTTTGAGCTCCAGAGTGCGTTTGCTGATTCTCTATCAGGGTAGACCTACTACGACCATAGCTGTTGGCGATCCTCTCACTTTCAGACTCGAGGCTCAGGATGGGTAATCTCCATTTATACATCTTTCAATAACCGCGATAGAGTAATAAAATTACAAGATTATCTTAGAACACGGTCTAATGGAAATAATAAAACTTCGTATTACTGTCTGATTCCGTCGACTTGAAAATTAATCATCGAAAATTAAAATTTCCACGTATTTAAAATATATAATTAGTTAAATTTCAATAAATCTTAATTATATATTATTTTTCATAGGTACAATTACGTAACAGATATATTTGCTACCAACGTTATCGCAAGAGATCCTTACTCTGGTAGAAGTGTTCAATTGATAGATAGATATGGGTAAGAGAAACACTAAAGTAATAACATTACTAATCCCTAGTGGTAATAACATTATTTATATTTGTGTAATATTATGAATCTCCTCTATTTGTTCTTTATCTTCATCTGTATCTTGATCTTTCTGGGATGTTTAAGTTACGTACATAATAATTAAATAACCAAATTAGAAGAGAATCATAGGCAAATACACAAATAGGCAATGACAAAACAACCAAAAGTGAGACATCATAAGAAAACAATTCTGTATCTTATTATAAATTTTGTCATAAATATCATATTTAAATATTGGCTCGTAAATTTTCTACTTTTGTTTACAAGGAACGTGGAAGAATCTTAAACTTTTTGAATAATATAAATTTAATTTAAATTAAATATAAATTTAATCATATCCGCAAATCATCTATCCGCGAGATTGAGATTGAAACGGAAATTTTTCCGCAGCTGTCCAGTGGACAACTACGTGTTCCCGGGTTTGGATCGTCTCCGCGATGGAGACAGCCTCGAGGCTCGTTTCAACGCCTTCAAAATACCCGAATCAAATTTCCTGGTGTTCGAAGCGAACGTACGAACGTGCCACAATGGTTGCCAACCGGCATACTGCTCCGGTGGTACCGGTAGAAGCGAACCGTCCTTTGGCAGACGACGAAGAGACGTAAATAACGACACGGACGTGATGGACGAGGATGTGGAGTCGCCGATAACGATGATGGACGATGACTCTAGCAATGCATCGGCGACAATTTTCAATGCGACCGATGCTACGAGTGATAAGCTGGATAAGGAAGAGGAAGAAGAACACGTCAGAGAAATGATAGAGGTATTAAGATAGCTTGCTTTCGCTTCGAAGAAATGGAAAGATGTCATCTCCATTCCACGGCCAATATTATCTGTATTGCGATAGGTGCTCGATTCGAGAATGGACATTGAGGAAGACACCATCGTCGAGAAGCAAACTAAGATTTTGGAAAATATTTGTATAACGCAAAATGAATACTATGGCTTGGTTACCGCAGTGGGTATCCTCGTCGTGCTCTTAGCCTCCGTTGTTCTCTTGTCAATGCTCGTTTACAGGTAAAACTTGTATTTTCATCTCCGAGAAAATTTATTTCTCATTTCGCTATTTGAGAACACGGTCCCCACAAGGCTAAATTAATAATTTACAAATACACATTTTCATAAACTTATATACATTAACTTATATACATTAACTCTCTGTTAATCGCAATATCCAGTAGATTTAGACATTTATTTTAAGCCACTAACTTTCAGTCTGAACTTTAAGTTTTTATCCATCCTATAATACTTGTAAATTTGTTCTTTATGTTTTCTCACGTACTTTAGTGTCTGGTTTAACTAAGTACTAATAAAAGAAAAATTGTTTCAAGGAGTAAAAGAAAATAATGAGAAAATAGATAAAAAATTACGCCACTAACACGGAGAGTTAATGAAATATCTAAGTTTCTTGGGGTTAATACAGCTTTTATCCTGTTCTATTCTATTAAGCGAATTTAAAGTGATTCATTATTTCAGAAAATACGTTTATTCCGTGATCATGAAAAATCGTAGACTCGACAAAACCTGCAATCGCAGCAGCCATTCCGACGAGCCTTATAGCAGCCGAGTTAACAACTTTTCTTTTATGAGGACAGGTCTTCAGAAGCCGTTTCAGGCATCGTAAGTGAACAATTAAACGAGAATAGTTTCTATACATTTTAAGTTTGAAGTCGCAAAGGAAATGTGTTAAAAAAAATTAAATCCACATTAATGTTTAATTATTCGTGTAAAGCTTGAATTTGCAATGATCGTAACAGGAGGAAATGTTTAATTAGATCGATCTCGAGATCAATGAACAACGCTATCAGCCAACATCTCGCTTCGTCGTCCACTACTCTGGAGGGTGCTGTAGGATTATCCACCGGTCGACCACGTGGCGGTTTCGATCCAAGCGAGCCGATCTACACCGATCCTTCGCTTTTCGAGGTCACTCGTTGTTCGAACACCGCGAAATCGACTCTCGGCGACAACTTTCATCTTATTTGAGAAAAATTTGCGGGGAGACCGATTCCGAAATTGCGTTACGCGAACGATCCCCGCTCTATTTATTTACCTTAATGAGAGTATACAAAAGCGATTAACGACAACCAATCAATGACAAATCAGCATCCAATATGATTTATTCTGTCACTAGTCAATAAGCCACTGCCAATCACTCTGCTAATGACTGTCAAGCATTTATGATCCTTCAAATGGATTCCGAATAATCTAGATCGACTTTCACTGTGTCGAGAAGATTACCTAAATTAGAATTTAGTTTATATATAATATTATTACTAACAATCGAGAAGAGATATATTAAA
The DNA here is from genome assembly GCA_901521435.1 of Crematogaster levior. Taxonomy (NCBI): domain Eukaryota; kingdom Metazoa; phylum Arthropoda; class Insecta; order Hymenoptera; family Formicidae; genus Crematogaster; species Crematogaster levior. Next base: position 247,283 of record CABEGB010000224.1, on the reverse strand, counting down.
GATATTGCTTTATAAAAATATTTCCTAAAGATGTTTCAGAAGTGGCATCTGTCTCTCAAACGACATTCCAAAATAACTACAAAATAGCTTTTAATATAATATAGAAATTCTCAAGTTTCAAAAATAATGAAGAATATCTTAAGACGCAAAGAAAACTCGTGACATACTTAATTCCAACGATAACATAACAAAATGATAAATTTACTGTACACCTCTTACAGTATTTAATTTTTTGTCTCTCACACATGTTCTATTAAATTTGGAATGAAAACAGACGAGTTGGCTCTTATGTTTTAACAAAAAATGACTCATTCAAATATACAAATAGCACGAATAACATCGAGACACTTTTCTTTTCTATTACTCTTGTAATCTTGCCAACTCTCCATCGAGTCTACATTCGTCAAAAGTCACAACTTTGCAACATTCATAAACCAAATAATAACCTAACGCAATAATTACCAGAGGATATTATAGTAAGTAATTACTAGCAAGTAAAATGATCAGAAAGTTCATATTTATTATGATATCTCAATTTTACCTTTATAAAAAATAAATTGGTATTATATAGAGACACAACTAGGTTTATATTTCTTATACAACTGATTTATCTTGCTTACAAGTACCGGTATCAACGCCAATAGGTCGAATCAACAAAAATAAAGAAAAATGATGGACAATACGTCCTACGCGTATATCCAAAATTATCCACTTTTCTTCAATCATCGTTAATCCTCTCCAATTTGTAAGTGAAGAACAGCATTTTGAGCCTGGCCTCTTCCTTGCGATAATGAGCTTCCTCCAGCTTGAGCCTTGCCTCTTCCTTCAACATGGTAGCGATGTCGACCTTCATCTGCGCTTCCGAAAGCGCTAGCACGTGCAACTCTTCTTCTTGAGTGGATTTTCTATTGCGATTATGCTGCTGCACGCAAGGCGAAATTGAAGTGTACAAGTCACTCGGTCCCGGATTTGCGTGAATTTCTCGGGGCGCGATTTTCTCAAGATTGTCGTCCGTCAAGTGATCAATCGTAGGAGAATCCGTGTTTCTTTTTATTGCGAATTTCTCATAAACATTCATCGAATCAGGGGATGGCGCAATATCGTTGTATTTATCTCTATTGGCGGTCATTTGCTTGAACGCACCAGCTGCGTAAAAGTAAATTATTTTTTCAAGTTTTTATTACTTTTCTAAAGTTAGAAAGCACTCTCTCTATAATAATATTAAATGTTAATTTATGATAATAAATTAAATATTAAATTATTATATTAAATTAAATTTCTAATTTGCACATCGCGTTTCTAAAAAATTTTATTTTTTGTTTAATCGAGATTTTTAAATATTTTTATTAAAAAATAATATTTCTGCAATAATATTTTGCAATATTATAATAATTTAATATTATAAAATATTGTAAGCTATTGTAAGATTCATAAGAATTATTATTTTCACATTTTTTCTTCATTGATATTTAATTATTATCGTTTATTATTTTAACTTTATTTATTATTATCACAGTAAAAAAATAATGTAATTAAAAGTATAATTATATAAATGTTAATAAGTATAATTGAAAATTAATTTCCTCTGACTGTGCATTTTAAAAAGTTACGATACTAACGGGTAAAGCAAAAAAAAGGATATTTACAATTTGAGTTTTCGCGACTATCTAAGTCTTTCTTCAAGCAGTTTGGATTTTGAGATCCAGCAGTGCAAATACTTTGCAACGTGAATGGTTCTGAATCCTTAGGCTCGAATACTATATTCGGTGGCAAACCAACGGTTCCAGTAGACATCGGTGCTTCCGGCATATTCCGGCCACAAGTTATCATATCTTCCCAGCATTGTTTTCTCGCCGATCTTTCGTCCTTTGTCGATTGACAAACCGCTTTCGTACCGTCACTAAGAGATAAAAAAAATTCAAATATTTATTATTTTCTTCTGAGATTTTTTCTCTACATTAAATTTTCCACGATGAAAAAACAAACCACTTGCTAGCAAACTTCTAGGCAAGGTTGGAGCAGAATCTTTTTTTTCTCCTGAATAAAAATTTTACCACCTTTCCTACTCTCTCGTCGCTCCTTAGCTCTTGTAAACAAAACTCAAAATATAAGTGTCATCAAATTAAATTTTATAACTATATAATTTTTATTAAGTCCTGTTGAATGCCGAACTCGATTAATTTCGAAAGCAATTGTTTCGTAATTACCAAAATCTCTTTTCCTCGCGATTACGCTTGCAGGCCTTCATATTCTCCCAACAACGTCTAAGCTGTATGGAGGAACGCGCACTCCGGGATCCTACCATCGAGTTGTACTCCTCAGCGATTCGCAACCACGCCGACTTCCGTTTGCATATGGAGATCGGATCTGCTTTTCTATTCTGAACAATCTCGTGTTTGTTTATCAGCGATATCAGGATCTTCCGCTCTTCGAAGCTGTACGTCTTGCGGGTGCCCTTTAGAGACGCGGATGCCATTTTATCACGGGCACGTGTATTCGATTGTTTTGCTCGCTTTCAGGGTGTCCTTATATTAATATGCCTAATTCAGGTCGAGCTTTCATAGTATCTAGCAAGCTTCTTGTCGAAGCGAGTTCCGTTCCAGTTTAAATTCTGAAAAACTTTAAACAAACTTTTAACAGATATGTATCGACGTAGCTTTGAGTATGATTGCAGACAAAGAATTAAGCGAATTTGTATATTATATTATATACATATATATATATATATATATTTTTTTTTTTTATTTGAGAAAAACAGATACATTACATGAATAATTTCAATAGTTCGGTACGGTATTATATTTTAATTGGTAAGAATTAAGTTAAGCCGTTACCTTTTGCGTAGGTATATGCTGGTAGCTACGCTGTTTTTGTGTTTAAATATGAATTTTGTAATTTAAATATAATATAATTATCATATATAATGAATCCAATTCATATGTAATAAATCTAATAATAATTAAATAACTTGCGTATTATTTTAATGTTAGATTAGAATTAAATAGCAGGGAGAATTGATTGCATTTCATATGTACGAAAGATCATAAAAATTGTAAAAAATATATGAGGGGTTAGGCGAAAATTGATTTTTCTCTCTGCGCCAGAAACTTCATTTAATTCGATTGAAGTATCAACACCACATGTTAGGCGAGGAGGTAATGTAAATACTCTGAGTGTGGGCGTTACTACATTGTTGTTAACGCACTGATTGGTTGATGCACTTGTCGGTTTCCATGGCAATTAGTTTCTTCTTTCCTACTGGTCTGTACTCTCGTTGATGAATGGTTGAGTGGGGGGGAATAAGTGAGGGTAGCTAGAGTGGACCTTAAGATACTTACTGCAACCTCCTCGCTTAACATGCTTCTCTGGCATGAATACGATTTTACGAGCTTCTGATAAGATGCGCTACGCCAGTCTCGTTGCTATCTATTTTCTGTTATCCAATATACTTTTCTCATAATTATGATAAATATTTGGATAATTCTTCTCGTGCTCCGAGTCTCAGTTCTCATAGAAATATTATTCTTCTAATAACTTTGAAAATTTTGGAGCTCTTAAATAACTATGTTTCAAATATATTTATTGTGTAATATTTTTTAATGTTATTATATTCAAATTATATAATTTAATAATTATTTAGGATGCAGTGTACTGCGCTAGGTAAACAAAACAATGCGATGGCCATTCGATTTTCCATTATACGTCTGTTTCTGAAAAAAAATTTATATTATAACCATGTTACATCTAATTATTTCTTTTTTTTACATTTAATTCGTTTGAAATAGTACGAACTATCACCTATAATTCTATACCGTATGAAATTTAATATATGTTCTTTAGATATAATTAAAAATCTATAATTATATCTCTATAACCAATACATTTATATAATAAAACTACGTGCAAACCGTTTGCATCAATTTACAATTACTCATAAAATTGTACATCTTTAATATAAAAATAAATTATCTAGAGTACGATTGGAATCGCTCAGTAATTTTAACAGTTATAAAGTTTCTGCATCTCATACACTAAAATCCATCTTCATCTAAATAGGAACATTATCTAGCATTTTACGAAAAACGGATATTGTATTTTTATCTATTTAATATCAACGGAATGTCATTAAAATTATTTAACGTATAATAACTGTTCTTTAAATAAAGGTGTGTTTCAGTTGTAAACCACAAACATATATACATCATACTTTTTTCGAGGAAATAAGGTACACATAGCGACACATCCAGTAATAAGAGATAATCCATTTTATTTCACTTTAATCTGTATACAATAGCAACCAGCAGTATAACCATTGTAAAAGAATGCAAAATATGCAACATGTTGCTTTTAAAATTATATTTAACAATTTAAAGAATCTAATCTCATGTGATTTACACAATTTAAGTACAACTTAAATTTAAGTACATAATTTAAAGTAAAGGCATAATAAATATTCAAATTTCTATACCGAAAATATGTACTGTTCAATATAATAGAGATTAAATATCAAATATTTAAAATTAACATTTCTGCATAAAGATGTGTTCATAAATTCGAGAAAATATTGCATATTTTATTTTGAAAATAAAATAAAATTGTACAGAAACATATTGCATATTATACATCGTCATGGCTTTTATATTTTTCAGGAATATAACCCTTTCACCATAAATCCACTATCCCATCTCTGGGGATGAGTGTGCGGGAGAGGGCTATCTTCCAAAACATACACAATATCGATACGTAGATCGCGCAACTTTCATATATGTATTTTTTCATATTTAAATATGTATGTATGTGTATATATACACACATGTATGTATGTGTATATAGAATCGGCAAATGTCGCAAATCTTTAGTACAAAATTATAAAGTACATTTAAAAAGAAAACATGATATTTTTTTAAGTAGCATCTATCGTATACAGGAACAAAAAGCATCGTCATGTATTGTGAATAATTTGTTGTCACAACGACAGGAACATTATTCCGTATCATAAAAAATAACATAACTTCTATAAATAAACAATTAAATGAATAATATAATAATCATTGGTTCGCCACTTTCTAACGTGATTAGAATTGAAAATAAAATGTTTTGTATACATGAAATTCCCATATAACATTGTAAATGATCTAATCGTGTCTTATCTCAATATGCAAGATAATTTCTGCAAACCAATAACATTGTACTCTATTTCATGTTATTACTACTAGCAAAAACTTTGGTGTACGTAACAGAATGTACGCTTTAACTGCTATGCATTACGGCCAATTTGCGTAAAAATACGAACATTACAAGGATTTAAAATTTGCGATCATTCTCCTCAAGAATGAAAAACCCAAAATAAAATCGATTTTTATGTACAAGTGCCCCCACTTATCTTGTACGCATATGATCCCGCATGTGCGCTGCGTCCACCATAATTGCACACACATACAAAATAAAAATGATGGATAATTATTTTTCGCTCTCGCGATGGAATAAAATTGGAAGAAAAGAAGAAGACTTAAAAGTTGGCTTCGCGTTGTATATATCGATACAGAACAAAAATTTTCGGAGTTAAGTAAACGGAGTATTGTTCTGCAATGAACGCTACAAGTACAACTATACAAAAAAAACGATCCTCAAAATTATTTAAAAAACGATCACCAATATAATTGATGTATAAATACCAGAACTTTTTGGTTTCATAAATCTGCAGTGCATCTTATCACTGGAGGTATCCGATATTTGAGGATATTTGAGGATCGCTTATATACATTGTGACTCTTTGAATATTTTCCTATTTTCATCTAGTATACATCTCGTAATGTAGCATATGTATACATGTATTACGTATTTAGATGCCTAGACAATGCCACATAAATTTTCATCTACTGTGAATGAACGTCAGTGATGACGATTCTCAAGTTGAATAACCAGCAATGGTGCAAATTCACGTTAAAGGATCTTCAACATAATCCAACTCGAGCTTACCATTCATATAATCATTCACATATTCACAAATGTTAGGTGTACACATATATACATACGCGTATGTTGTACTCACAGTATGATAAAGAATGGTCAGCGATTGAACATAATTACGGAAATGTATACGAAGTGAATTCATTTTAATGAATTAACTGAGGATGGAGTTAGAGAGAAGCGCTTGTATCGAGAAATAAAGCTCTTGCGCAATATTTCTACGAACGCGTAAAATCAAAGAATGACGAATGGAATTAATTATGACCTGATGTTATGATCTGAAATTACTAAAATAATTATGTACTATAAAGTTGACGGATGGTTCAGTCAAGAAATGTTGTAAGAGAATCATTTTTCTCTGCGACGCCAGAATCGCGATTAAATTTTTTTCAGGAATGTACTCAGTGGTACTTTGAGCAACGATTAGAATTATCGCTTAAGGCAACTTTTGCGCATCCCTTGTGACTGCAATAGCTACTTTTTCCTTATTCTCTCTTTCCACTTTGCACACATTTGAGTTCTCTTCTAAATGATACAAATAAACAGAAATAAAATATGAAAATCTAAAGAAGTATTACAGAAGTTTTCATATTAGAATTACATTGTTTGGCAGATATCTATCAGATAGATTATGAAAAAATTAGTACTAAACTGCGAACGGTTCCCTTCGCTTGTTTGTCTCATCAATATCAATATCAATATTGACTTGTTTTATCTTTGTCAATACAGTCACAATTTAAAATTCTTGTCAAAAGTTACATATTTTACATTATTAAATTAAAAATTTTGCGACATTATTTTAAAGACAAATTTAGTTATTACATAATCACGAAAGTTTAAAAAAGTACAATTCGATAATATACTAATAAGCAGAAATTGCTTATATTTTCGAAAAGTGTAATAACATTCTTTATTTAAAACTTTTGCGTTTCACGCGAGAGGGATTGCGTTCGGTAGATTTAGGAAAACGTAAAGCCCAGTTTCGTAATTCCTAAAACAAATATCTAACAATGTCAAAAGATAGATTTAATGACTACTAAGTGAAAAAATGGTTCTAAAACACAGCCCTAACGTGTATGACGTACTAAGAAATAGGACTTTCTAAAAAGACCTTTGGCTTCCTTTTCCAAGATGGAGTGAAATCGTCGATATAGCGCGCTCATGCGCATTTCATCAATTCCACAGATGTTTTCAAACTTAACAACAATACTAAAGTTCGCTGCGTTTGTACAAACACGAAACAATCCCGCGAATACGACCTCCGACGCGGTGCAGAGCTCGTGCAGAGTTTTCGCCATTTCATGCGACGGGACGAGAGTAGCATGTGCTAGCACGAATTACCCTCCATATTATCCAACAAGAAGTTCTTCTCTTCTTTTTTCATATTATTGTTCCTTGGCACACCATTTCGTAATTTTGGTTCAAAACACGGCTGCAAAAGAACGAAATTATCCTATTATCTATTTAACAATCGTTGATTTTCTATTTTTGCAAAAGTAGCGAAATAAATTGAGAAAAATTCATTCAAATTTATATAAATTTGAAAATAGCTTAGCACATGGCAATATTTACTTTTCAAATCATAATTGTGATCTTTGAAATAATCGTAAAATATTAGTTCTTAGAACATTACAGGCGTCTTTGTAGGAAGTCTTATTCTTAATATAATCGTCGTTTATTTCAAGTAACAAATATACATCGTGTTTTAGAACTGCGCGTGAAAAAAACAAGACTATAAACATTGACATTATCGCAACAATTAACATCGTATGAGAAATTACAGTTCCAATTTAGCCGATTACTAAATTGGAATGTAACGGCAAAACAGATCCAGTTTTAGCATAATTCGATCGTTGACATTGCGCACGCAATTGAAATCTACGCGTGAACGCGTTAACCGCGCTCGTAAAGGAGATAACCTAATTTGACTTTGCTCTCTCTTCAATTGTATTATAAGATAATAAATTAATTAATGCTGACCTTTCTCGATTGGCAAAGTGAATTTCAAAAATACTGTTATAAAACTGGATAAAATAATAGTAAGATCATAAAAATAATTTAATAGTATATAGAATACTCAATAGAATACATCATAGAATACTCAATAGAATATCATCATTCTCGTGATAAATTTTTCATATGCGAAAAAATGCATAAAATCGGCAAAGTATAATCAATAATTGTAAAAAATAATTATATAAAGTTGATTACAAAACGCAATACGATGTAAAATTAATTAGAAAGTCTATTATAACGATGTAACGATGTAAAATTAATTAGAAAGTCTATTGTATGTTATCGATATGTTAAATCGATAAAATTATATCCCTCGCATTGGATATTTATTTCTTAAGTTTACATGTTATTATCATGCATATTTTATGGAAAGAATTAAATAAACGTATTAAAATAATAAATAAATAATTATAGAAAGATTAATCACAATGTAGTATAATACTAGCGCACTGTTCTAAATGTCGTTTCACTTTCCAGTGTGGCAGTTAGCGTATAATGAGTTTCTTTCTTTTTAAAGCAGAGATAATGAGTTCCTTTTTCTCTAAAGCAGAGATGTCTAAAAATTCTTACGTAATTTATAACGCACAAACATTTTCTTTCAAGGAAAGATATCAAAAAATAGAAGTTCATCTATGTTTTAAATTCCTAATTAAAAATAGCGACTTTGAGAAAAATAGATATTTCGTTGCATTCCTGGATTCAAAGTTAAAAAAGTCGTGCAATCGCGTGTTATTGTCAACAGAGCCAAATAAAGTTTCCTCTCTAATAACCTATCGTAATTACAGGAGTGTGATAACCGCGATTGCGAAAAGTCATAATTTTGCATTCGAAGCAAAGGATGAAATACGAGGAGCATCGGGCATCAAGAGATTCGGTCTAAAGTTTCTTCAGCGTCAGCAACATTGACGCGACGCATGCTATCAATTACATAGGGGGAGAGGGGGCGTTACTTAAATGACATATCACTCACAGTTTCGCAGATATTCATGTTGCAGCAATTCTCTATAGTAATTTCGCATTGATCTGGTATCTGCGGTCGGGATGTGAGCGGCGTAACGCCTTTACTGACCACGTAGTGCCTCTTGATTCGCGGTCGCTTCCGTAATTTGGTCACATAGTAACTGAGTATAGCGATTATTAGAAGAAATAGTGCGGTGAGAGCTACGAATGTTGGTAGCAGCGCACTACTCTGGAAACTGTCGTCACTAAGCGTAATTCTTTCGGCCTTTTGATTAGAGTCTGTACACCTGTTGATTTACAATGAGACATTAATGTATATTAATATATAATACATTTACACAATATGCATTTATGTACATATAGGTTGTCTTAAAGTCGCGCATTCTCTCTAAATCACAACGATCTTATTACAAACTAATATTAATATTTCATAATTGTAAAGCTTCTAGTTATTTTTCTTAAGATTATTATTAAATATTGGGGAAACATATATGAAATTATCAAATATTAATTAGTGTAAATAGGAAATTTCGTATGAAACATACCTGCACGATGACACATTAATGTTGTTTAATCCGGCGCGATCGCTCATGCAATAGATCGCGCAGATCTCCGCGATATCATTCGGCTCTTCACATCGGGTCCCTTTGGAATATTTACAGCTACAAGATGGTTTTTCATCTTGGACGGAACATTCGCCGTCGTAAAGGCAGTAATCATCGCAAACATCTGTCTCACAGCGGACGCCGCTAAATGTGCTTGGGCATTTGCATTCAGGAAGTCCGTGATGATTTACAATACATTTACCACGGAAGCAATAATTGTGACATAGAGAAATTTCACAAAAGGGTCCGGTGAACCTACAAGGATATATTATACAAATTTTTAAATTGCTTACTAATCACAGAAATATCTAATGAATTTAACAAATATTATTTATCTGTGGAATTTTTTATACTTTCACATATTTAGATTTATGATGAAAATTTATGGAATATTTAAAAGTTGAATTAAAATTTTAGTTTATACACCACCTTTTATATTTTTGTTATAAAATTTTCTTTTGTTTATTTTATATAAAATTATTTAATAAAATTATTTTGTCAAAAATAATTGCAAAATTTGATTTAACTCGAAATTTAGTCTTTATTTCTATCAACATAAATTTATATTATTAATATGAATTAATTTATATGTATATAAAAAACTTATATACATAATTAATATAAAGAATTAGTAACATCTATAATATATATATATATATATATGTTTTTTGCACAAATTTTCAAGAGTCTGCTACACATTCTAATAAAGTTACGTACCCTTCTTTGCATCGACAAGTGTAGGTTGTTTTGTTCAAGTGGCCGTCGTTTAGGCAGTATTTAGAGTTCTCGGTGGTCAAATCCGATTCCTCCGTACTGGTAGTTAAATTATTGAATGTCTCGGTTACCAGTCGTGGAGCTGGTACCGACTTTATTCTCTTCTCTATCGGCGATAGGATCGTCGCACAATTCATCTGACCGACGTTGTCGCGCGTCACGATACCGGTTGGATCGGCATCCCTTTTTGAGTCATAATACGATTTGAACTTGATTGGGTAATCCCCAGCCTTGGCGTTCTTCGGCATGATCCAAACCGCCTTGTGGACCCAATCGGTCCAGTATATCGACTCGTTGTCCACTGCCAGATAGACTGGTTGCTGATGCTTGTTATGGACCAGCAATTCCCGTTGGCTACCGTCCAAGTTGCTGCGCTCGATCTTGAAGTGTATCCCCTCGACATCGTCAATCCAGTAAAGCTTTCGATCCGCGTGGTCGATTGCCACTGCCAGAGGTTCATACAGATTCTCCTTGATGACAATTGATCGATCACTTCCGTCAAGATTAGAACACTCGATACTAGGATTTGACGTGTTACTATTCACCCAGTATATGCGACTAAAAAAAAAGTTTGCGGTTATTGTCAATTTTTTATCGTTTTTCCCTCTTCAACTCGATATCGAAAGAACATAAAATAAACCATGCGAAATTTATTTAGCATTAATAATCATATAATCACACTTATAAAGAAATTTATCTTTCAATATAAATTTCTGAAAGTACAAAATAAAGTTTGTATAATGGTCAAATTACATTTTTCCTATAATCTTTTTATATGTAATAGTATAAAAAAGCAATAAGATATTTTGTTATATAACAGATTTCTTCGACGATACAAAATGGACAATCGGAATATTCCAGTGGGATCAATGTCTTTTTCAAGTTCATTTTCAGCTGCGCTTTTATTTTTTTATTTTATTTGCTGACAATGCGAAACGGATGAATGTATTGGAAGTTGTTGCGGCAGTTGTCATGTAAGATACCTTTATCCTGCGCTTTATTTCTTTTCGCTTTTCAATATTATATGTAACTATGAATACTTATATTTTATGCTTATATAATATAATGTAATATTTTAGATATAATAAAATTGATAAAATTTACTCTAATAAACTATAATAAAATTTAATTTTGTAATAAGAGATTTATTAAAAAATTGATATACTTGAAGCTTCACAGATCCTTTGATCATGATTTTTATTTATATTTATATTATTTATATTTTACATTTATATTTTTCTATTGTTATTTATATTTATATTTGTCTATTTCTTACAATTTACGATTTCTATTGTGACCGTTTGGCATTTCTACGAACAGATCAATGTATGAGAGGAATAATCTCTATATCGTAGGACATTGTAAATAACACACCTGTTACACACGTCGAGGGCGATGCCACGTGGGCTGCTCCCGGTAAGATTGTGCAAAATGACAGGATCATCCGGTTCACCGTTCAGCTGTACATGCATCTTCGCGATGATGTCCTTCAAGGCGTCGACCCAGAATAAAGTACGTGACGACGTGTCGAAAACGATCCCGACGATGTGCATTCCGTTCTCTTCTATGCATACGCAATTCAATGATGTAACGGCGATATAAAGATATCTTATAAGTCGTATTTACGGTAAACACATATTTATTTTAATTTTCTTCTGCATCAGAGATTTCTAAAGAGGAAAATATACGCACGAAGATTTTTTTCAAATGTTAATTTATGCAATGTCTTCGTTATAACATTTAGCAAGAAAGTATGTTGCTTCTCACAAAAAATAGAAAATGAAAGATTCTAAAGATATTCACGTAAGTAATCGATGACGTTGATTGATGACGTTAATCTGTGCGAAGAATTTTCGATTTATAATTTCGATTTATAATGTTCGAATAAATGACTTTTCATCAGTGAAACCGGATTTAATCGCGCAAATGCCTATAAAACACATGGCAAACTCCGTGGAATTTTATAGGCACTTTAAAAATTCGCCTCATCAAGCAAAAACGATTTTGTTGGCATTTACATACATAAACGTAGACCACAGGAATTACATTCGCATAATTTGATATCTTCATTATTTTTCATTTTCGTATTATAACTTATCGATAAAGATAGAACTAGTTAATTAGTAAATAAGAAAATTTTCAAATATAGCATATTCTTTAAATATTATAAGAGATTTTATATAAATAAGCAATAATAAAATCTATTAAGAAAATTACCTAAATAATATATATTTTTTTAAATTTTGCTATCTCAATGAAGCGCGCGATGCTATCTTTTAATCATATATATATATATATATATATTTATGTATATATATATATATATATATATATATATATATATTTAAGAGTATAAACACTATATTTATGTCGAAAATATTAGAATAAGTTAAAAATATCAGAATAAGTTAAAAAAAATTATAATTCTTAATAATTCAAATTAATCTTTTAGGACGTGTCTTGAAAATGTTCGTGAGTCTGTTATCTTGACCTCGCTATGATAATTGAAGGGAATTAATTCGCTCCGTACTTACTCCTTAGCAGAGGAGTTGACGTGAAATTCTTTTCCGTGAGATCGTTGCTGAATATAGATACGTTGTTCCTTACGTCAGACAAATACATCGTTCGAGTGGTATCATCGTACGTTACTCCGGTCAGGGCAACGGCTTCTCCGATGCTAGCATGGCCCATAGATGTACTGTTACGCGCGAAAAAGTCGATTTCGTTACCGATCACCACGGCCAAATCTGCAGAAAAAAGAATTCTAATTTAGAATTTGACCTCAAGAAATTGGTTTTATCGGATTGGTTTTATTTGACTAACATTTTTAGTCAAATAAAACTAAGACTTTTGGGAAAAAGCTTTGTGCAAAATAAAATTTTAACGAACATTAAATCATCTATTAATCAAGTTAATAAATTAATTAACTTTAATAAAATAAATTAACTCGTCATGCTTTGTGACTGCGTGCAGATGAGTTGTGAAAAGCTTGTCATCGCAATTTAATCTACAAGTCATTTTAAACTCTTATCATCGATTAGTCAGAAAATACTTCGTATCGTAATTCGTTATTGTGATCACGTAATCATTACGTGAGGCAGACTTTGTGCGGCACTCGAGATTATCTACTATAATGCGAGGAAAAATGTCAACCTTAACGATGGTATTTTCGCGCCAATTCTCCAGAAACTACGATCGCACGTTGCACGCCACTTAAGAATCTGTTGGGTTTTCCGCAAAGTGTTTACGCGAAACGTTTACATTTCGTTTATTCGTTGAAAAACTTGTATCTATATATGTATATGTACAATCTTTTTTTAAATAAAAATGTTATTTTTGTTACTTACAAAGTATCTTATTCATTATACTTTCATAATCGAGTAATTTCTAAGTTGTAACAACATAGATTAAGACTTGACGAACAACAACGATAAAGTACGTTTTAAATGCTTATAAATGGACAAATGGACTTCTTGACGTTTTACTCCTAATATACTATTTGCAGGTATTTACTCGACAATGGAAAATGTAGAAATAATTTTTTTACAAAGTAAAGGTATTAGCATATACGCATAATTGTGTACCAATAGTTGCGATAAAGATTAATTAGTAAGACAATAAACGACAAAGAACGATGGAAAAAAATGAGAGAGAGAAGTAACTAAGTGACTTCTTAGTATATTGCACTTCCGCGTATCTATTTCGTACACGTGCAATTCGATAAGATATTGCATTTTTGCTTAGACAGAGCGTCTCGTCAGAACGTCGTATTACGAAGCAAATTTATGGTTTGCCGACCTGTGCTATAATCGGGAGGATATTGCGATTACGACAGATTTGACGCACGCACCAAGCAGGAAATTTCTACGGGGGAGTAATCTAATCCGTCAAACTTGCACAAGAATTATCGCGCGACAGCGTAAATCAATGCGACGGAATAACATGCTGAGTTTACACAATTTTCAGATTATCTTGTTTTTTTTTCTTTCACTTTCCGCAACGGCTAGCTGCAAGTCAAATAGGAAAATGCTGTGATCACGATCAGTTCACAAGACGACGTTCTAGCGATATATATATAATTATTCTAACAATCTCTCTACTCCAGTAGAAGTATTGAATGATCCAATTGGCAAATTGTAACTTAAAGTATTTAAAATAAATAAATTGATAGTAAATTTATTTACGATCATTCGAGTAGTCAATGAAATTATACTCGTATACGCTCGACACTGTAATTAGGGGGTGACGATTTGAAAAAATAGATTTCATTTTACTTAAAGTACATCTCAAAAATGTAATCTCAAAGAATTACGAATAAATCCTTAAAATTCTTAAAATTGATAAAGGTATAAAATTGATAAGCCTGTATAGAGCGCAGATAGACTAATTAGAGCGTTTGGCGTTTTGAAAGACGGGAAGTTGTTCGGCTATGTAACCATTAATTCTAAAAATTATTTTATATTCGGCTTTTCTTCCACTTTTGTAAACAAACCATTTTGAATCTGTAAATGTACGTTTGAAGTAAACACAGGTATGTACAGAAAAGAAACATTCAATACGTTCAGTATGACTTCTTCACGAATGTCGAGTAAACGAACAGTAAAAAGAAATATCTAAAATATACAGATAGATAGGGAATATGAAAATTCCAAGGGTATTGCTTTACTGTTTACTAGAACAAGAAACAAGCTTCATCAGAATTCCAATTCTAGTTTCTTTTACAAGAGTTGTAAGAAGAGAAAAATATACTCTACAGCTCTGGAATGGCTAATTAACTCTACTAACTAATTAAGTATGACAAATAATTTAAATTTTTTATATACTGTAAGAGTTACGTAAAACTTTAAACGTTTTTCTCGAACATTTCTCGAACAACATTTTTCAAATTGGTGGATATGATATCTCGAGAACGAATCGTTCGAATACGATTTACTTAACAAATATGTCCCTTTGTAACCCGCACTACCTAAGTCAATATTTGCAAAATTCGATTTGTGCGACTTACAAACTAGCGAATGGAAAAATTGTTGTACAAAACCTTTTCATATGCAGTCATTTTTTACAATTTTTACTTTTCTTTCTAGTTCGGGCTAACCTCGTATAAAGATTAAAAATTTTTGTTTTTTCTTTGTTTTAGACAATTACAACTTTCATTGTGAACACGATTTTCATCGTGAACAAAGAAGGCATTTCGGTTGAAATATTACTACGTTATAACTCTCAACCAAATCAATATTTTTACATTATTAATAATATTAATATATAACATAATTAATATTACATTTAAAAAATACTATTTTTACGAAACACACATAAATAAGACAAAGTTTCAAATTAACACATTTAATAATTTTCTTTGAAAAAATTTATTTTTTAATCGTCACACTAGGAAAGAGATTCTTCAATATTAGACGCTATCTTCGGTATTCTTTGTAATTGAAGTAAAACGACGTTTCGAAAAGTAAAAAAAAAGATCAATGTATACAGAAAATATAACTTATTAAAAATAAAAGAGATTTATTTTTCTTATGCTATTTGCATCTCTCTACACCGAGAAAAAAGTCGTTAACGACTAAATGTCTATTTATATGACAGTATTTCTTTAATTCAAATACACATGTTTTAAATGAAATATACGTCATTTATCGAAACACAAATTTTTGGAATTAATAAATCTTTGCTTGGCCGCCGCACATAATTGAATTAAGAAATATTTTTCTGATTTGATACTTTTTCTTTCTTATAAATATTTTTGTCTTTTATATTCAGTCTCAAAATTGATAAATAATGTCATATTTATTATCATTTATACATGAGATACACAACTCTCCCGATTGTAATTAGGTTATCGTAATCAAAGTTATCTTTGATAACACAGGTCTGCAAAAAAAATTTTTTAAAGAGCTGTTTTAGTTATTCAACCTTATCTTTATGTTTGTGGGTGCGCTGAATCCGAAAATGACCTCCGTTTTGTTATAGGACATCAGGTTTTCCGACAATTCAGGTAACGAATAAGGCAATACCTCAAAATTAATGAAAATAGACTTATAAAATTTATTTTTTTATTACAAATTTTTCATAAAAACCATTTTTTAACTGAAATGAGCTCACTAACACACTAAAATCGCTTCTTCTTCCCTGTGAGGCTCCTCTTGGTACATTTGCGCTTGTGAGTAGCATCTGGCAAGTCAGCGCGCGCGTTCAAATTGGAACATGTTTATGCTGGTTTCATTTGCTCACTTTGGAAGATCTTTTCTTTGAAAGTTATATTTTTTAAGCATTGCATATCTTGAATGCACTGATGCGAATTAATTTATAATAACTTTAACTTTAATTTGATTAAAAACCCTAAGATCAAGAAAAATATCAAAAAATAAAAATTTTCCATTTTGTGGCTAATCCTGACATCCGGGAGTTTTTTCAATATTTTTTTCGTGTCCAGCACATCAAAATACATGGAAATTAGATGAAAATAATCAAACAGCTTTTTGGTCGCAGACCTGTGTAATCAAAGATTTATCTTTCTTTTTTATGTATATCAATTCATTATGCATTATGCATCGTGAAATATCGTATATATCTCGGCTGAGTCTTAATACGTAACTTCCTTCAACTATGCATTATGCATTATTAGTCATCAGGTGTATAATACATAATAATAAATAATACATAATAAATAATATAACGACGTTAAGAATCGTACTTGACAAATAAAACTATTCCACTATCCAAACTATTTGTTCTTATATTTTTTGTTCGAAATCGATCATGGTTGTATACCTGGGACAAATATTATTAAAGGAATAAATGTTATTACATTCTAAATGATACTATGTCTGTTGTATCAAGAATAAAAATTCGGAGCAACGACATTCAGAGCTGCTGCCAAAAATAATGGTTTCCAGAAGACTTCAAAAAATGACGGAAATCCGCGCGACAAACTTCCCGCGATTTTTTCGTAATTTGCAAACATTTAGAACACGTGAGAACCTTCTTGAACAAATCTGCGTCATTGAATAAAAAGGCAAATTTATGGAAATCAGATTCGCGCTTTGCAATATACGTCATGCCTTCGTTTTTTTTTTAACGATACATGACTTTGAACGTGCACATGTGACTTTTCACGAGCACGTACTAAAACCTTGATCGTCGAGAGCGATGCGAGAAAGATTTCCTCCCATTAAAAATGGCAGGTTGAAATGACAATTAATTTTTTACTTGTACATCTGTTTGCTGAAACAAGTATTCGCCGATAATATCATATCAATATTCATGCCAGTCCAAGGAGTGCGTAGCAACTGAAACAGTCGTGCGATTTTTCTCCAGACTAATAGATCATCTTCGAGTGAGATGATTGCATACTTGACTCTATTTATCTCTCTTTCCACTCGGTGATTTAAAATATATATATTAATAACCGCGTGATATAGATAAATAGAGAGAGAGAGAGAGAGGGAAAGCGAGAAACTGGTGTCGAAGGATTTCTAGACGTAAATAATTATAAATAATTTTCGCAATAAATTCTTTATCTAATTTAGGGCCAAAAAATTATAATCGATTTTAAAAGTTGGCGATTTACTGCATTTCTATGTCCGACAAATGAAGTCGGCAGCACGCAGATAATTTGCCAGACGGGTCGATAAATAAAATTGAAATTTGTTTATTAATATTCACTGGCGAAGGAGAGTTTTGAATTTGTAAATAATTGTATTTAAAATATATATATTAATAACCGCGTGATAAAGATAGATAGAGAAACTGGCACACCAAAGAGGGATTCTAGATAGGGATTTCTAGATATAAATAATTGCGTCTCAAGACGGTTCTTTCCTGATTATGTAATATTATTATTTATATTATCGTGCTCCACATGACTTTGATCTTTGACTACTGAATTTCCCAAAGGCGCGTTAGTGTCACACATGTGTACGTACTATTGCGTATCGATTATATCCCCGATTATCTGACGCGTTTTAACAACAGGTCAAGATGGAAATGAACTCTCTGCTTCGGATTTTTAAACGATTTCTGTTACACGCTTTCTCTCTCTCTTTCTCTCTCATTTGAGCGACTGTTAACAGAATATGTTTTAAGCAAATTGTATTGTAAATATTGCTGAGGAAGCTAATAAAGATCAATATTTATGTATCTATCTCTCTCTCTGTCTCTATCAAGCTGCCAGAAACCAAGAATCGGTTCAAGGTACAGCGGCTTTCCATTTCCTATTATACACCGCGGACGAGACAAGGTCACAAGGTTTCGTCCGCGTTAACACGCTCGCGCGCGGATCTACAAAACGCAGGAGCGTTCTCCAAGGAAAGGAAAGCGATCGCCGCGTGACGATGTCCGAATTTCCACGACCTGCGAGATATCGTCGCAGATAACATCCCCCGATCATTTCAATTTCCCATTGACGCTCGCGCGCGTGGGCTCGCGAGCGTACGTGACGCTCGCGCGGTTATCATCCCCTCCGGCCGCGCTGACATTCGTTACGTAAAACAGGTGTAAAGGCGAGCAGCGAGGAGCGGCCGGTCGCGGCGCGCGTACGATCGGCGATGATGCAAATCGTGGACGCGAATCGCGCTTCATTCAGCTTTCGCGCACCGCTTTCGCGCGTAAAAACGAGCGCGGCCCGAGTGTGCAAAAGTGGCGTACGTGACGAGCCGCCTGGTGCGAATGGAGTCTGCGCCCGTGCACCAACACGCGGCCGCGCGTACGCACGGACGGGCACACGGACACGGGGCCGGCGTCGTCGTGGTGTGCGCGCCACCGACCCCCGTGGTGCCGCCGAACCCCCTGAGTGCCGATCGCCACAGTTACCGGCGCGACGATCACGCACCGGTCGATCGTTTCCGCGTACCTGCCGCACGCGGCTACGTCGACGTCTCTCATGACTTACCCCAGGATCGGGCGTATGTCACGACCACGAGGTTACACAACAGAATGAGCGTGCTTGTGAGAAGGTATCGCGTCCCGGTGGAGATCATGACTGGCAGTCGTTCGGCATTCGCGTGGACAGACCGTGACGAGATGAGGAGCACGAGGACAGGCGACACGGATCCCTCTTTTTCTGTCTCCGGCGAATGTGCGCGCCGAGGAGTCAATCCACGTCCTCACTCCGTGGCGGCTGTGCGCGAACTGAGGCCGCCGCGCGCGGCCGCGGCTTCTTCGCTACGAGCGCGACGGACGACGACGTGCCGAGGCGAACGTGCAGTGGGTGGGCGCCAATCGGCGGCATTTAGTCCCAAAGAGCAGAGTGTCATTTCAATCATTTATCCACTTTTAAGGTGGGATTAAACGACTCGGCCACCCACGCAAAGTTAAAAAAAAAAAAAAAAAAAAAAAAAAAAAAAAAGAATTCGTAAAACGAATTTGCTGAAAGGATTAAGAATGGCCGAGTTTAATCGTTTAATCCCACTTTGATTAACGAGTAGCTCTAGTTTTACAGTTATTCTATATATCGATATGACTGTCGAGTATTGTTATAATTGAAGTTCATATAAACATCGCGTATTTATTTATTTATAATTATCCCATACGGGACTTCCGCAAACATCTCTCTCTCTCTCTCTCTCTCTCTATCTGGAGATTTATTTTGTATTTATATAACCTTATTAATAATATAAAGTTATTGTTGGATAAAGTATAATATTTTTACAGCTCCCGCAAATACGCTGATAAATATCACAATGTGAATTTATTCGAGATCTTTCCGTTTTTTGATCCTAACCTCTCTGAAGAATCGTTCAAAGACTTCTTTTTTCTCTTTTTTCCTTTCATCGAGAATTTCCATAATGAATTATTTATGATTTTATTCGTCTCTTCGTACGATCGGTTGATTATTACCGAGAGAATCGGACGTGTTGTTTTTTTAGCACCGCGCTATGAATCGGATGAATTGTTCGCTGCGGATCGCAAGTCACTCTGTTAATTTCTTCACGAAGTCAAAGGCTTTAATCGTTAATTGGCAAACCGCCACGATTATTAAATTTACAATTAGTCTGACGCTCATAATTATCCCATACAGAACTTCCGTCCGCAAAACTCATATACACCGTTATGATTTCTGATTTCCTAATTTATTATTTTTAATTACCATTAAATAACGGGTTTAGTCCCGAAAGTCTTAAAAGTGGCTTGCCACTGTGTCAACGGTACTTTTTTTTCTGCGTCAAAACGCAAATCTTTTTCAACACTCGTCTTTTCTTAGCGACCTTTCGTTTCAGCAAGTCACGACGACAAAACTCCCACGCGCAAAATAAACATAGAATAGCAACTAAAGCGGCAATCAAATCGAATTATGTAACAAT
Organism: Crematogaster levior; assembly: GCA_901521435.1. Taxonomy (NCBI): domain Eukaryota; kingdom Metazoa; phylum Arthropoda; class Insecta; order Hymenoptera; family Formicidae; genus Crematogaster; species Crematogaster levior. Next base: position 226,648 of record CABEGB010000224.1, on the reverse strand, counting down.
AGACGCGAGTAAACGGAGGAATTGGAACAGACGAATCTCTTAATCGCAAATGCGAGTTTGTACGCTGGTCAACCGCTCTATTTTCTCCGCACACGTTTCGTCCGCGCAACTCGGAGCGAATGCAAGAGATAAATTCGAAATCGCGATCGATCGATCGCTACGCCATTGCAATCGCGTGGCTTGCAGCCTTGTGGCTCGTGGCCGGCACGCGCCACTTTTCTTCTCGCGCTTTTATTTAAACATACCGACTTCTTTACCTCTTGCCGTTCAAGAGCGAAAGCCTCACTACGGACTTCGTACGATTAAAAAAAAAAAAAATGAAAAAAATAAATTTGACTAATAAATCTCTGAGCACGACGAAATTGAACGTTCTATGTGTTACGGAAAATGAAATGTGATGTAAAAGTATGTAAAAAAAATTGACTTCTGCACGCGAAAATAATTATTTGAAAAAACATCTTGTTTGATGAAAAAACAATTTCTTTAAAATCTAAAGGTTACTGATTTTTTTTTTTTTAATTTCGAAACACATGATCCCTCGTTCATTTTAATTACCTTCATTTATCTGTGATCTTTAAAAAAAAATTAATGGATATTGGTTTAATTATAATAAAATAAGAATAATTATTAATATTACGCAAATGTAAATTTCTTTTTGTTGACGACAACAAAATTATAATTAACTTTTTTAAACAATTTTCGTAACAGCATTATAATTCCTCACACGAAATTTGAATTGCAAGCTCTTACAGATTACAGTTGTTCCACAGCTGATAAACGAATATTCTTATCACAGTTACGCTATGTTATCGACGCAAGGTTAACGCTTATGCTGTTCGGTTTTATTTTAGATTACATTAAAAAGAAAAAATTAAAAAGATATGTTGAAAATAAAATTATTGCATCATCGATTAAACACTTATAAAATTAGAACAATAAAAATTTTGTTAAGAATGAGTATGCAACAGAATTAAGAATTTTGCAGCTTTAAACTTTATTTGCAAAGATTTTATATTTTTCTTTATATTTTATTTGTAATCCATTATAAAATTCGAAAATTAACTCAAAATTTAATTTTATTAGAATACAAATATTTCCACTATTTCAGAAATATCTTATATAAAATATATTACATTACACTTTCCTTTCAGAATATTTTATCATCAAAAAGGTTTTACGCGCAAAATAAAAAGAGGGAAATACAAAAGTAAATAAGATTAACGGTACTCTAAGACTATTAAATGTCAATTTTACATAAAGTATAAATGATGTGTGAATTATCGAACGAAAGTCGGCGGGAAGATCGTTCGGTTCAAACGAACGTCAGAGATGTAACGCGCAGACGTGACGGAAATAATTGATATATCTCTCAGAAGTAATTCGCACAACGAGTAATTATAGTACAAATTGCAAATGTTTCTAAAAAAAATAATAATGAGACAAAGATTAGAAATACAGCCACGCGTTGTCATAAAATATTTTACTGTTGCAAAATATTTGGCTGTTTCAAGCCAAATGAAACTTTGTAAATACTTGAAGATTTTATCCCATCTCCTCATTTTCTTATCAGTTTAACTATTTTACAGTTTAAATAATTAGGTATATTCTTGAAAAAATATATATATATGTACTACAATTATCAAATTTATGATTGTGACTATGAGAACGTTAAAAAATGTTTCTCTTCTCACGAATATAATCAAAATAAGCGAATTGTCGATTTCTCTTCATTACATCCCTTAGAGAGTAACCGACATAGATTTTTTATAGGATATCTAGATATCTTACGTCCTAAACCTCCAAGAGCTCTTTGTGTATGGGAAGACAGACAATGCAAATCACCTCAAATTTTACTCAAGAAATTAAAAAATCATTTGGAAGAATATGTGAAGAAACTCTTTCCTAATGAGAAATGATTTATTGATCGATTCATCATCGAATCAGTCAATTTCATGGTGTCTTTTTAATTTTTTTAATTTATAGAATTTATAGGAATTTCGACGGTACCGTTCTCCAAGAAGTTAAAACACCGCCGATGGTGAAACGCGAGGAAGCATTGGCCCGTGGAGAAAGCGAGCGGGAGCGGCCCGGAGCGACGATGCCGAGTACTAGGCAAGGCAGGCAGACAGGCAGGCAGCGATATTATTGATCAATAAAAGCGGCTAGCATGGGCACCCGTGACGGCGGTGGCGGCGATGGAGGCGGTGGTGGAGGCGGTGGCGACGGCGGTGGTGGCGGCGGCGGCGGTGGTGGTGGCGGCGACGTCGGTGGCGGCGCCGGCGGTGGCGGCGACGGCGGTGGCGGCACGACGGAGGCAGCTGTCACTTGCTCCGCGTTTTTACGTCGCGCGCGCGGAATACACGCGCTCGCCGCCGCGCGCGCGGAACCGTGTCCCCGGTGCCAGGCAGCGGCGCGCGGAGCGATCCTCGCGATCCTGCTGGTCGTCCCGATCGGTGGTGCGTCGCCTTTTAGGTGGTGCGTGTAGACGGTGTGCGTGCGTGTACGGCGACGCATACGCGTGATACACGCGCCGCCCGTCTCTCTCTTTCGACCGTTCTCTCTTTCTCTCTCGGCGTAATACACGGAAATACACGGCGCGGAGGGTGAGACGCCGGTCGGGGGATAATAGTGTGAGAAAGGGACGGTAGTGGAGGAGAGTGAGAAAGAGAGAGAAAGAGGGGAGGGAAAGGCTAGAGGTGCGCGGGCACAGAGGGAACAGGAAGAAGGAGAGAGACAGAGGGAGACCGACGTGCTACGACATGTGTCCGTGCTGAGCATCGTGTCCCCGACCGTGCCGACGTACGAGGGTGTACCTTGAGGCAGGGTGAGACCGGCTCTCCGCGGGCAAGGGGGCGGGTGAAAGACAGACGGGGAGAAAGATAGAGAGAAAATTCTCGTTGTCCCCTTCGTGCCGTTCTTCGGGGCTCTCTCTCTTTCGCCGTCGTCTACGCGGGACCACCGATGCAGACCTTACGGAAAAAAAACAGTCCGTGCAAGTGTGAGTAGAAAGCGGAGTATCTTCGCTCCGACTCGTGTGTGCAGCGTGTCCCCGTGTGTCCTCACGTAAACCTGTAAACCCTCGCGTTCATGAATTTCGTGGAGTTTACGTGTCATCCCCGATGGCGAATCGACGGGTGCTTCTGGTGCCACCTTGTATATCCGTTAGGGGTAGTTAGAGGCGCCCTGTAAATATGGCTTCCTCGTGTTCGCGTGTTCGTGGGAAAATCGTGCGATTTCCCGCGATCGGCTTTGCAATTCGACGCGACTGGCGACGAATCTTGCGAAGACGCGAAGACCGCGAGAAGCGAATCGCGAAATTCGCTCGCGAAAGCTGCCCCCGGAAATGCCTCCCTCGCGTTCGCGCGTTTACCGACCGAAACACACCACCGGTCACCTGCGCCACTGACAGATGTCGACGGCTGTACCATGCTCTAGATTACTACTGAACTTTTTCAGAAGACAGCGCGAAAACACGCTTATCCCCTTATTCGATTAAGCATTAATTGATGTAATTGAAATCGTAAAAGAATACTACGGGGGGCCAGGCAGTTATGGAAATAAGTTGGAAAATGATCCTAATGAAGTTTATGACGAACGCGCTGGCTTGAAATGCCATACATCGACGTGTATTCCCTTATTATATATTTAAAGCTAAGCGGTCGATAATTTTCAAATTACGTTTATGGAATATGAAGGAGGCGTTAACTGGAAAGTTGGGAGGTGAAAATGGCAAAATGTCACCGAATGTATTACAAGACATTATTGCAAGTTATTACACAGGCAAATACGCTTTGATATAGATACACAAATTCTTGATGAGTCACGCTTTATATAGATACACAAATTCCTGATGAGTCACATGATAATAATTTGTCATTCTTCCCATTTGCCCCTTAATTACAGCTGACTTTCTCATGTTACATAAGTTAGTCACGAGTTGCTATTTTTTCGCGACAATCACGATCTTCTTTTAAATACACATTACCAAATACGAATACATATTACAGGATATCCGTAAATAAATGGGTCAAGTTTGAGCGACTTCTTCGATCTAAGCTTTTTTTTTAGTGAAAATGTCAAGAGATAAAAATATTTTCACGACGATACACCAAGTTTTCCGATACGTTTGACTATTATATTGTCGCGTGTCTTATCGCAGATCGCGGTGCACACAGAATGTATCGATGGCTCGACTTCAGAAACCGATAGAGATCGGAAGAAATCCGGTAAAGTTCCAGAGACATTTAATTCCATTAAATTTGAGGTTCTCCCAGGAACCAACCTTTTCTTAAGAGAATCGTCTTGTAAAAATTTTCTCTCGCGACAACTGGGTGAATTTATAGTTGAATTTATAGTTGCCAGTGTCACGTTTGTCTTTCTCGTCTGGCTGTTCCATCTTGAAGTCTCGTGGACCGCAATAATAATTATTTTTGGAAGGTGCGGGATACACGGAGCCGATTGCGATGCAGGACGCATCTGGCGCGGAAAGCAAGGAGTCTCGATGAAAAGTTGGATTAATACCGGACGTATATGCTCTTCGAGTGCCGACAGTTGGCGTTCTCCACTCGAGGCCTACGAGTACCTTCGAACAAACGCTACAGCAGTCTTTGGTGATTAAAATCGCAGGAGGGCAGCGAGAAGCCTGCTGAGAGAGAAAAAGAGAGAAGCGCGATAGCCTCTCGTTTCTATTTTTTTTCGTGTCCCTTCTATATTATTCTATATATTATTCTACATTATTTAGATTGTCGACAGATTTATTGTGTCCTTGTTTGCACACACTTTCGTTGGTAAGGTCAACTATTTCTCGATAAAACTAATATAATCATTCTCAGACAATAATGCACAGTTATTCGCGTAATTCGAGGCTACGTTAATTAGTTACATTCATTATAACTTGAGTCATATAATCACACTGTGTGTTGTTGATTGTAGCGTAGCCACGAAGTTATAACGAGGCGTGCGACTGGCGTCCCCACATTGTTTCAAATATTTATCTCCGGCATTAGTCAATTTGTCAAATGTTATGCTAGGTGCTTTGACACGGCGGAAACAATATTGGCGCTTCCCCGAGACGGATGCAACAAATGACACGTATCATCATCGCGGCTATACGAATGGGTAGTATCGACGACCCAATTATCGGTTTCCGAGCCATTAATTTTAACACCAGTCTTCATCCACCGGGGGACCGTTCTCGAGCGGGCACTCGAGTCCTCTCATTTTACAGTCCTATCGGTCAAATTGGTTGTACGACCGATCGATGTCGATTTAATGCGTTCGGACCTATCGCCGTCGGGATCGCTTCTCGAGAAGCCCCCCCGCGGCTCCAAATACGATAATTCGATCTGCCGAGCGCCATGGTGAGTCTCCTTCACGCGAGACTGAGCGGGGGCCCGCACGTCGCGACGTTACAAAGAGTGCACACCTCGTGCTGGGCTCTCGCTTTACTTCCGCAACAGTTCACCGTGCGGAATGAATTGAAAACTATTTGTGGCGAACGACCTTCAAATTCATTGTCGTACTCCCCCAATAAAGCTCCGCGATATTAGATTTTTTTTTACAAGTCTTCCAATTATTCTATACTAACCCTTACAATACGATGTGAAAAGTATCCTATCCAAACGTAAATATTTCGAATCCCATCGCTTTTTCACCTATTTAAAGATGGTTAAAAAAGTCGCTAAAGATTCATAAATTTTCAAGTTTCTAGAACGAGTGCTTTTATTTTGAAAAAATAAATGTAGTATAATGGGGGAACCTTGAAAGTTTCGAAAAACTTCCGTGGATAGAAATCGATCGAAACACCCGTGTTTGTGATGTAAAGAGGATAACTGTGGAATCTATTCTGTAAAGATGCTTTGTAATGCTGTATCTCTATCAGCTTTGTAGTACTGCAAACACTGTAGTACTAAAGCAAGCGAGAAAGAAAGAAAGAACAAAGAGAAAAAAGTTAAAGAGTTACAAAGCTTGCAAAATAAAAATCTTGCAGAACACACTCCTATGGCTTGATTCTCTTGTACAGTGCAGCACACTAAGGCTACTTTCTAACGAAGCGAAGAAATCTCAGAAGTATATTATTCTATGTAAAAAAATATATAAATATACCAATTATTTATATTTTAGTAGACTAAACTCTGAAGACAAATATGAACTGATTTGTTAAAAAAATTCCTGTTGCAATCTTAATTATCCGATGTTTATAAGGAAAAAAAAGAAGAGACCTGATTGCAACTGAAATAAATTATTCGCTCTGAACGAATTATCAATCATGAAACTGCAGACATCTGAGGTCACTCCCATTCGTTTCTTTAACTGCCAGATATACCTATATATATATATTTTTTTTTTTTATGGAAGAGATTAACAAAGCGGCAAAATAATTCTACGTTTTCTGCTTGCAGTCAAGAATGACCCAACCCGCTTTCTTGGGGAGGGCGTATCGTTTAAGGCGAAGCTGATCGGTATTCTGGAGGTATCGGAAGCCCGCGGCGACCGGATGTGCCAGGCAGCATTAGCTGACCTGAAAATGGCAATTCGCGCCGCCGGTGAGCACAAGCAACGAATCGCCGTTCAGGTCAGCATAGACGGGCTTCGTTTAAGGGACGAAAAGACGGGGGTGAGTAGCGAAATTATTCACGCAGCCGAGCACCGCGAATCGATTTAGACTATAATTTATGATTACATCCTTTCGCCAGGACTGTTTGTATCATCATCCGGTTCATAAAATATCATTCATCGCTCAAGATATGAGCGACTCGAGAGCCTTCGGATATATTTTCGGGTCACCGGATACCGGACATCGATTCTTCGGCATTAAGACTGATAAGGCGGCGAGTCAGGTGAGTTTTCCTTCCATTTTCGCTCTGTTTCAAACGGTCGTCTCTTTGAGACGCGACGTTTGCGACAGAAAGAAAGAATCTCTCCCTTCCAAAGTGAAAATCCGTGAAACGTAATCCACGACGAGTTCTTGCTGTAACGTGCGCTCGAACGTCAGTTTTGAGGAACCCGTATCAAATACGCGCCCCTCGGCAAATACGCGAAAATCTAATCAGGGTGCAAGGCGAGGGGGCATCGAGTTGATTTCGCAGCTCGAGAGTTATCGGGGACACGCACGAGCGATTGCGATTTCGCGTTCCTGCGTCGCCGTCAAACGCGGTTAAAGTGTGTCAATTATCGGGAACGAGTAGCCGGCCGCGTATCGGAGGGGGGTGGCCGAAGGGGAGCAGGGAGCCTAGAATGATATTTGCCCGATCCGAGAAGCAATATCGACCCCGGGCGACCGTAATCCCGGATGCGTATGTAAATAATTGCATTACACGGCTCCGCGTTCAACCCGCCCCGTTCCTCCGACGCGTCCTCGCCGCGGGAGATTGTTGCCGGATTATCCACAGTTCGCTTCGTATGCCGTTCAAAGGGATCGACGAGCAACTTCTTGATATTCAAATCCGTCAGTATATCCCACTTTTGTACTCAAGCACCGCGCACTTCAAGTATCGAGCAAACACCCCTTTGAACGTTTCCTTCTTGCGTGTCGAAGACAACCGACAGTTGTTTTTAATTGTAGTCGACTAGGAATAGCACAGTCGTAAAAAATATTATCCTAATCCTAAATATTATCCCTGCGCCGACAGGCGCAATGTGATAAAAAATAATTCTACGAGTAATCCTGATTAATTAGTAATTCTAGTCGAGAATAAATTTTAACGAGGTAATTAAATGAGGCGAGAGCAACGACGTACAAATCCTGGCATTCAATTTAATTGAGTCACGCAAATAATGAGATCTTTGTAATCCAATTGGTTAGAAAAATGTACAGATATATTTATCTGAATATCCGCTTAATGTATTCGCATTCGTCTGGTTGAGCAAAATTAAGGTTCTCAAGTTTCTCAAAAGTTTCGCGCTGAGCGGTATTATTCGCGTAATACAATAAGTTGCGGTCGCGAGTAATTTTCCGCAAGACGAATATTAGACATAATAGTAGCAGAACAGAAATTCATGACGACTAATCGGCTGCGTTAAATTGAGGAATATGTTTAACTCTGCGATGGAGCGCAAAAGACTTTCGCTCTCGATCGCGTGCGCTGGCACAATTGCCTTCAACTTGCGCAATTCAATAGCGGCGATTATCGTCGCGAAAATGAAATCAGCTTGAGAAGCTCGCGCGACAGGTGGCAAATTAATTCAACAACCTTACGCTTTCATTCAATTTCCAAGTTTAATTTCTGCACTCGCCTCCTGTAACCGGCTCTGAGTAATTCTCACCCGTATATTCGGCAGTGGTTGTGTTTAGTGCGCCGCTTGCGTTTTAACTATGGATCGCGGCAAACAGAGGGTAGTCGCACAGAAGGGCAGGGGGGAAGGCAAGGGGGAAGGGTGAGAACAGAACGAACAATCGAAGAAAGATTTCGGAAATTACGGTCAAGCGTGGGTAGTACTCCCTCGATATTTTTCTTCCCTCGATATTTTTTATTTCCAAAGAAAAAGAAGTTAATTCAGGTTCTATCGGGAATTTCTTGAAGCTTCAAATTGATTTCAAATATAAATTAAAATAAGAGGAAAAATATCTTTTTTATTTCGTGTACCGTGCAATCATGTTAAAAAAAATTTGATGCAAAAATAAAATTTAAAAAAATAATAAAAAAATTCATTGAAAAAAATCTTGCTATTATTTTTAAGATTAAAAAAGAATGTAGGACGATAAACGAGCAAATTAAGGTTTCGACGTGTTACATATTGTATTTGCTCGTTTATTGTTCCACGTTCTTTGCAAGAGCTTAATCTTAATATTAAGATAAAAAAATCTTATCATCTTATTTTTACTTATCTTAATTAGAGCAAAAATTTCTTCGAAAATTACATCAACAAATATTCTAAAATAAGAATTCTCCAAATACTTTGTCCAAATCCTACTTCCAATATGTAAAATATAAACAAGTTTACGTTCGCGGCAAAAGTTTGGCATACCGCACAAGTGGTACAAAGAGAATATATTGTTTAACAGGTGGTGATAGCGATGCGGGACTTGTTCCAAGTAGTATTCGAGCTGAAGAAGAAGGAGATCGAACTGGCGAAACAGCACATAGAGCAGAATGCCATTAATGCGATTAAATTCCACACCGGCGGTATTTTCGTTGAGTCGTCACCCGACACCAAGGTGAGTTCCAATTCTTCGAAATAATTGCTGTCAAGATATGTCGGCTAAATTGTTCTCTCAAACGAGTATTCTTATTCGCATTTTTAACTGCTCCTTCCTCTTCCTCACGGTGTGCCTAAAGTGTGTCATCATTCATAGATCCATTTATTTAAAAATTGTCTAAAGTTAGCTCATGTTTAACTAATTCTTCATCTTTTTCTAAAAATAAATTTAGAAAATCTAATTAAAAAGATCACTATTTAACTTCACAAGCTAATTTACTTGGCCTTAATCATAATCAATACAAATGCCGCTATTTATGTTACAATCATCATATCATATTATTAATATAAATGTTTGCCGTTTATGTTACACTCAACATACCATTTATTATAATGATTTAGAAAGAAATAAAGAATGTTGAACGAGACAGTACGAGTTAATTGACATTGGTGGAACCGACTCTAAGAGAAATAGTATTTGATAATAGTAAGACATAATTATCAGAGGTCAGACGATAATTTGTCGCAGGGCGCAGCGGGCACCGAGTCATCGTTTCATCGAATTCGCACGACTAACTGCGAGGTCGACAAAACCGCCGATCGCAAGAACGAGACACAGAGCGGTGTGATTGCGGATTTGCTAGATCTGCAGTTCGAACTGAATTCGCTGCAACAGGGCATTCATCAGATGGACAAAATTACGCCGGAAAATCCCGTACCGTCTACCGACGATCTATTCGAGACCGATCCGTTCGGTGATTCTTTCGCGAACATGAAGGTGCGATTGCCGACTTTGCGACTTTGCGAGTATCTTCTTCATTTCAATGCGCTAGAACTGCAATAATTTTAATTATTGCAATCGGTGTGTGAACGGAAAAGCTTTTTTTCATAATTTATAATATATATCAGAAATATAAATTACGGGCGTAATCATTACAATCATATTCATAACGAAGAAGCGAGATTTCTTAGCAATATTATACGATCGATGTTTTGTTGTACCTGTTGCAGCTGCAGGACACAGTTCGTCCGATTCTACCACCGCCGCCCTCCTCGACAAAGAGGGGGCATTTAGAACGACAGCATACCGTACCAGCACCGCCCGCATCGACCACTTCCAGTCCGGCGACAACGTTAGTTAGTAAAACACCACCACCACAAAGTACGATTCATTGGTTCGACAAGGAGGCCGAGACTCTCTTCAATGACGAGATAACAAGCCTGAGTAAGAATGCGCCGAAGAAGGATCAGGAGGACGTAAGTGTTAATTTGACGTGTGTCACTTTGCTCTATTTGTTAACGTTGAATTCAATATTTCACACGATGCTTATCAATCTACAGAGCTCGGTGGAGACTACACCTCGCAATACTCAAACGAAGAGCCCGCAGATCGACGTGTTCACGGAGCTGGATCCCTTAGGGACCGGTCTGATCAAGCCTTACGTGGACAAGAAGGATTTCTTCCAGCATCTGAAAAACCCACCGAAAAAAGTCCTCAAAGATTTAGTATCCACGAATTCCAGCGATAGCTTTCCGACAAACTTTAGCATCACAACCAGCACGGAAGGCATGGAGTCGAAAACGAACGAGCAATCGTCGAGGGACAGTGAGGACAGTAACTTCGCCAACTTCGATCGATTCGACGAGAACGAGGCGAGTCAGCCTCCCCAGCAAAGACTCGACTCGCCGCCGAAGAAAGAGACGACCCCTCGGTCGTCTATCCATCATCAGCCTCTCTCGGTGTCTTTGCCGCCGGAGGAGACAACGTTACCTAAAGGAACGAATACCACTACTTCAGGAGGAAGCTCGATTCTTCGTAGCATGGACAGAGATTCGACGGAGTCGACGCAGGGGCTGGTGAAGCTACCGAGTCCGAAGAAGTATCTTCAATCAGTACGGAAGAGGGACTTCGACATCGACTTGCCGGCCGGAAAGGCGCAATCTGTAGAATCCAACAAACAGTTTCCGGTGGATTTCTCGATGACGAACGAATCACCGGCATCGCCATTACGCTCTTGCTCGTCGGACGCGAATTCGCGTCTTTCTAGCTCCAGCGCGGAATTGGATCTAGCGCCGGAACCGCCGCCCAGGGGCGCGGGAAGCATCCTTATAAATCCGCCACCCTTACCACCAAAGAAGCAGGGAGCTCGAGGGGGTGCGAGACCACCGCCTAGACCGCCACACACGGAGGGACATTTCCAATACGACTTTCCGCAGCGCGAGGCTTCACCGTCGCCTACCAAGATCGTTAGGGATAAAAATAAAAGTCCACCAAGAGACACCAAAGGTAATCAGTTCGACGATAATTTCAGTCCGCCTCCGCAGATATCCAGCAAATCGGACTTTACGGCGACCACTGCCTCCGCCTTCGAGGATTCTTTCAGCACGATGATATCATCCACAACGTCATTGTCGTCCGTGCCCTTTAACAGCAGCAGCATTGTTCCGGTTACAGATTCCAAAAAGGTCCAGATTCCGAAACCGCCGCTCGACATTACGCTCAGTCAACTGACGTCGTCGTGGACGAATTTAGATGAGTTAGCCTCCAGCCTCGGCATGACCGTTCAGCAATTGACGAGTCTGACTTTGACGCAGCTCACGCAATGTTTGGCAAGTCTATCGACGAAAGAAGCCAATGTAGAGGAAACTGCCGTTCCTCCAATAACAACAACACCGACAACGATGAAGGAGCAAACGGTGTCAAAATCTGCGATCTCGTCGCTGTCGTCGTTGGCGTCAAAGCCGCTCGAGACGACGATCGGATCGAATTCGACCTCCTTCGTGTGCTCGGAGGCTTTCAAAACTAATTACGAATCGGAAACAAAACAGGACCCTACATATGACAAATACGCAGTTTTTCGAGAATTGCTGGAGATGGAGCGAAAAGAGCAGACGGAGCTCGAAAGAGCGACTGAGGAGGAAGAAGCGAACGAGAACGGACAAGCTTACAACGAAACGAAGATTGAGTCGGAAGTGCAGACCAGCGAGAGTACTTCGAATTCTATAGCTTCGTTGGTGAATCTGACTGTCAAGCTACCAGTAAAGGGTGAAAATTTGTTGAAAGAAGGATTCGTCGCGGAACTAGACGAAACGATGACTAGTTCTCTCGCGAATTTAACGGAAAAAGAAAAGTCGGTGGAAGTCGAAGACAAAGAAGTCGAGAGGGAAAGCGAGGTGATGGTAGGCGATAGTGCGGATGTCACATCCGACTCGTCCACGGTCCAACAGACGGAGATAGATATCGAGGACGATACGGAGAAGACACAGACTATCATGGAGGCGGAGGAGAGGGCGGAGAACTCCGAGAGAGGAAGCGACGCCAATGGCACCTCGTCTGACAAGGTTGGCTCTGACATTCTCAACGATGAGACGAATGACTCGTCCGTGGCCGAGAGATCCTCAGAAGTGAAATCTTCGATTTCGACGTCGAGCGACAGATACGCTGCCCTGCGGGAGATCATCGGTGAGCCGGAGCCGATGCCGATTAAGAAGGACGACGACGAGATGGTGAGTTCCGCCCGAGCGTCGCCGATAGTACAGTCTCAGCAACAACAGATTCAGCAATCGAGAAGTCTGGCTGAGGTGGAATTGCTGAATTTATTCTCCGATAATTTGCCACCACCGTCGAGTCCGAATATCTCGGCTAAGAAGGATTCGGAAGATCTGAAAGCCGTGGCAATGGACATCTTTGAAGAAATCAAGATGCTCAACACCGGCATGCATCGCGCCAAGGAGACCAAACCATTACCTTCATCCTCGGGTTTCGAGGATATGTTCTGCCCGTTCGCGGAGACGACACGATTGGACAAGGATGACAGCAACAAGGAGGACAGCAATTGGGCCAAGTTTGACACGGGTATCTTCGGTTCGTCCGACAAATCTTCGTGCGAGGGCCAGCGATCGATAGGCGGCACTTCGCCATGGTCACCGGACGGCAAAGATTTTCACAGAGAAATTCCGTTCAAGGGTAGCGGTAGTGGTTACCGACATTCGGGAGACAGCGACAACGAGTGGAAGGACGAGGAGGAGAGCGAGGAGAGCAACGGCAGGGTACGAGGGGACGGCAGATACTGGTCCGGATCTCGGCATCCGCGTTTCGATGCGCCTGGTTTCGAGGACAGATCGTTTTACGAAGATCCTGAAAAGAGGGACCGCAGCTTCCGCGATAGAATGGGTAGAAAGTCGCGCGGAGCACCGTGGCCCAAGAGTGGCGGCGCTCATCGACCACGCGACCCATCGCCCTGGCACGAGGAGAGTCAATGGGAAGACGAGGGTCCGCGCCGGTATCCGCATCGGAAAGTGCAACCCTACAAAGACGACGAGGATCAGTACGAAGCGCACTGGAAATGTCGGCCAAAACTGCCGCCACCGCAGCGTTGTAACTGGACCCACGACGTTCATGGTTCGTACTACGATGATGAGCGTAAACGGAAACTGATGCTGTGGAACGAAGAAGACCGTTTCGGCAGCAGTCAAGAGAGCATGGGCTACGACGAGGAGGATCGGTGGAGCAGAAGACGGTACGAGAGAAGACGATGGGAGGAAGACAACAGATTCTGGTGTAGAAGAGGCCCTCCGGACGCCGATTATCCTATGAGAGAGGCGTATTATTATTATCGCGATAGCAGAGACAGACCTCACGACTATCCGTCCTGGGACGAGGAGTACGGGCCGGAACGCCCGGGCGACGACTCGCCCAGATACAATCCGGCGAGTAGTAGAAAGAGACACTGGCCGAAGAGACCCAACAGCGCGAATGACGGGCGTAACAGCGACATGGTGTACGCGGATCCGCGCAAATTCGCCGCCTCCAGATCCGAGTGCAGCGACAACGATTCCGACCCGTACCTACGATCCTCTCAACGCTCCAGGAGTCGCGAGAGTTACTGGGGTAGCGATCAAGAGTACGACAGCTGGGCGGAGCGGCCGTACTGGTCCGAGGGTCCCGACTCGAAGAGCGAGACGATGCATCGCAAACGAATAGCCAGGCACAAGACTCGGCAGGTGCAAAAGACGCAGAGTCCGTTCGAAGATGATTTTGCACAGAGCGTCGAGCATATGGAAGCTTCCGGCCCGAGCGGTGCCGTGGAATCTCTCGCACCGGTGGATGCGCGCGTACGACCGGATGCGACTGATCAGAAGCGGGAACCGCCGCCTGTGAGTCCTTCATCCGGCATCAGAGGATCGCCCAAGGATCACCTTAGGCGAGAGATTCCCGTCCGGGAGTACAGTAAACGGTCAAGCTACTTCGAAGATGATCTCACGCCCACGGCGAGCGCATCCAGTGACACGTCTGATCGACAGAGGTTGTCGTCCGAGCTCAAAGCCACGCCGGAGGAGTTGCCGTGTGACACCAAAGATCCGCAGCAGTCCATCGACGGCTTCGTCTCCGAGGATAGCGGCCGCGATTCTTTCTTCAACGGCGATATGAGGTTCGACGACGACGCCTTCGTCTTCAAGTCCGAGTTGGACGACAATGTGCCGGATCATCGCGCCACTACGTTACCGCTGAAGAATTCCAGACAGGGAAAATACGGGCCGGGGAATAATAATAACAATAACAAGACGGCCCGGGGTGATCAGTACATACGGAAATCGGAGTCGGTGAATATCTTTGCGAGAGAGAGCGACCCGTTCGACGGCGACGATTTTTTCAATTGATCCGTCAAACGAAAGACGACAGTAAGGTTCGCTAAAACCCCGCGCTGAATTCGGTGAACACACTGACATGTGGACTAAATATAATTGGATAAGAAAAACTTTTTTTGAAGACGAAAGAGAGAGAGAGAGAGAGAAGGAGAACAAAGGAACGGTTTTCATTGCACACTCGGAAAACGTCGGCGGATCGTGAAAAACGGTGGAATCCGCGCTTCAACGGTACTTGGTTCTCCTCTAGTTGGCTATAGCAATTTTAACGTAGCAAAATTGAAAGAAGAGCTTTGAATGCGGCTCGAACATATCCGAAAAAAATTGTTGTCCATCGTAGCGATTGTTTGCCGCGCTTCTCTCGTTTCACAAAATTCTTTTAAAAATCTGTCCAACTGAGCCATTCTTTGTTACGCGACTAAAAGACTCTTGTATTTTATCTTACATTGATTTACAACACACACATGCCGTGTTTTCTGACAGATTTGATCGTTCAAATCAAACAGATTAACTCATCTTTAAAAAAAAAGCTAAAAAATGCGTTTGCCCAAAAATCAACAATTTTTAATCTTTCATTTGAAAATTCTGATAAAAAAATTTCGAGACACAATTCCACAAAAAACCTAGTCACTATTCTAACGAATCTGTATATATCTGATATTATTGATGTATTAGGATTGACTTGCCGAGAGAAAAAAGGAGAGAAAGATCAGCATGATTTAATAATTAATACATTTAAATATTTATGTATTGAATAATTGTTAAATACCGTTTGCATTTATTTATATATTGAATTTATATATTTATTTAATAGTAATTGCAAGAATTTGTGTAACTCTATTTGTTTTAAAAGAAACGATTCTAGTCACCGTTGCATATCTGGGAGCTTCGAGAGAGAAGGAACTGATGAGCGCGCATTTTGGGGAGTAATCAAAACATGATTTTTATACATTTCTAACTAGCATGACTCAATTACTTTGCATTAGGCGTTCGTACATAGTCGATGACGACGATCCTTCTGCAAGCTCCCCTCGATTCGCCATTCGGTTACGCTGCTGATAAATTGCTCTCATGTGCGAGAGATACGAAGGGTGGTAGAATTATGTTTACACAGACGAGATTATTGCCTTATGTTCGTCGTACTTTCTTAATGTTTCAGTGTGCGAAACACTGACTCGATTATGAAAAGGTTGCGTACAAAGTCGGATTGTGAAAGAAAAAGCTTCTTTGAAAAATACAAACTAAATTATCTTGCCCTTTAAATTTCTCGACAGTACCGATTATTTCACATTGCAAGTGAGAGCAAATATAATATTGAGAGAATAATGTAATTCTCAAGAACAATTAAAACACTTAACATAATATTTCAAGGAGGAGGTGAAAATTCCAGACAGTATCGTCCAGCATGTGATATTTTGCAATTTTTCCCCTATTTAACACAGAAAATTATTCTCTTATGGCTAAGTTTACATTATTCTCAGTGTTTTTAACGAGAAAAATTACGTTTTTATGAAAGCAAAGTGAAATGTAAAAGGAAGGATAAACAAGAATTTTTTACTCCAAGTTATAAATAATGTGCGCCGCTACACATTTTTTCTCTTTAATCTAATCTTATATACCAGGTGCACGGTTTATCAAGATTTACCATAAATTCTCCGCTACTATGCTTGCGTTACATTGATAAGCATTCCTATGCTAATCACCGTATTACAACGATTACGCCGACATTTTACACACTGTATGTACTTATGTAATAATAGTAGTAAATTATTTATCACTCGTTTAATCGTTACTCGACACTGTAATGCGAGTATGCGTCAGAAATGATAACGACAATACCGCTTCAATGGCAATTCGATTCCTTGTCCCCCATTTCCCCAAAAGATTTGTTAATACGCTGATGATCAATTATACATAATCATGCAAATTTATCTCGCTGTTTTTACATGCGACTTCTTAAGGGATCTGTGTAGATACAACTTTACGCAAGACTGCGGCGATAAGAAGAAATGAAGCAACTGTATAAAGTGAAAAGAATATATATCGGTGACATATCTTTGGACGATATTAATTATAATGATATAACAATATTTAATTTAAAGATTTCAACGCAGTCAAGACCGTCTCAATACAGTCAAGAACTTTTCTGTTAAAAATTAATCTTTGCAAAAAATTATAACGTACTCTCAATAGTTCAGTCTTAAATATTTCTTTTTTAAAGGTTAGAAGTAGAAATTTTGTTATTTTGCGAGTTTAAAATTATGTTAGTAACATTAAGTTATAAAACGTTGAAGACAATTTTATCTCAAAGAAATGCAAAGATTGATTTTTAGAAAGTAATTTTCTTTTAACAACAAATGAAGATCGATGTGTATAATAATTACTTTTGAAAAAATTGAGCATCTTTTAATTCAATAATCCACCAAAGAGAAAATAAGCTTTTTTTTTGTAAAATTGCTCATTTTGTGAAATTCTGACTTGAATATGTAAAGAGCAAATAAGAAGATAAAACAAGTAAGTATATAGTTGAAATTTTTACTAATAAAACCGCATTTTCCTTTAATTTTATGCTTTTTATTTTTTGCTTTTCTATTAGAAAATAAATTTCAGCAAGAACAATGCTTTTTTCTACACTACTTTTCAACACAACTAATTGAAATTAAAAATTAACAATTTTAGGTAAAAGACAGCTCATACCAAAAACTAATCAATCATAGTCGCACTAAAAAAATATTATATCAACAATTAAAATATAATACAATACAATACAAATAATTCTTTTATAAAAAGAAATAAATTTGATTGGAGTAGAAGTTTGGAATAATGAGAATATGAAGGGAGGCTCAAGAGTTTCATTGTGTATATAGCATGTGTTTCTGTTATTGTCATTGTCTTGTCACTTTCGAATCCCCCAGCTAATAAAAATATATAAAAAAGAAATCTCAATAATCCAAGTTCTCGTATTTTACATTTCTTTAGTATACGCATCCTATTCTCTCGAGACTTTTCAGCGAAGCTCTTCTTCGCGTTTGACAAAAGTAAAGTGACAAATAAACGTCGAGTTGCGGGGGTGGCGTCGTCATCGTCATCGACGTACCCAGGCCGTGTAATCGGTATGCCACGTCCCTCGCGTGTGTGTACGCCACCCCGTTCCTTGATTTCGGCCGCGCACAATGCACAATAAAAGAGCATTAGGATCGCCGGCTTTGTCGAGAGAGCGCGGCTGCACGACTTCTCTCGCAACAATGGCGCGGCCTCCACTCGGCCGCGGTGCTCGAAACACCTGGCAAACAAGGAAACAATGCGCCGCACGAGCTGCACTTGGACGGGATTTCGCGCATTTGGGGGTGCGCGCACGCTAACAAATTATCGCCCCCTTCTCTCCACCTCCTGCCCCATCTCCGCCACCCTCACTCCCGGCTCCACCGCATCTTTCTCGCACTCTCCTCCTTCTTTCCGCTTTCACTCGATGCTCTATCACAGAGTTTCGGAATTGCGAATCGCTTTTGGCGCGAAAATTTTCCGAGCTCTCTCTCAGTCACAGAAAAAAAAACTCACCACATTACGTATTTACAGCATACTTTCGCAACGAATGCTGGATAAGTTTATCAGATTTTCAAAAATGTAGAAAAAATTGAGTTTTTAATAAGTTATTTTAATAATCAATCATTCTCCTTTTTAAAATATATAATTTTATAAATATATAATAAAGTACCTGTTTTTTTTTTCGATAATCTTACGTGGAAAAATATAATTAGGGATGTTTAAAACCATCTTAAATTCAGCATAAAAAATGTAGAGGATTTCTCCAACGTTAGTGGCAAAAAAAACAAAGTAATTTTATCTAATATAAGTTCAGACCTGATCGCATTGTCTTTGCGTGGAAGGTGATGTACAAGGGAGTGGAAAGCTGCAGAAGAGAGTGGAGTGTAAAGAAGAGAAAATCAACCCGCATGTGCTCGTACGCACTCAAAAATGAAAAGTACTTTCGGACATGCGGAGGCGGGGACCGTAAAATGCGACTGTGGTGCGCGCCCTTCTCGGCCAAATGCAACTCTGAAAAGCCACGAGAAATGTTTGTAATTGGGATCGTTGGCCCGTCATGCTCTCTGGGCTCTACGTGTTTAAGAAAGAAAGAGAGTGTGCTCCCCTTTTTGCTCGAGTACGCGTGAGCTTTTGCTATACGCAAAAAGTGTGGTTGGTTTTATTTTGTTAGAGCCGTACATTCGCGGCGCATTGAATATTACAATTCATAACGTAAGTTACTGCATGATCTTCGGTGTAAAAATATTTAAATAAACTGTGCATTTCTGTAATTAATTATATAATACTATATGATAGAAAGAGAGAAAGACTATTTTGACGAAAAAAAATCATAATTATGAACGCAAAAGATTACTAAAATTTCACTGCTTGGATTTAATGAGCTGATATTATTATGAATCTTTCTTATATAATATTATATTTAATTTGTTACAGTACTAAAAATTGTTCTGGTAATATATTGTAATATTATAATAGCCTTTCTATTGCGATTTTTCGTATTGCTGGCTGCAGTAATAAAGTGTTTCCACAGAAGAGCGAGCACCGATAATTCATCCATTAAGTATTTTCCACTTAACGACGACATCGTTAGCGTCAGGCGCGCCAATGTGTGTCCATCAATATTTCATAAGTCTCGAGTAAAAGCGGCGAGTGTTTACCGCATCCTAAGCAACTAAGCGAATCCTCGATCTCGTTCGCCGGTTAGCCGTAAGTGTGCTCCCCGCCGGCAAATTTGCATTGAATTGAATTTCAGATTCGGTCGCGCGGCTTCACCGCAATCGGGCCGCCGTTGAGGAGGGGGTCCCCTCCTCCGAACCCCCTCCGTGTCTTTCTTCAATCTACGCGAAATCAAATGAGACAATACAGGGTGAATGTAATTTAACTACACCGATTATTCGCTATCGTGATTGATAGAACGAGAGAGAGATCTAAATTTATTTATCTTGTTTCATTATCTTTTATAATCTTAAATAAAATTTGCTTTAAAATTAGTTCGGAATATAATTTTCGATGTATCTTTCGACAGTCGTCATATTTGTCGACATTCTAAATATTTTTCCAAAATCACATTTAACTTTTAAAATAAACAATCGATTTGTCACTTGGCGGTTGATATTCACCCAAATACAAAGCGATACATAATACGAAAAATTCAAACATGATAAAAAAAAGAATCTTCAATTTACCATCTCCGAACCGCATAGGTAAATGGCTCTTCTTACTTGATGCGAAAAGTGAGAGGGAGTCGTGCGGAGGACATCTCGGGTATCAGTGGCGAAAATGGCAGACGCGGCAATGGGACGGGGCGGAAAAGGACGAGACGAGGCTCTCGAGCGGAGAAGGGGTGTGAGATTCCCGACGAAGCGGGAAAACGACGTCTTGAAAAAGGTGCAAAGCCGACAGTATTCTTTGTAGCAGAGATATTCGCCTTGTGCCGCCAAGACCTCTTCGCACTTCTTTACCTTTCCGCGTCCCACCCCCCTCCGTTCCTGCGGACGCTTTCGACTTTCTTGCGCAGCGCCTTCTTCATCCTCGCGCGGCTACCATCGCCACTCCGACACGTCGTTACTACCACCAACTCCTCAACTACCACCGCCGTCACGAGGATCGGGCTAGTAGTAGCAGCGTACTCACTTCTCCGCCCAATGCCAGATCCCTCGCCTGACTGGAGGCTCTCTTTCGGCACAGGATATTTACCAACATCCAAGATGGCGGCATAATCTCGCCGGCTCTTCGTGGGGTGGGCTAAGAACGACGACGAGTCATCCGTATAGCGACGACGTCAGTCTTTCTCCGCTAGTAAACACTCCCCCTCTCCTCTCTCTCTTTCTCTCGTTACCACGATCCTCTCGCGATTCTTATCAACTCCCTCGTCTTCTTCTTCGTCCTTCTCCTCTTTGAACTCTTTGTGAGCTTTGTACCGCACACCGCGCACTTTTGTCACCGCAAAAGCGGCTGCGCTTCTATTTTTCAACGTCGACTGCTCTCCCGCGAGATTGAGGATTTTAGGTCGCATAGTGCTGTGTAGACGGCAAAATACGTCGGCGGTTTCTTAATCCGTGAATCCCTTTGCACACACACGTGTCGCGAAAATTCTCAAGAACTCTTTTTTGCGTTTTGTAAAATTTAAGATTATTTTGGTGGAAAAACGGTGGAATGTAAATTATTACTTGTTTTAGCGCCATATTTTACAATATTATCACGACATTACACGAATGACTGAAACTTCAGCATACAGAAACTTAATTAATGTTTAATGATTTATTTAATGATTTAATAATTTGTTTAATAATTTAATTAAATTTACAATATTACACATTTATATCCTCGCTTCATGTACATTGCAATTTATCGACTCTATCGCCAAGTTACAAATTTCTATCAAAAAAAATTTTTGCTAAAAGTTAAATGTGAACCACATATCACGCGTTAAATAATCCAATCTACATATTCTTAAAGTCTTTTTATCTTCAAGTTGAATCCATTATCTAGATATTCTTTCATCTTCTTTTATCTCTTTCTCAGATAACAATTCATATATCTCAAATAGCATAATTATCTGTTTGAAAAACTATATTGTGTCTAAAAATGTCACTTGCGAATTTTACGTAAAACGTTCGAGTGATCTTTATAAAAACAAAAAATCGGTCAAATGGAAATTCAATCCCGAATTCACTCTGCTAGTTTCGCAGCCGCGTAGTATAATATAAAGTCGACACCCGATTCGCGATTCGCCTTGGAATTTCTAGAAGATTTGGTCCGAGGAAACTGATGGTGACAGGAACGGGGACGAGGGGCCGGGAGGGGAGAAATCAGGAGGTAAATACGAGCGGCGAGAGTCCAGGGTAAGAAGCAATCGGATCGAATGGTGGAACTCTCGGAATCCGCAATCCGCCGCGAAGTGAATGGCGAACCTCGAAGAGTTCTATGCAGCGGAGTGTACTCCACCCCCTCCCCCCCGCGCGGGCACCCGCGTTTTCCTTTCCTCTACCCTGCCGTCTCTTCGTCGGTGTTGAGATTAAGATGCGGAAATCGCTGAATCGGCAAGGGAGACCAAAAGACGCGGAACTTTTCAACGCTTCCTCGCGATATCCCCCACGCAAGGAAAACTCTGCGAGGAACGCGCGAAAATATTTTTATTGAATTGCTAACGGATCTCGCGCGACAGAATGCAATTGTTCGTTTCTGAAGGATATTGGTAGACAGTGATATTGTTTCGTTGCTTGAACAAATGAAAATAAATGATTACGCTTAAGGCAATAATAAGCCAACGATACTATTTTGCCTACTAGATTTCTTACGACAGCCAATAAGGATGCAGAATTTTAGATCAGGTGAGCTAAAAACTTAATCCTAATTGGCTTTTGTAAGTAAACCAGTATGAAAAATCGTACCGCAGACTTAACATTCAATTCTAAATATTGTAATATATGTTCTTAATTACTTAATTAATTTACTTTCTATTGCGTTCGCTCTCTTTCTCTCTCCCTCTATAAACAGCTGGATTTGAATTTGAAATAAAATATTTTGTAAATGTCGTCGAAGTGTTAAATTACATCTCAGGTTATAAGCACTTAATACACAAATAAAGCGTCGAAATGCAAAGTGTGTACAGGCAGATATACGAAACAGACACGTGCACAACAATGTAGAACGCAAGATACCGAATAATAAGCATTACAGCGTCTCGCGCGTCGTGAAATTTCAGAGGCACAACGATACAATGCGCGACATTAACATTAACGCGAACGAATATTGAAATCCAGCGCGAAGAGCGCTGCGACAAAGAAGCCGGAAGTGGCGGGGGACCGGCAGTTAGCGAAGAGTTTCGCCCGCGCATACGTGGAGTAAGTGCAATAATACCAGATTATTTGCACCGCAAAGCCATGCGTACGGGTAAACACAATATTCGCTCTCGGCTCGGCTCGGCTCTGTGAACCGATAGTGCGCCCAGGTAGACTCGCATCCGCATCCACATATATCGCGATTCCGCCGTATTCCCGTCTCTCTCGCCCTCCCTGATTCTCTCTCCCTCTCTCTCGTACACCAGGCGTCATAAATGTCTCGATACATTCACTTTAAATCCGGGTTTTTCGAAAAGATATACCGGATCTAAACACAAATGACACTGTCTCCACGTTATTAATAGAAAATTAATTAGGAGATGTCTGCGTGCTCTCACGGCTGA
This sequence comes from Crematogaster levior, assembly GCA_901521435.1. Lineage (NCBI taxonomy): Eukaryota > Metazoa > Arthropoda > Insecta > Hymenoptera > Formicidae > Crematogaster > Crematogaster levior. The sequence continues at coordinate 203,631 of CABEGB010000224.1, read as the reverse complement.
TTTATTAAGATAAAATTTCGTCCGCGTCGATAAATTACGCCAAGTATATAAAGATCAAATTTATCTCTCTGGATAAAGATTTTATTAAGCAACAATATATTCGTATTTTCATAAATTTTAATTACGTATATTTTTTTTATAAAATTTACAGATTTAGTGTTAGATATAAAATATAATTTTTACCTTATAATAAGATCGTGTATTCTTTTTTATTAATAATTATTACATGTATTAATATGCGTAGTGAATATTACAGCATTTATCAAACCTAGTGTACATAACCGTTTTCTCGCGCACCCCTCTCACCCCTTTACAGCTTCTCTCTCTCTCTCTCTCTCTATCCTTCTATCTCTATCTCTATGTACCACTCTGGCGTAATACAGATTCTATTTGAGCTGCCTCAGGGAAGTTAACTTGTGATGCGTGCAGCTCGTCTCGCTCTGTTGGCGATTCTACGATCTAGTCGATGGTTGATTGGTTGCAGCACTTCTACGATGAAAATGCGACGCGATAATGGCGCTTAGTTACTTCCTTAATCCCTGCGTCAGGTTACTCAACTAATAAGATAAAAATGCGTTGCTATAAAAACGCAACAAGACGTTTAAAACAACAACCATGCGGAAATTTTAGAAGATTAAATTTTATTCTACGATGAATTTTGCGATAATTCTAAACCAGAATTTTTTTTCTCAAAAAGTGTCTTATAGACACTTTGATATGATAAATAATTAAAAATGTGAACTTTAAAATATCTTTTTATATTAAATATATTTGGAATGTCTACTTAAGTGGATAAATAGAGCAATAAAAAAAGTGCATCATATGCATATTATTTGTCTGAAATTTCCTTCAAGTCAAAAACAAAATTGAGAGATTATAAAATTATGAAGATAATAAATATACTCTCGCAATTTCCGAATATTCAATTAAATGAATTCTCAATCCCACGTTTTTAAAGGAAAGAAACAAAACTGGTGCCGAGAAAGCAATCGCACGATGGAGAAGGTCGCATCGCCGGCGACTGCTCGTAGATCAGTGGCTCGCGCTCCATCTTCATCGCGCCGCTCAAAGCAAATCAGCCTTCGAAGTGTTACAATTTCGCCCTCTCCAACCCCCGCCTCGAAAGTCCCTTTAACTATCCCGCTATTTTCCTAACTCCCGTCCTAAGCCCCTCCGGGGCTTTCTCCCCGTTCTCCTCCACTTGCAGGGTGGAAACACGTCGGTCCGACCGGTTGGGGTGGCTTCACCTAACGGGGTGCGAGTCCGGGGTGGGGGTCGAAACGCCCGCCCATTGGTCCGCCCACATAACACCGAAGCGGTCGCTTCAAATCAATTCGAGTCTCGCGATCTCACCCTGTAGACGATTCTCCGCTCGCGATCGTGCACCCTTCGTCGTTGCGAGTTTGTGACATCCGATTTCGGTCTGATCTCAATCTTAGGAAAAGCTTGTCAAATGCCAAAGGAAACTTGTGACGGTTCCCGAAACCGGTTGCGACTGATTCGCGCGTGAAACCTCGATAGAAATCACGAGTTTCGGCTTCCAGGGAGACGATTTCGAAATCATCGAATTTTTTTTTTAATTAAAGAGAGTAGGCCGCGCGAATCTTGTGACTGCAAGATTATTTTATAGCAAGTGAATTGGCGAGAAAACACCGGAGAACCAAGAGTTCGTTTGGATTGCTGGAAGGTGCAAGATGAAATATATCCTCATAGACAAATCGTGGGAGAGATTAACTGTGTCTTAACAATGTCTCGTCGGGTGACTGACGTGTGCATCGTAGCTTGAACTCGCAAGTCGGGTAGAAGCGAGACGAAGCGAAAAAGTCCCGTTATCGTTGTGGAAACAAACTATTAGCGTAAGATAGCACTCATCAAGCGGAGGATAGAATGGCGGATTGAATGTGACAGTCGCTCCGCTGAAATATATCGCAACAGAAGTTACTCGCGTGTTTTTCCGACGACGGAAAATCCGCGGAAAAATTTCAACAAGTGCGGTACAATCGTTGGAAGAGTCGTTTAATTCGTACAACGACGTTGCAACTTGTATCGCGACGTTAATGGTAGTGTCGAGCAAATCGTAGCACGGGCCTTCTTCATTTAAGAAGAGTTCGTACTCGATGGCTAAAATTTTTGACGGGAGAGATTGTTACAAGAGTATTATGTAATAACTACTTATACCGAAGAAATTTCGTGAATAATTAACATGTGTGTGGACTCTTGTTGTATTCCGATGGATGCAGATTTTCTTCCGAGATTATGTTGACAACAATTGATATAATGACCGGTTCTTGTTGAAGACCTTTTTATAAGTGAAATATCTCGTATTCGGACAACTCGGCACTTGATATGACTAGCTTAAACTTGTAATACGCAATTTCTCTCTTTGTTAATAACTGAATAATTTGAAGAATTGTTTATATCAGAGAGAAATTAGAGAGGAAAACAAACATTTCGATAAAATCTTGTGCGGAGTTTGGACTTTTGATGAAGGATGAGAGCGAGCAGTAGTCTCAGAAAGTCGATCGCAAGACCGACGGCGAAATAAACGTGCACCTCGGTGGCAGGTCCTTGTGCTCATGAGGCGGCGATCACGATGGAGCCACGTGCGATGATGATGTCGAACCTGTCGTGCGACGGCTGCGCGGACAGCGACCGGGATTCGGACAGTAGCAGCATGATCGTCGACCCGGTGAGTCTCGACAAGAACGACCTGTCGCCGCCGTCGCAGACGTCGTCGAGCCCGGTAATACCGAGCTGCTCGCCGGTACCAACGCCGACGTCGGTGCCTCCGTCAGCCGGCAGGAGTCGAAGCAATGGTGGAAGTGGTGGGCGCTCTTCTAAGAAAACGTACTCGATGATGTCGGCGTCGAGTCAATCGGGGAAATCCGGCAGTTCCAGTCAGTCGCCCTCCACCTACGGTTCCGACAAAATGTCATCGTCCCTGATAAAACCGCCGTATTCGTACATCGCACTGATCACCATGGCGATCCTGCAGTCGCCGCAGAAGAAGCTGACGCTGAGCGGCATCTGCGAGTTTATCATGTCCCGTTTTCCGTATTACCACGACAAGTTTCCCGCCTGGCAAAACTCCATCAGGCACAATCTCTCGCTCAATGATTGCTTTATCAAGATTCCACGCGAGCCCGGGAACCCGGGAAAAGGCAACTACTGGACGCTGGACCCATTGGCGGAAGACATGTTCGACAATGGTAGCTTCCTGAGACGCAGGAAGCGATACAAGAGGCCGCCGCCGCACTACGTGTTGCGGGATCGAGCGATCATGGCCACTTTCGCAATCTGCGGCGACCGGGGACCCTGTCCGGGTGGCGGTGGCGGTCACCCGGGTGCTCTGGCCTATCCTGGAGCTGCTTATCTATCGCCACCGCCCGGTTTGCCGTTACTAGACTTCTCCCCATCGACCCTGGAGGCACTGAAGCTCGGTGGTTTCCTGGAACCGCCGCCGCCGCTCTACAAACCAGTGCCCATCACGGCGCCGCCGATTAGACAGATGGACCCGACCTCCACCAGGATCACGACGCTGCCGACTAGCCACACGACGAGTGTTGACAAGAAGCGCAACTTCAGCATCGACGCACTCATCGGCAAGCAAGCGGCAAGCGATCAGAACTGCGGCGCGTTACTAGATCTCAGTCCGTCGGAGCACAGAGAGATTAGGAGCCAAGCGTCCGCCTTCTCGCCGCTTGTCTAGGAGCCTGACGGCTTTCTTTTCCAATTGCCAAAGACAGATGGTGACTTTTCGAAAGTATTAACTTTTTAGCATTCCGAGTTGCGAGCTTGGTAATTTTGAGAGGACCAGAAGTGACGTAACTGAGCATCAAACGCGTGTTTTCATAAGAAGAACTCATTATTATTATTATTATTGAACAAAAGACTCATTATCCAATTTAAGTTTAGAGGCTTTAGCTTCTGCTCCTCAAAATGAAGAAATGGAGAAGATAAATCGTAGTTTCTATTCTTGGGAAGAACAATGATAGTTGATCGAATGGTGACTATGAGATCGCGTTGGTGAATCGTGCTCGTCAAAGACTGATCAGAGACTGATTAAGAATGAAATTCGAGAAAGTTTGAAACAATCGCACTGCAAAGGACTACTCGTTCCAGAGTCGGTAATTGATGTCGTTCAGCAAAGATATTCTTTCTGACCAATGCTGTCCAAATGAAATAAACATTTTAATCTCGCGAATAAACAAGACCTGATGTCGTTTCGTAGTTCAGAAATCATGTTTTCCTACAGATCACAGTTTATTTTATGTCGAAGAAAGAAATATATATTATTAAAGCAATGTTCTTAATGTTTTTCGGCTTTTCATAAAAATATCAATTTTCATTGTATCCTTAATGTTTTCTACTTCATTTGGGCAGAATTTATCTGTAATAAAGCTGTTATACTCGACATGCGTTTCGTGAAGCTTCGACACGGATAATTAGCAAGATGTTCGCTCTGCATGTGTTAGCCGTACATCATCGCGATAAAATATTCAGCGATCGCAGGCGGCAAGAAGGACATATATCGAGATCGAGATTCAGGCACTGTCTGTGTTATATCCTAGTTTTTATTCTCGGTAAGATGAAATGAGTCACGCTTCATATAATCAAACCTGGCGAAATTCCTGGCATGAAATTCCTGATGGTCGTTTCTTACCGAGTAGGTAATCAAGATGCGTCGCAGAAACTATAGAAATACATACGAATCAATTTAATAAAGATGTATATCGAGGATAATATAGCGCATTCCATACATATCGGCGCATCTCTGTAAAAAGGCGTAGTGCAATAGAGCGTAACGTTTTTATTTAAGAATCTGCTAAGTGCTGCTTTTTAAAACGACTAGTGGAAGTAGACGCATTATAATTTAAATTATTTAAAAAAAAGTGAATGGAAAGGGATTCGCAATTGAAATATAATTTTAATTATATTCCAATTGCGAATCCCTTTCCATTCGCAAACTTTTTTTTATTAAAAAATTTGTCTTTTGAGGGATTGAAACTTTTTGTTATCACCACCATATATAACCGAATTACAACTGGATATTTTTCGAGTGTTATTTAAGTTCCTTTCTAAAAAAAAAAAAAAAATTTTTTTGTTAATTATCCTGATAATATTAATAATTATGAATCTCATCAACACATACAGCAAGTGGAACAATAATGCACTTCCACTCGTCGAATGCTTTTGCGAACAAAGTTCGTTGTGCGGATAAGTTGCCCCGCGTTTCCCCTGATTTCACTTTCGTTGCCCGGATCTGTCGGTTAGGCGAACTTAGGCCGCTTCTATATGGTCGATTAATATCGGCATTGTAAATACGAGTCCCGGACAAATATATGCGCAGCACTCTGTTATAGCGGGGAGAATCTTTCTTCGGTGGATTTAATGTAAAGCCGCCCCCTCTCCCCCCTCCTGCCTATTTAGCCGTAAGCGGTCAAGTAGACGTTTGGTGTACATACAGCGAATCCGTAGCGCGATCCGTACGTAATTGTGAATACCTATATGGCATTTTATGATTAGGATACGTTTTTCGTTTCGCATGATGAAGTGGCCGCAGCTTTGAAGATAACGATATCTAATGACGCTTTCAACTCGTTACATTTTGCATTGAACCTGACAAAGGAGCAATCCTGTGTCCAATCTTTAATACAAAGGTTTCTATACGAAACTCAAAACAAACAAATATAAGTATTTTAAAAACGGTACACAGAAAAAATGTCATTTGTAAAAAAATTAATTAGATCAATCAACTAATTAATTATTAATCGTTAATTAAATTAAAGCGCACGTTTGGTCTCAATGTTTCAGAAAGTCGAAATTGTAGGATATAGTTAACTTACTGCAAATTATAATTATGAAATTATGAAAAGAATCTTGTTGATAAAATTTAAATTTGCACTGTTGAAATATGCATGATCGATTAGTACACTAATTTGATGCTTCCACATGAGAAGTGACGTTATGTGGCATTTAATGAAAAATGATGCTTAAACAATATTTTTGAAAATTCATGCTAATATAACAATAATCGATCAACATAATTCACGTTCAAAAGAAAAATTGAAATCTACCGCATTCAAATTATTTTAAAAATAAACAAGCCTACATTATTCTTCACATTGCGATGGCCAGTGAAAATGCGAAAATCTTGCGAAAATTTAGCGAATTGTAACGATGATATACGATATATTTTATTAATCTCGTATATTTTTCAATCATTACGAGACGCACGCGCGGTACTTCACTTTGTTCCTCCGCTAAGAGTAAAGAAGCAGCGAAATCGAGATATATGTTTAGTTATAGGCTACACACACACACACACACACACACATCCTATCGTTAAAAAGAATCGTCAGTAGATTATAGTAAGTATTGTATGTGTCAAAATGATAGATTTATAATAATATGTAATAATAAAAAACAATAAAGTATCGTTAAGTATAAGCGCGACTATCTACCCCCATCTACCCCTTTAGCCTCTTCTCATCTGCTTCGGTTTATTCTTCGCCGATACGATAATTACAAATTTAAATCTTACTAGATAATTAAGAAGCAGGAGCAAAGGTCTCGTCCGTGTAAACGCACCGGCCGAGAGAATTGAACGACGGTTCTCCTAGTCTCTGCTTCGGTAAGGAAAGGACGTTGTGCGCGCGAGATAAGGCGATAACGAAAGATGCGAGAGAAGTCGACGGTAAAACGGTAAAGCGGAAATGAGCGGAGGGGCATACAAAGCAATATCTTGTTTACCCGCTTCTCCCGGCGCAATACGAAGCGGAAAAGAGAAGAGGGGCGATGACGAGGTGGAGCGCAGAATGAGTGGATTTTCATTGCAGTTTAATCCCTGTCCCCGTGTCTCCCCCACACGAAGATGGTATTCTAAACGGCGATACGAAGGCAACTCTTGTCGCTTGGGGTGACGATATTACATTCCTCGATCGTGACGAAGATAACGGCCGTCGCCACCGCCGCATCCCGCAGCACACTTCGAGCATCACGCTTAAAACGCGCCTCCTTCACTTCACATCTCTGTTTCCCCTCCTTCACCCCCTCAGTCATTCCGTTTCTCTCTCTGCGTTTGCTTTTCCTATTTCTCCGCATGCACGGAGAGGAAAATTTTATGACGCGGTTTGCAAGAGACACTTCGTGTCTTGCGCACAATGCACGCGAGTACTTCGCTCTTGCGAGTCGACAAAAATAGCCACGTGCATTTTGAATACAAATGCAGCTGAGTCAATTTTATCTTCTGTTTAGCGTAATTAATGTCTCATGCGTTATTATGGATAATCTTGTAAGAATCAGCGGAAAAGCTTTGCGATTAGCTCAATTGATAAGCGAAAGCGATAAAACAAAATTATCTTTCATATCTTTCTCTGTATATGATACCTGATCACAATTTCAATACGGGAATAAAATAAGATTCGCAATGCTGTGGAACTTTGGGTTGATACTGCATTCGTAACACATAACAAGATTGCTAATTTACTGTCAGACAACTTCTTTTCTCATTACGTAATTTTTCCTCGCATCCCCCAGTCGATTGACTCATTTCATAAATCTTAAACAAATCATAAAGCTTAAATAAATTCTAAACCCACCTTTTGAGTTTAGAATTTATAAATCCTATCCATTTATAAATCTATTCCTTATAAATCATACGGCAAGCGTCACATTAGCTTCATAGATTTATTATTAGATTTAAAAAAAAAAGATTAATATGTATCAAACAATAATCATGCAACACGAAACCAGCAAATTGCAAATTTTTTTCTATGAAATCGTTAGATTTACGAGATTTACATTAGACCGCGAAGATTTACGACACGTGTACGTAAGACTTACGCATGCTCTGAATAACGATGATGCTACAGTTTACAAAAAGCAACTATTATTGCATTATCTCAAACACGTATTGCAGGTAAACGCTATATCGCGAGGCGATAAAATAATTGCGCGTGTGTGATAAGAAGGTTCGAGGAGTCCAGGGTCGAGGAGAGAAAGAAAATTCAAAAGTAGGTAGATAGACGCTACGCTAAATCGTAGATAAATATTTACCAATAATTGCGCTATAAGAGTTCGACTTAGCGCAATTTATCAAACAATGATCTTAGACAATTATTTATGACACTGCAACGTTATCGCGCATTCGTCATATATGTAAACGATTGCGATCTCGCACAGCGTCTTCGTTTACATTGTCAAGTTACATTTCTAATTAAAATGAGATTACTGTCTCTGTAATTAGAAACTTGTAAACAATTCCTTGCGCTAAAAACATTCCAATTAGAAACATGTAATTCTAATTTTTGTTGAAACAATGATTGTATTACGAATATAAGTTACCTAGAGAAAAAGAAAATCCATTCATTTTTCAATTAATTTTTTAGTTTAATTTTAATCGTAAATAAGTTATAAAGTCGACTTCTTGTTCATCATATTTCTCTCTTTAGTATCACAACACATAATTTTAAACACTCTCCACCTTAACTTAACTAAGCTGACAATAGTATTTCCGATACTATTGTCTCTATCCTTTTCTTTGTCTAGACATAAAGGACATAACTGGCAGACAAGTTACGACCGTAGACGTCTAGACTCGCAATGAGTACGATAAGTAGGTAGTTTGACGGAAAAAACAAGAGGGATGGAAGCGTATCGTTGCCACGATCGTGGTTCTTCGCGCGTGCAACACCCCTTTAATCGTCCGTCAAGTGTGTGTGCATTTGGAATGCAATATATCCTGTCGGCCACGTGCCGCTCACGTGCCGCTAAGTGTTTGTTTCGGTTTGCATTGTCACCACGGATACAAGCGCGGCGCCCGTGCCAAAGGCCTGTACCGGTCCATACTTACAGGGGAATGGAGAAGGAGGAGGTGAGTCTCGTATCGCCCCCCTTTCATAACTCTCCTCGCTCAGGGGGTAAATAGCGTGCCGGTGGTTGACAATTAGAAGCGATGGGAACGAGGTTCATTATGTGAGAAAAGAGAGAGAGAGAGAAGAGCCTCTGATCCGCCGAGCGTATCCGTGAAACGTGAAAATATTTTCGACCTGGTGCACCAATTCTTACTCTTCTCCCCCTTTCTCTTAGTATCAATCGGAGACTCGCACTTCTGTTCGCATATCAACCCCTTGCAAATTATTTCATGTCGAAAAAAATTCTTAATAACGATCTTTGAGAGAAGAAGTCACTTTTTATCACTTTACTCTAATTGCAAAATAATAGAACCTGTAGATCGATAAACATTTTGGTATACAGACGTGACGACGACTCAATAAAAGTCGATGCATTATTATGGCTTCTTCTCTCAATCATGTTGTGCAGTACCGCAAGTTAGAATCTTATTTAGATATTAATATAACGATCACAAATTAGATCATTAAAAAATGCATTTTATTTACCAATTAATATTCTTATTTGAAAAATACAAATTATTAATTTACAATATGTATTCATTGATCGGAAAGACTCTCCGTAGGAACACAACTATGTCATTGAGCTATCAAAGCGGGACGAGACCAAAGAAACGCGCAGGATCGGTCGTGCTTTTACCGCGGAAACTTAGCACTAAAGAGAAACGATAGGAAGTCTTCTTCTTCGTTGTTGAGGGTAAGCGTGAAGCGAAGAGAACATTAGCTATGGACACACGTACATGTACAACACAATGCTTCAACATGGTGGAGTGGAGTGGTAATAAGTCGCCGGGACGCGCGGTGTACACACAAGGGAGAGATCTGATAGTCAGCTACTTCGCTTTCTGTCTTTCTGGAGAGAAAGAGAGCGAGAGCGAGTGAAGGAGAGAGAAGCAGCAGGCAATGACCAATATTATGATAATTCGAGCCTCTCGTGTTTTATCCGTTCACGTCCTCCTCCGCTTCCTCCAACTACCCTTCTCACCACCCTCGCAGAGCGAGGAACCGGGTGAGCATTCCGCTTACCCTTCCTCCCACCGGAAGCAAGGGCGGCGGCAGCCATGTTTTGGAGGTGCGGGCGTGGCCTTCCGGTTGCCCGGGGCAACCAGCGTTATCCGGATATCGACCTGGGAGCGACGAGAAGGGTGGCTAGGCTTCTGTCCGGGAGGGAAAATGTTATCACTGCTTTGTGGTGGCTAAGATAGCAACCCGCCCTTCCCCGCCGTTCCTGCGAATCTCTCTCTCTTCTCCACCCCGTTCTCCCCTCTCCTCTCCATCGTCCTGCCATCGTTGTCCTCTCCCTCTCCCTCTCCCGCCAGCGGATCCTCTTCCCTCCTGCGCGATCCACCGCATTGACTGTCCGCGCGGAAGTCGCGGGATCTATCCTATATATCCTTGGAATGTGCGGGCACGGGTGGCCCCCATGTCATGAGTGCGTGCGTGCACGCTTATATCCCGTGAATCGTATTACGTTCTTGTGCTTTAGGAGTTTCCGCACAAATATGTGGCGAAAATCTCGTGTTTAAGGAAGGATGCTTTTCCAGCAATGATGCTAGCGAAGTTATGACGGGTATTCTTTGGAATACTGGTCTAGAATGTATATCGTTTAGAGACACTTCAAATATGTGACTTCAATTGTACGATTTGAGCAGAAAATTGTTGAACATTGATTTAATTTTGAATTGTTTACGTGAGATATGCATAAGAAATATAATAATTAAAATATGGAAATTTTAAAAAGAAGAAAAAGTCACAGCAAGAACATATTTTTGTTGCCATTGTTCTTAGTAATTTTGTAATTTGCGTTTTTCCACAATAACTGCGACTTAACAATTTCAGGCAACTTCACAACAAAAACTTCGAGAATTACGACTATTTGAAATATTTCGTAAAAAATGTAACAGAAATGTGTAGCAGAAATTAAGGCACCGTATTTAAGTATAAACGTTTGTCCGAGACGAAATTACAAGGATCTCAAGGCGATTAAGGGTGAAATCCTGTCGCGCTCTCCTAACACAAGGAGGATATCGTGTACCGTACAGTTCTGGCATACTACGGAATTCTGAGAATGTGTGCAAGCCAAGGATGATATTAGATTCTTGGACAAAGTTTTCGCTTGGTCGAGGTCTCGAGAGCAGCAGCCGGAGACTGCTCGTCCCTGAGCAAGGACGCGTGTTATCCTTCGACATTGATTTCTTCGCCACCGTTGCTGCGGCGACAGAGAGCCGAGAAATTTTATTCAAGCGTGGCTCCACTTAATCTCCTCGCGCGTTTTCCTTGTAGCCTACTTAATTTTAATTATATCTTAATGTGTGTTGCCCTTTCACATTAAAAAGTTTATTATTTCGAAACCATTTTATTTTTTTAAAATGTCCTTAGATATATTTTCACACAGAATACCCCATTCTCCTTTTATAAAATTATTACCTGATTCTTTAAGGACGTTATCTCTTTTTTAATCCATTTTAATATTTAAAAAAATCACATTCATCGAATCTATATTAATATCTTATTAATATATTCTAAAAAATTGAAGACTTATTTATCGTAGTTATAAATAATATATGGAAAGATGTAAATAATATACACAACATGAAAAAATTGCACATACTTTTTTACTAGATAAGAAAAAAGAGCTAAAAAGAAAAGAATAATTTTCTCTGAGGAGATTGGAAGAGATTCATCGGCGAAACAGGGTGTTGGGAAAAGGAGCATGATATTTATAATGTATAGCTTCCTTGGGAAAGTTCAGGCATGTGTCTCAAAACTTTTGGCCGCTTTTGCGCCGATATCGAAGTCGTTTCCACAAGAATAAAAGTATACGAATATATCAAATACCGACGTGCGTACACAGTCGGAACACCACAGACGAAACGAGAGACGTTCGATATTCTTTTTTATCCTCTAAAAAGTTATTAATGAAAAGTTTGAAATACAACGTTCGTGTCTGAATCACGTAAGATCGATAAATGTTTTTCTGACTAGAAAATTGCCGATTTTAGAAATTAATTGGAGAAGCTCGACTTTTCCGACTTACAATAAATATATTCTAAAAAACTTCAAACTTTCCTTCGTCAGTGAATATTAATAAATTAACTCCAATTTTTCTTCAACCCGTCTGGCCAATTTTATACACTTGATAAGAACCCAAATCAGAGGTCGAAACGTAGTGTTAACAATTAATAATAAAATGGGCCATTCTAATGTGATATTCTAATTTGAGAAACGGCAATTCGAGTTTTCGGTTTCAACGGATTCTCGTCAACGCGATCGATACGTGACCGCGTATTTACAAATTTAATTTCACCGACGAAATAATCATCACGAGATACAGCCTGCCTGATGTCACGTATAAACCCTCGTCTGGACGCGTTTGGATGAGCGCGCGTAAACAGACAGAGAAACGCACGAACGAACGATCGAACGGATCCACGCACGCAGTGCGTAAGGTCGGTCGCGAAATCCCCGTGGGAACAGACACTTGGCTTCGCGTTTAAGGACGCGCGTGCATACAGTTTAATGCACTGTTTGCTGTTTGCGCTTCGTACTAATGGCCGGGCTTAGCGAGATTTAAATTTGTCGGTGAGCGAGCCGGGGGATCGCATGCCCCCCGGGTAAAGACGGGCCACGTCGGGACGATTTAAACTTCTCGGAGTAATAATTCGGCCGAGTTACACAGCCGCGGGCTTAATTCTTCGTTGTCATCGTCGAAAGTGCCGTTCTTCTTAGAACTCCGACTGAACGTCGCGAGATTTTAATAGGCGCGTCATCCCGAAGGAGTTCGTGGCGTCGAAGTTGCAGAAATTTTCTTGGAGGGAATTACTCGAACGTCGCGACGAGACACTTCTCGTTGATGTACGAAAAAAACGTGTAAATTTTCTATTTAAATGTTACAATTTCGTGTAGACTCGAAATTACTTGAATAGATTTGACACATCCATCTCTGCCAGGATTAACTTAATTAATCCTTACACATTTAACCGTGCATATCTCTTGTTTAATTTTATAAATATTATGTACTTCTGAATCCTGATTTTCCTTACTGTTCACTCGACATAAAAACTTATTTTTAAAAACAAATTAAATTCATATTTTTGAAAAATTGCGCACGTTCTCACAAACTTACAAGAAATCTTCAATTTTTTTGTATAAATGGATTTAAGACGAGTTGGGGAAAGATAAGCTCTTCGTCGTGCATAGAATACATAATACTATCTCGAATTACAGATCGTTTAAATACCAATCTCAATACCTGTAATTCTAGCGGAACAGCGCACGCTGAGATTTTCGACGAGGTTTCGGTGAATGCGCGTCAAGCGGGTTCGCAGCGGTGATTCGTGCGCGTCGCCAAAGGCCGAAGAACACCCCTACAGTGTGCGGGGCTGCTGAACACGATACGAGGGGTGCTCGGTCGAGTGTACCTCGACGCGGAGCCGTAATTGTTTTACTCCCTGACGAGAGAGAGAGAGAGAGAGAGAAAGAGAAAGGGAGAGAATGAATCTCTCGTTCTCCCTCTTTCCCTACCCCCCCTTCCTCTCTCAATCTATTTCGTCTGTATCCCCGCAGCCACTCTCGTTTCATCCCAACGCGACGCCACCCGCAGCGTGCCTATCATGCGCCACTAATACCTAACAGGTTAACGTCTCGCATGATTATTCTATTGCCCCATGCACCCCTACTTCGTTCCGCGCTAATTCAAGCGGCTTTAATCGTAATATTTTCCGTCCCCATCCCAAAAGCCGAAGTGATTTTCCCGCGGTTTTTTACGTCCTCCGTGGCGAAATTGATCCGCGAGATAATCGGTGAAGAATTTCAATCATGCTAGTGTAACATTGTGACTTGAACTTTGAGAGAATTTATTCGTGAAAAGATGTTATACCATTTTCTACTTTATTATATGTATTAATAGAAGAAAAGACTATTGCATTCTTTTTTTGTGCGACGAAAATTATTTTATTTCTATCATTTTTTTTATTGACTCTATCGTTTTGAATTATATTACTTAAATGCAATTGTCGGAGCGTTTCATTGTTCTTCTTTGAAGAAAAAAAGATTTGCGATCGACGGCCGACTGAATTAAATTTCGACGTGAAATTCACCCATGGTTTTCAAGTGATTAAAATTTGCGCGCGTACATCTGTGTGTGTGTAGCACGCTCGATTATCCGCACTAAAATTGTGAAAAATTATTGCTTAACTCCGCGATAAATTGTTTGCATTAAATTAACAAATATACATTGCAAATACGCGCGGGACGCACAAAAGCCGCGCCGCGTTCGGCAGGCACGTTAAATTAAAAAATATATATCATTAAATTACAAATATATCATGTCGGATATTATGTGCATGAGATTCGTGCGAGCGTTTTTTTTTATTAAATTGCACACAATCTGTTTGCACCGACAAAATCGCGTCGCGCTTCGTCTCTTACCGGATTTTTCAGCGACCATTATCGGCCATTCGGCGATTATCGATCGCACATTTCAATACGGCACGAGGGAAATTTTCGGAAAAACATCAGATAACGTCAAACATTAATTTAATCTATGTTAAAAATCCTTGTAAAACTGTACACGTAATTTCACATAGATTTTATAGAAATAATTTTCCGACAAAGTCGGAGTGATGCTAAAAAAATATATTTTCACATGAGTGACGCGATAATAAAAAATGTAATACCGAAAAAATTATCAATCGGTGGTTTGAAATTTTTTTTTTTTTTTACAGAGAGTATTCATCCAATTTGCTAAAGATCACATAAGAGCATTTAGCATGAGTTATTAAATAAAACCAATTAATACTATCTAGTGTATAATATTCATCAAAATGTTGACAAAGTAACGTAAAGTCATAATTGTCTATCCCGCGAAAAGTCCTCCAAAGCTTCACACCGCAGAACAAAGTTATTTATGCGCGGTACCGCAATCAAAAGGTCTGTCGATTGATTCGCGAAACCGCGATGGCGCATTCGCCGACGGCACAACGAGAGGATCGCCGACGAGAGTCAAACGATCGTCGAGCAGATATTCGAGCTTATTTCCATTAGATCGACATAGCATCCGATGTCTGCTACGTTGAGCACACATCGAATGCTTATCGAGCGAGCGATCAACCGCGATGTGCTCGGCGTGCACTCGCGTTCCCGGTCAATGCGAGCCGAATGCACCGCACGACAATCGCAGCGAACGAGCAAATTTCACAGGCCGACCATTATCATAAATGCCGCTTCGATCGTTTACAAAGCGTCGTTTCACGAAGACGTTTTTTTGCCTTAAGGAAGACTTTTACTCGAATCACCGCGAATTACGATCCTTGAGCTGATTTACGTACGCGATGATAAATGACGATGACGATTATTGTAGTGATTTTGCAGAGAAGATTGATTAAATATTCGGTTTAATATCGAGAATAATAAGCTATAGAAATACAAATAATAAAACAAGACAGAAAGAATCTAATTTTTAAGTAGATAATTTATAAACTAGATAATTTTTTAGTAAATTAACCTGCGTCACTGTTTGAATATATAGTTTGATTACACAGTTTGGCAATTATATTACTTTTTTCTATTTATTTTACCGCTTTATTTACCTTTTTAGATCTGTAATTTTAGAATAAATATAGATCATCAAGAGGCATCATTTCTCGTAATTCTATACAATTATTGACGGGAAGATGAATTATACAGATAGACAAATTTGGAATGCGTGCAGTAACGTCTCTTTTTATCTTCTTTTGAGCAACGCCGCATGTCAATTGTCCACATTATTATTCCGTTCGCTGACTCGCTGCTTGCGAGACGGAATGTTCACTTGGTGATTATTTTATCGCGATTATGGTCGCGCGAGAAGAGCAGACGGGAAAATAAAATAGCGACGCGGAACGCGCGTATAACGCGAGGTTATTGATTTCTTTGGCCGCTTTTTACCGTACGCGCTTGTCGCGTTTAATCCCGTATAAAATACTTGGTGTTCCCCGGGGCGTTCTTCCCCAGTTTAAAACTGCATTCGCGTTTAATTCGAACAACTGGCAGCCGGGAAATGGCGCGGCAGCGTGCAGCCTGCCGGAAAATCGAAGTAGAAAACTTCGCAATTAGTCCGGCCACCCCTTCGCTACCCCGCGCCGTCTTCGGTGGCGGTAGCCGAAGTAATTAAACGTCGGCCAATTAAACTCCTCATAACATTTTTATAAACTTCTGTACGCTGTTCATGCTTGATGAGCGGAAACGTGGATTGAAAGCTGATGTGTATTCTCGGAATATTATCGAGAGTATTAGAATGATAATAATATTAAAATTATATATTGTGCGTATGTTAAATGTTTGACGAGAGACTCTGGAATATTTTGCCGTTCAAAATCTAGTTTTTGAATGTATCTATTTTAAATGCGCGAAAAGTGTGAAAAAGATGGATTCTGTGACTAATTCAAATTCTTGTCCCCCGCTGCAAGATATATTATTATTTTCAAAGAAGACACACGACCAACATGTTAAATTGTTTACCGCGTTTGTAGAGGCCTATTTTTAATATGCAAAATTATGTACGTTATCCTTGAGTATGAAGTGTGTCATTTATACAAAAAAAAGATTAGATAGATTTTGATAATATCACAACGGCCAAATATGTGCTCAGTTGCGGTTGTATTAGTATGGAAAAAGTACACCGTTAGGTGTATCACCGCTGGTATGCACTATGTTGCGAACGTGTTAAAAGCCAATCGAAAAGCGGACACGTGGTTACGGTTGCAAACGAAATTATGCGTCGAAACTATGATGCGCCGACCAGTGACGCGCGACCGGCTGTTTAAAGTTCATAACCGGCCCGGTAGTTTATCGGCCACGGCCCGTAAATCCGATTACAAGAACAGATTTATTTTGACTAGCGCACGTGACCCAACAAAAACGCGGGCCGGCCCTTAATCCACTTTCGGCGCGAATTGAAACGCCGCACCTGCTCGCGACAACAGATGCGTTTACCGCGACAGATTATCGCTCGTTCGTAGGGGGAAGGAGAAAGAGAGACAGAGCCTTCTGTATGTATGGGACCTGTCATGTGCTGCAATAAGCGGAATCGTTTTATTACTTTTCATAATGTATTCCGACGCACGTACTTTCGCTGCAACCCTTGCGGTCCTCATCAAAATATGCATTCTAAATTGTTTAGACTTTCTTTTCAAGTAACATATTTTTCAATAGTTTTGGGGGGAGAAGGGGTGATGTTATAATAATGTAAATTAACATAACGTTATTATTCACGTAATATTTTATAACGTATAATGATTAATTTTACATGTATTACTGTGTACGTGTTTATTTTATAAATATCACCATATGTATCTACATATAATATATATAATATATATGTTATCTACTATATTAATTATTATTTGTTATATGTACTATTTTTTTCATGTATATAAATTTTTTTAACTTTTAATATTAGTTTTGTTATCAAACGGTATTTAAATAGTTAAAATTGACCTAAGTTATTACATTTGATAAATTTTTATTGACATTTTTATTTACATGAGCAATATAATAAATATAATATAGTCAAATAATAATGCTCAATTAATGTAAATTAATCATCATTTTCCCAAGTATTTTTCGTTTCCTAAAAGCTGTGGAATAAAATATTTAGCATTACATTACTCTACTTGGAAATTTGGAAAATAGTTCGTTATTGGCATTATCGATTGGCGATTCAATAGGAGCCGATAGACAGTCGCTTCTATTACCCGGCCGCATGGAACTATTTACTTCTAATAACCATTCTCTCCGAGGCAATAATTGCGATTCCGATGGAAATGGCAATGCGGCCACTGAATCGGGCCCGATCCCTCATGATGCACGACGATCCGGCAAACAAATCGACTGTCGCGCCCCACAGTTTTACGATCTAATGCTCAGGCGTAATTTATAGCGATCGACCCCCGTCACCGCGTACGAGAGGGTCGTTAATGGTGATGTCGTTGGTCGCACAAAGCGCCGAGAATCATTTATTTCAAAGTGATCCCCAGGTATCCAGGAAGATAGCCGAGTTCATAAGCCACCACACGCGATGACAATGCCGCGCCATCGCTTTGAAAATAATTCATATAAATATCCAAGGTCTGTTTGTCCGATCTACCCCGCCCCGGTTTCTGTATATATTTTCATCCGTATACTCATATTTAGCACTATCCATTTAATACTAAATTTTGTTTATCTTAGTTCGAAGGGTACGCGCAATATCATCAGGTCAGGCTGAAATATCGTATAGAATTAAATGTAGGATATAAATTTATGTAGGATATAACTTTACCGTGGATATCATTGCTAGTTTGACGGCGTGCAAATGAGTGAGTTTTTAGATTAAAATAGCTTTGAGATCAAAATTGTTATAATTTCAATGATTTAATGTATAGTGTAAAACTGGAAAAGTTAGCAATAGTTTGAAGCTTACTCGCAGCGTGACAATTCTGTGTTTGCATTATGAATATAGATTAAAAAATGCAATACGAACTTTATACATTTAATATGTCAGTATTGAATTGATTTGAAGACAAACAAGATAAAAAAAAGTTACGCACCAAGTAAAAAAAAATTTTTTTAATATGATGGAAGAGAGAGAAAAATTATTGTACAAATTAATAGAATATCAAACGGAACGAAATTGCTGTACAAAATTTACCATTTAAAATTTTTCCCAATGCTTGTTTCAGTAAATAAATCGCAAATTAAAAATGTGAAATTAATAACGCAAAGAAAGAATATTTTCTCAACGATTAATGCATTCGATAATTTCTACGTTTAAAATACGACTCGAATCGTATGCTCAATGAAAAACATCAATTTAGTGCAATTCATAATAACTCGCACAGAATACGGTAAACACGTTGAATAGTCGCGTTGTGGAAGGCGATGTCATCTGCTCCGTTCTCCGCTTCCCGTGTTCTTTTGCCCGTTTCTTTGTCCGTTCTTTCAACAGTTCTTTTCCCTCCCGCCCCCTGATACAATCAACTTCAAGGGTGCACGGGAAACGAGGTAGCCATTTATCCGCTACCCCAGGAGTAACCAAGCGGGGAAAGTCCAAGAAAACCGGGAGTCTCGCCATTGTTGCAACTTTTTTCTTACCAGGATCGGAGGGAGACATTTTGGTGCCCTATCAGTACATTATTTTTATAATCTCCGTTACATGATACAATTTTAATTGCAGTAAAGGAATGAAAATAAAATAATAATGAAGATAAAGAATATTTTTTATAAAGTTAATTTTTTTTTCAAGATATTGAATTTTCCTCTCAAAAATTGATTGAAAGAAGAGATGAGATAAAGAATTTTTTGCAAAATTTATCAACGCAAACTTGTGAAAGAAATTGGTAAAATGTTGCTTTCTATTTGAATACTATTCGGCAAGAAAATAAGAATTCGTAAAGCTTAACGTATATAAATTCAATAAATATTTCAATAATAAAAACGTTTTAACGATATCTCTTTTCTGAGAATTTCTATATCCCGTTCCAAGTTAAATTAACAATTTGCAAAAAACCTAAACATTATAAATTAAAATGATCATAAATCATACTAACTACGTCATAAATTCTCAAGTTAAACGTATATATTTTTTATTGCGAAAATTTTACACACGATTAAAGACTGGGCAAATCGTCATTTCTTCGGTGCGACAGTTTCGAGATCGTGACAAAGCGAACATTGGCGAACATTTTGCGACGGCATCATCGGCGCGCGCGTGTTTGTAGATGTGTACGTAGCTTAAAACGCCCACAATATCAGGTTGCTGAGCGACCCGCCGCTCTCGGAGGAAAATTTAATTTCAGCTGACAACATCCTGTTCCGCTACACACTGCGCTCAGCATTCTACAAAATCGCATGCGAGATGATCGCAGCTCGCTGCTTCAACCGCGCCAGCTTTTCTCGATGATAGCTCGTTTTCCCCGCACTAGATCTACCGATCGTTTCCCCACACGCCAGCGGATTTCTTGCGTCGCTATTTACCTCCGCGAATGCGAAACGAAGTGCCGAAAATGCCGCGAATACATTTACAGCCGGATATGACACGTGAAATTTTGGATCGCGATTAAAACTGGATTTTACTTTGCCGCTCTGTATTTCGTATGCTTTTTCACGCAAATTAAGATTTCAGAGGAATGCTTAAACAGAGAGAGAGAAAAAAACAACAGTTGTAAAAAAAAAAAAGATTTTGTCACTTTTTAAAAGCTTCCGCAAAACTTATTGCACTTCAACGAGTAGATTCAATTCGTGCAGTTGCAAAATATAGACGAAAATATGTTACTTTTTTAGGTTTTAAATTGTTTCGTACATTTTGTCCCCTTTCGCTGCCGGCGAACACGCGTTGTAACTAGATCTATGAACGACTGACACTTTGCAGAAAAAGACCTATCCATTTCACCGATGTAATAGAGTTACAGCGATTCAGCGAAATATCTGTGTATCCCGGACAACGGCCGATCCGAGGATTCTCGAATTACCGTGCGTAAGGTACGTCCGTACATCCGTTTGTGAATTCATTTAGGTATCGCGGCACGTTCGCACGTGCAAAGATTGCTGATGCAAGAACGTGGAGGATCCACCCGAGTAATATCGATGAAAATTTCAAATGACCGTAATTATCGTAGCGTGGAATTAGATTTTTTTTTGTGAATTTATCAGACGTGAAAGAGAGACTGTAAACGCAAGTTTGCGGTAAGTATCTCTGGCAATATAATTATCGATCCGACCTACATGCGAAACAAATTACATTTACATTTTCGCATGAAACTAGATATTTCCGTGTCAAGGATAATTCATTGGAATGATCGCTGTGTGAGATCTCTTGATAATTAACTTCGGAAATTAAAAAGTAGGATGGTAAAAAGGATTGAGGAGAAGTCTCCTTGTTTTGAAAATTGCTATTTATATTTTGATCTTTTATTTAGAAAGAACCTAAAAAATGTGGTAGTAAAAAAAGGATCAAGAATTGTCTTTTTTGTTTTCAAAATCGCTATTTACATCTTAATCTTTCATTTAGAAGGAAGTTAAGTTTCCTGGACCTTGCCAGAGAATTCTTAATATCAACTTCGCACTGTCCTTGAATTCTCCGATACTTCTTGTCGTAGATCAGCTTCCCTCTCGACGTGAGCAGTGCTTCTCGAAGAGTCACAAGCGTGCCCTCTGAGGGGCCCACATTCCCCGGCCGTGCGTGCCCGAGCGCGATTTATGCGACTGGAAAATACCTCTCTCGGAAGCTGAGGCTGACTACAACCATTATTTGTTCTACTTCGCCGTCGTCGCGGTGCACAGTCGCCCGATTCCTCGTTTACCTCGTGTGCGTCCCCTTCTCTCCCTCAGTGCCCCTCGCGACCATTTTCTAACCAGACCTGGACCCCACCTCTTCCCCGGTTGGCCTCGAGCAACCATCCGCGACCTCCCCATCCTCCTCCTTCTTCGCCGTATCCTCCCTACGCGTTTCGCATATCCCCGAAACCTCCGTCTCTTCCCCCTACTTTCCTCCGTCCGTCATCTCCCTCCTATCCACCTCGCCTCCCCACGTCTCTACCCCTCGGCGCGCCGATGTAGCCTCGCGCTACGTCTATTTATCCACCTAGCGGTATGATATTACACCCCGGGGCACACTTTGGGGATTTCCCCCACCCCACCGGCAGCGGAGAGTCGAGGGTGCCCCCCTTGGAGCCACGCCCAATCGCGAGCCGGCAGTCGTACACCGCTCCGGCTGTTTCCAGAGCCGAGTCCATTGGCCCGCGCTGACTTTGCGTCATCGCCACCCCGTCGTACGCCGGCACCGCGTGCGTTTCACGGACGACGAGGCTCTCGTATCCACCGCCGCCGCGACTCCGCGGACCGCTCGTGAAACAGGAATGAAAGGGGGCAGGGAGAGGACTCTAGATAGGGAGACTCGCGCGACGAAGAGGGTGTTGAAATTTAGAAGGCTTCATTTGGTCCATTCTTCGGCCGTCGCGACGCGGCAAACTGTCGCAGTTACAGTGCTTATACTTGAATTCCCCCTTTCTCTCCCTCGCTTTCTCTCTCTCTGCATCCCCCTCCACCCTCTTCTTCTCATTTTCTTTCTCTTACTGTCTTTCCTCACCCTCGGCGAGCCGGCGGATTTCCTACGAAAAATCTCTGCCCGCCGCGATATTAGATTCTTATGCGAAGTACGTTTCTGATTTTGTATACGTATTAGCAAATATTTTATTACGAAATATTTTCGCAAAATAATACGCGTTTTCTTTATATCTCTCCGATACGATTTGATTAAATCGTGGAAATGTGATTATTCTTTCACTTTTAAGAAAGTGAAGGAACTTTGTTATATTTAATTCTCTTCGATGCGTTTAGTTTCGTTAATCCTATATTTAACGTAAAATATGTGCATGTATTTTAATCGTTTTGTGTTTTACTCCGTCACCCAAATATCTTTTATATTGCATTAATATGTTATTAAAAGATGTCTTGTCATTAAGATATCGTCTGTGACCATGTTTATTTAATTCATTTAAAAATTCATTAATATGATCTATAATATAAACGATAAACATTCTGTAATATTCGATTCGGAGATCTTCAGGTCAATAAGAATCTAAATCTTCATAATCTTTATATATTAGTGTCAAATTAATTTAATACAAAAGTTATTAGTAAAAATATGACTTTTCACTGATATAATAAATTTTTTTTCCCATCCTTTTCATGGTTATTGTGCTGAAAAAATCTTGGATTAGCTCGTGGATTAGAAAATATGAAAAGCGAACGATCGCAAATACTGCAAATCTGGGTTAAAAGGGCGACTTGGCTTGATGGCTTTTGTAGATCCGCAAGGAAGGGTTTAATGTGAAGTTCCCGCCGTTCTCGTAGTACGTTGAGTGCCGCAGATGACGCAAACTCGTTTGCAAGATATTCTTTTAGCACTCATAAAGAGCATTCTTGAAAAACACACGCTCGAACTCTACTCACAGACAAGTTATGAGAAAGCAAAAAACTAACAGGGGAGGGGGGCTTCCCTGACATAAGTATGATAAACAATTTGTACAAAGAATCGGAGATCAATCTTCCTTAAATTTTGGCACATACTAAGAGCTTTTTGAAAACATTCCATATTTTATAGCGACTATTTTTCTTCGTCATTTGGAACTCTATTATTGTAATAAAATAGATAAGCAATCAGAAAACTTTTTTTCTCTTTTGAGAGAGAAAGTCTATCTAAAAATTTATTTAGATTTATTTATACCTAAAGGAAGTATCAAGTAAAAAGTAATAGATTATTATCACCGATTAAGTCTGGAAGGCGAATTTCTCCGCAACAAAATTTTCACTCCGTGCATTATAGGATAACATTTAAAAGTCAAATGGACAAAAGGGGGACATTGATCCGATACTTAACTTTGAACGGTTACAAAAGTTTCAGGAATGTGTAATGTGAGCTACATAAAGAGCAATTAAAACCAAAAAGCGTTGATAATAATATGAAGCTGAAGCAACAATAGTACTTTATTAAGATGATTATATGATCTTTTCAGGCTTTCCATCTCCCTCTCTTCGCCGTACAACGTGAAATTAGTAGAAGGACAAAATATTCAAACACAAATGTAATGTTCAATTAATTGCACTTAATTCTACAATTTAACAATTAATTTTATAATTCCGGTGAATTGTTTCTTTAATCCTGCAGCCTCGCGGCGCGAGGTTAAGAAATATTATTTCCGAAATAAGGGAACTCTTCTTACATTCTAAACAAAACAGAAAATCTAATGAAACAAAAAAAAATATTTGAGTTCTCGACGTAAGAAACATAAATTGATTTATTGGGATCTCTCGAGACTTCAACTCACAAAAAATTGCGCAAAGAATTAAAATAACGTACATGATCTCTACTTTATTAAGACCCAGGTAACTCCAAAAATTTATTTATTCCTTAATACAGAAAATAATAAAACAACGATGCCTCTCGTGACTGAATGCAAATATAAACATAACGTAATCGACTCCACAATTTAATACACGATTACCACCAAGTTTCAGGAAGTTTTTCAAAGCGAAGGAGAATCAACTCTAGTTTTGCGAATGATCTTTTCCACAATGTAGAAAAATCCCATCGAATTTCAGCTCAATCCGTCCGAATTAAACGATCGCAGAATCAAAGAGAGACGCGGGACCTCTTCTCTCTTTATCGTCATTTTCGTCTCGTGCCCGATTAGGCAAATTCCACAGAGCGCGTCGCGCGAGAGTACGCGTACAAGTATTTAAACGCTTATTCCCCGCCGCGAGCGCTAATAGCCGCATGAGCAATTAAACGCGGCGAATACATAAATACACGTCATTAGCTCGTCAAGCTCAAAGAGTTTGCCGGGGCGATTAGGTCCTCTTTAAGGCCCAGCGCGCGCCATTCATTCGGCGAGGGGAACCCCCTCGCCGAAGCGCGCAATTTTCAAACCTTTCTTCGCCCGTGTTATTAACTTACTGATCGAAGTTCGCTCTTCCGCTCTCCCGTGCCCACTTTCTCGCAATGCGGAAAATATTTTTTACAGAGCAGGGCGGGGGGGAGGGGGGTGTTCTCGGGGGGCACGTGGCAAACTTCCGCGGAAGAAGTTGCGAAAAAATAAAAAATAATAAAAAAAGGAGCGGCGAGTTGTACAGATGGG
The DNA here is from genome assembly GCA_901521435.1 of Crematogaster levior. Lineage (NCBI taxonomy): Eukaryota > Metazoa > Arthropoda > Insecta > Hymenoptera > Formicidae > Crematogaster > Crematogaster levior. The sequence continues at coordinate 179,063 of CABEGB010000224.1, read as the reverse complement.
TAAATTGCTCTCCCTCCTCCCTCCCCCCTTCACCCCTCGTCCCGATAGGCTAGCGAAGATATCTCGCGAAAATGCGTTCGCGTCGCACCAGTTCCTATGCCCGTCGATCCGTCACAATAAACGATCGCGGTAATTTCGTTTCTCCGTGTCGAGCCAGATCGATCTCTTATTTAACCCTGGCGCTCATTTTTAATAATTGAGAGAAACGTATGAGGGGAAACACCAACTGTGATATTACATCAATATTATAATTACTTCCTACTGAACAATATAACTGTTACGTACGTGTGTTACATTTATGTTACATTTACGTTACATTTATGTTACATTTACGTTACATTTATGTTACATTTACGTTACATTTATGTTACATTTATATTGCATTTATATTTATATTGTATATTGAGTGGGAAGTTATCGACGTAATGTTGGTATTAGACATATGGGGGGAAACACCAACTGCGATATTACGTCAATATTATAATTACTTCCTACTCAACAATGTAACTGTTACGTACGTGTGTTACATTTACGTTACATTTATATTGCATTTTTATTTATATTGAGCGGGAAGTTATTGACGTAATGTTGGCGCTTGCTGAGTACATATTATAAAAAGATACGATCATTGTTCTCTTGTTTATCCTTAACATAATTTTAACAAATGAGATTCGGATTTTTTTAATTTTTATTAGAGGGAAGGGGGGGGAAAGGGGAAGCATGAAAAACTACGCAGGTACGTCCGAGAAACGCGCCAAGTTGTGGCGTCAAGATTAATGCTTTCTTTTCTTGTCGGTGCATTTTTGGTTAAGTTTTGCACGTAGTCGGCGGGCGCGCCGACGAAATTTTTTCGAAATTTCACATAACAATTTCGGCGAAAGACGCGGAGAAATCGTTCGTTGATTAATACGCCATTCGCATTTTTCTCGTGTCGCATTTTGATTAGAGCGCGCATTTTTCCGCAAAAAAAGGAGAGTCCTACCTTGCAAGACGCGAAGTGGCCGCGTTCCATCGCGAATCTCATTTCTTTCGGATCGTCTCTCACAGCCGAGCCGCTTCTGTCCGTGATTTCTCGCCGAACGCTGCCGAAATGTCGGAGGCAAATTCGTTAAGTATTTCAACTCGCCTCTCGCGCGAAATTGCGAGCTTCGAAACGCGGCACTTCGAAAAGACGAGCTACGTGCTCGTGCGCGCAGAAACAAACTGCCTTCGGCATCGATACACCGAGCGACATCTGTGGGAAGTTTTCGGAACGCGCGACGGTCGCGTTGAAACATGGCGCCGCCCTTGGTTGCGATATTATTAGCCTAACCTTGTCGGCGCACTGAATAGAAAAAAAACTTCATCCGCGTGAGAATTATTGCAGCGATGCGCGGTCGCGAATTTAATAAAAATTAATACACAGATACGTGCGTAATTAATAGTTTGATAATACCTGAAGAATGTCTGTGTTACGCGCTGCGTTATTTACTTGTCACAATAGCTCTATGATTTCAAGGTACAGTTATTACTTTCATGTAATAATATTGCTTTCGTGTTGTACCTGATTGTACTGTATGAATGTCTAAAGTTCATTACAATTTATATTATATAACAATTTATATTATATATAATATTATATATTATATATACAATTTATATTATATATAAAAATTGTAGGATTAGTAGTTACAATAACTTATCGTTTTAGATACTATTCTTAGATACTAAATCAATTTTTATTAAATTTTAGGTACTCCTTGAAATGTGTCCTGCAAGGAAGAAGTCAAAATGTATGGGAAGCAGCAAGGCGTGAATTTACTAAAATTACTCGAAGATGTGCCAGAAGAAGTGTGAATGAACCAAAGCTCTCCTCGTATATTTTAAAATTTGGTGGACTTGGCATAACAGCTGCTTGTTTCCTAAAGTCGTGTAATCAAATTGTACTTTGTAAAGAAGCTAAAAGAATAAGCGACATAACTCCGATCAGTACGAGCGATCCTGAATTAGCTTTTGAATGGACAAAATTTTTTAAATATTTATATCCACATGTCTGGTATTTATTGTTGGCGCTGTCAGTAAGTATTTACAAATGTGCAAAAGTAATTGATAAGTCTGACATTGTCGCAAATTACACACTGACAATTCATACTTGTAGAGTGCATTAATAGTTGCATTGTTAAATATACAAATACCACAGTGCGTTGGAAGTGTCATAAACGTACTAACAGAAATATGTCAGAACAAAAGTGATTCTGCAAAAGAAGTCATTTTGCAGCTCACTCAGCCTGCTTTCGTTTTGGCGCGTATGTACATTACACAAGTATGTGAAACAATTAGAACAATATTCTTTTTTTCTGGTATTTCTAAATTCCATATACTCATCTATAAATTCTAATGTTTATACATATATATATATATCTTTCAAGGCATTTTTTACCTTTGTATATATTTACACTCTTTCACATGTTGGTGAAAGGGTTGCAGTGAGCTTACGTCAGGATTTGTTCAAGTCAATTATTATGCAAGACATAGCGTTTTTTGACAAAACACGATCTGGTGAAATAGTAAGTCGATTGACTAGTGATATTCAAGATTTTAAGAGCTCATTTAAGACTTGCATCTCTCAAGGCTTGAGAAGTTTCACGCAAATTATCGGTTGTATCATCTCTGTAATAGTGATATCACCGCAACTGACCACTCTTGTGGTATTCAGTTTGCCGCCGATAATTTTTATCGGTACTCTCCTGGGAAGAAGTTTACGCAAATTATCGATGGAAGCACAAAGCCAAGTCGCAAAATCTACTGCTGTATGCGAAGAGGCCATACAAAATATCCGAACGGTACTTCAAATAAATAATCAACTGAAAAAATTGCAAAGATATCACACCTTGCACTCGTTTCTTTTTATCAGGTGAGAGCTTTCGCCGCGGAGGAGAAAGAGGCAGAAATGTTTTATAAAGAGATAGAACGTTCATCTGATTTATATGAACGATTAGGTTTCGGTATAAGCTTCTTTCAAGCAGGAACGAATTTATTGCTCAACGGTATTTTACTTTCTACGTTATATTTTGGCGGGCAATTACTCTCCACAGGACAATTGTCTCCAGGAAATCTCATGGCATTTTTAATGGCTACACAAACTATACAAAAGTCTTTGGGCCAGTTGTCGATACTTTTCGGGACCTTTGTCAGAGGACAAAGCGCGGGAGCCAGGGTTTTCCAGGTAATTTTTATTTTGATTATGCTTTTATTTTTAAGTTTTATTTATTTAGTTAAAAAGAAAAAATTTATAAATCAGATATTGTATCTTTTTTTTAGTATTTAGATATGCCACCTTCGCCAATGATGACTGGTGGTGATGTAATTGCGGATAAATCTCTGGCCGGAAATATAGTTTTTAAAAATGTGTCTTTCAGTTATCCCACTAGACCTGATCACGTCATTTTGAAAAATTTCACTTTACACATTCCCGCTGGGAAAACCGTCGCTATTGTTGGTACTAGTGGTAACGGTAAATCAACTGTGGCTGTATTATTAGAAAGGTACGATCTATAATCACGTATACTTGAAAAATTTACAAAAATTTAAATGAAAAATGTTACAGATTTTATGACATTGATGAAGGTTCCATTACTATTGACGGTCGAGATATCAGATCTCTTAACTCAAGTTATCTCAGAGGCAATGTTTTGGGCTATATAAATCAAGAGCCTACTTTATTTGCTACCAGCATCATGGAAAATATTAGGTATGGCAGACGAGATGCAACAGATGAAGAGGTAAGAATAAAGTATTGAAATTAATGTAAGTACCATTTTATAAAATATTTTACATAATTTAATCAATTTAGGTCATCGAGGCAGCTAAAGAAGCAAATGCTCATGAATTTATAACCAAGTTCCCAGACAACTACGCGACAGAAGTTGGCGAAAGAGGTGCGCAGCTCTCCGGTGGACAAAAGCAACGGGTTGCTATTGCCAGAGCCTTGTTAAAACAACCGTCTGTTTTAATTCTGGATGAAGCAACAAGGTAAGAATAGTATGAAATTATGTGAGATTTATTTTGATATTTATTTTGATTTTGATCTGTTTGTCTGTGTTTAGCGCATTGGACTATGAAAGTGAGAGAATCGTTCAAAGAGCAATTGAAAATGTTACGAGAGGTAGAACAGTACTTATAATCGCTCATAGATTGAGTACTATCAAAGGAGCTGACGTAATTGTTGTGCTACAACGCGGTATTATTGTGGAGGTATGTTTCAATCGATAAAATTAATTTTTCATCATTCTTATTATGATCCTATATAAATATATAATATATAAATAACATATTTTTTCTTAGATGGGTACACATTTGGAATTAATTAAACGGAAAGGGGTATATTACACACTCGTTAATGAACAAGAAAAAGAGAACATGTAGTAAAACATGCAAATTATATTAGTACAAATGTGATTAATACAAATCGATATTATTTATTACATTTCTTTGTTTTATAAATTTTTTCTTTATATCTCAACATGTAGAAAATGGATTTATTATTAAACATAAATTACTCATGACTACCTCTGGAACGGGAATCAAATTATGAGAGAAAATCATAATAAATTATTATTTTACCTATATATATAATATTCATGTTCTATGTACAGATATACCTTTCAATAATATACCTATATACTTTAACGAAAGTATATTATGTATTATGATTCTATTGATAAGGTATGTATTTATTTATAATTTATAGCATCTTATTCAGTGAAAGAAACAGATGTTTCCGTGCTATCCTTACCATTTTGAACTGCTAAATCTGTCTCAAATAGATAGAACTTGTAGAAAAGATATTGTAGTTGCAATATAAATCGGTGCGGTCATTTCTTTCAAAATCAAAGTGGATCTCGTCGTCGGTATTAAATCATCAATTCTCATGTGAATGCTGCGTAGAAACACTTTCGACTCCATCTGGTGTAGATAAGCTGGTATCTGCAAACTTACTATCTACTGAAGAAATAGCTTCAAGTGGCCCTTCTGTAGTAAGCTGCTCAACAGTTGCTTGTTCCGTAAGCGCATCTTGCATCTTCTGTATTGGAATTCATGTCTTCATTGTTATTATATTGTTCTTGCATCTTTCATCTGTATTCGGTGACACGTCACTGATTGGAGTGGATTCTGATACATCACTTACTGTTGGTGCCGAGTACGGATCAACAGAATCTGTATTGGAATTCGATGGAATCACAGCACTGTCTTCATTGTTATTATATTGTTCCGTAGACGCATCAAGCATTTTTTCATCTATATTCGGTGGTACTTCGCTGATTGGAGAGGATTCTGGTACATCACTTACTGTTGGTGCTGAGTACGGATCAATCGAATCTGTATTGGAATTCGATGGAATCACAGCACTGTCTTCATTGTTATTATATTGTTCCGTAGGTGCATCAAGCATTTTTTCATCTATATTCGGTGGTACTTCGCTGATTGGAGAGGATTCTGGTACATCACTTACTGTTGGTGCTGAGTACGGATCAATCGAATCTGTATTGGAATTCGATGGAATCACAGCACTGTCTTCATTGTTATTATATTGTTCTTCGTAGGTGCATCAAGCATTTTTTCATATATTCGGTGGTACTTCGCTGTTGGAGAGGATTCTGGTACATCACTTACTGTTGGTGCTGAGTACGGATCAATCGAATCTGTATTGGAATTCGATGGAATCACAGCACTGTCTTCATTGTTATTATATTGTTCCGTAGTGGTACTTCGCTGATTGGAGAGGATTCTGGTACATCACTTACTGTTGGTGCTGAGTACGGATCAATCGAATCTGTATTGGAATTCGATGGAATCACAGCACTGTCTTCATTGTTATTATATTGTTCCGTAGGTGCATCAAGCATTTTTTCATCTATATTCGGTGGTACTTCGCTGATTGGAGAGGATTCTGGTACATCACTTACTGTTGGTGCTGAGTACGGATCAATCGAATCTGTATTGGAATTCGATGGAATCACAGCACTGTCTTCATTGTTATTATATTGTTCCGTAGGTGCATCAAGCATTTTTTCATCTATATTCGGTGGTACTTCGCTGATTGGAGAGGATTCTGGTACATCACTTACTGTTGGTGCTGAGTACGGATCAATCGAATCTGTATTGGAATTCGATGGAATCACAGCACTGTCTTCATTGTTATTATATTGTTCCGTAGGTGCATCAAGCATTTTTTCATCTATATTCGGTGGTACTTCGCTGATTGGAGAGGATTCTGGTACATCACTTACTGTTGGTGCTGAGTACGGATCAATCGAATCTGTATTGAGAAACCGAATCTGTATTGGAATCGATGGAATCACAGCACTGTCTTCATTGTTATTATATTGTTCCGTAGGTGCATCAAGCATTTTTTCATCTATATTCGGTGGTACTTCGCTGATTGGAGAGGATTCTGGTACATCACTTACTGTTGGTGCTGAGTACGGATCAATCGAATCTGTATTGGAATTCGATGGAATCACAGCACTGTCTTCATTGTTATTATATTGTTCCGTAGGTGCATCAAGCATTTTTTCATTTATATTCGGTGGTACTTCGCTGATTGGAGAGGATTCTGGTACATCACTTACTGTTGGTGCTGAGTACGGATCAATCGAATCTGTATTGGAATTCGATGGAATCACAGCACTGTCTTCATTGTTATTATATTGTTCCGTAGGTGCATCAAGCATTTTTTCATCGCTATATTCGGTGGTACTTCGCTGATTGGAGAGGATTCTGGTACATCACTTACTGTTGGTGCTGAGTATGGATCAATCGAATCTGTATTGAAATTCGATGGAATCACAGCACTGTCTTCATTGTTATTATATTATATTGTTCCGTAGGTGCATCAAGCATTTTTTCATCTATATTCGGTGGTACTTCGCTGATTGGAGAGGATTCTGGTACATCACTTACTGTTGGTGCTGAGTACGGATCAATCGAATCTGTATTGGAATTCGATGGAATCACAGCACTGTCTTCATTGTTATTATATTGTTCCGTAGGCATATCAGACATTTTTTCTTCTATATTTGGTGATACGTCGCTAATTAGAGGAGATTCTGGTGCATTACTTATTGTTGATGCTGAATCAATTGCTTCAGTGTTGAAATTCGATAATGCGCTGTCTTCGATATTTTTATATTGTTCTGTGATTACATCTTGTGTTCCTTCGCTTAATTTTGATAATATGTAACTGTTTGAAGAGAACGGTGTAGCATCGGTTGTTTTACTATCAACGTCAGTATTTGCACGATACTCCGGTTTGATTGAAGTCATGATAGAATGCGATATATCATCGAGTTCTGTTGTTTCTGGAGAACGGTGTAGCATCGGTTGTTTTACTATGTAATCCGTGATACTAATACAGACGATGATTTGTTCTCGTCGTTTTGTCCTTCGTCGGATGCTTTTTGCATGGTTTCAAGCAGATTCGGATCTTGCATTACCTCTTTGTCCATACTATCAGGAACTAAAACTTCTTTGATTGATTTCGACAAGTTTGCATTGTTACTTGACACATCCATATTACTGTCATTATCATTATAATTATTCTCCAACTGTGTGCCTATCACACTTCCAGGAGTGGTAGTGATAATATCCTCGTAAATCATGGAATTTACATTTTTCTCCTTTTCTACAATAGGATCATCTGCGCTGGTTTTACTTTCCTCAATTATTTCAGGGATTTCCTCTACATTTCTTCCCGCAGCTTCATCAAGACTTGCAGATTTCACATTCTCGCCCGGCGCATTTGGAACACATACTGTCTTCACCGAATTGTCATTTGGGCAATCTGTCACAACGTTGCAGACTCCCCTGTCTGCTTGATATCCCGTGTTCTGTGGACACTTGAAAACACTCTGGTAGAATCGATGTCCGTTCGTGTCGCACGTGTAAAACATTGAACAATGGCCAAGCACGGGAAATCGACCATATCTTGTACAACTTGGCACTCTAATGTGTTCATAATACATGTAGATGTCTGGTTGAATAATATTGGGAGTTAAGCTGCTTGAATCGTAATAGGCACATCGTTGCAGACGATTGTCGAAGATCTGCCTGTTCGCACACTGCGCTAGAATCGATTTGTCGCGTTTGCAGATGTGATAATATCGAGAGCTTTTGCAATGCGGCTTCAAGACGTTCAGGCCGCACGATCGTCTGTTTTCGACATGAAGTACCTTGCCGCCTCCTGGTACGCCCAGGCAACGTCCTTCCTCCTGATCATAGTACTGATTGAACTTGCAATGATGTATAGAAGCGGGCTTAATCGCTCGTCGACGCCGAATTAGTTCCACAGCTTTTCTTTCTGTATTATCATCGTCGTACTGTAGTTCCACAGCGTTTTTTTCTGTATTATCATCGTACTGCAAAAGTGATTCCCTCGATATAAGGATTAATACAGTAAAGTAGATACAATCTGATAAAATTTACATCTTATTACTTGAAAAATAAAAATATAATATATAAAATGCACAATAAAATATGTAAAAAGAAATTAATAGTAATATATATTTTAAAAAGCATTAATTTTTTCTTTTAATATACTTGGAAATTTCAATAATGCTCCTAAGACACAAGTTTTCCCTGTAATATATTCTAGTTTTATTCCGTTCTTAAATATTAGATTATATTGCATTGTGATAAAATTGCTTACTCCAAAATCATTCGACGAATGATATACTGCAATTAATAGTAAGACTCCGAGCGGTAAAAGCCGAAGTAGAATCTTCATGGTTGAAGTCATCGTGTGAAGCTCGTTTCTCAACCTTTGTGTCGTCCCGAATACCGGATTTAATAAATCGTGTCTGTCTTTTCAAAGAGATGATAACTTTAAAGAGTGACCTTTAAAGAACTCATCAGGAAGGTATGCAGATTTATATATTTTCATATCGGAAACGTGCCAATTAATATACACATAATGCGGAATAGCAACGTGATGCAGTTTCGTTCGACTTCATCTCAGAATTTCCGAGAACGCAAGATGTTCGTGCGCGAAACGTCATCAAGGAGCTGCCCGCACGAAAATAAGGATTAACGACAGTAATAATAATGAAATGCTTCTTGCTTTCGCATTTATATCAGAGAAGAGATTAGGAAGAAATGCGGAATCGCACGAATTGAATTACGTCGGTACATCGACATTATGAGATATAGCTTGCAGTGTCGCGATAAATCATTCAAGGCCGATTGAATCATAATTGTGGTATGAGCTTGATGTTTGCGTTCTGAGAATAACTCTGGTAATTTCTGGTAATTACAAAGCCTAATGAACGAGAGAAATAAAAAAACAAAAGTTTATTATTTAATTATATCAATTGGCAATACATAAATCAGTAGTAAATTTATATATATATATATATATATATGTGTGTGTGTGTATATACAATATTTTTCGTTGAGAGAAATATCTACAAATTTGGCTTATCTACAAGTAAGAATAGAAGATAGAAATTAATTTACATCGAAATATATATGTATAACGAAATAGGACTCCATTCTAGGACATCGTTGCTCGCGACGAGAAGCAGAAGCTATCATACAATTATATATTTTTTAAGAAAAGCCATCATTTTATGTGCTTTGGGTGTGTTGTCTTTCTCTCAGCAGTCGTATTGTGGCACTCTGTATGTAAAATTGTTGCTCCTTATGATGTTAATTCCAGCACCGTAATATGGCATGACGTAGTGTGAACCGTCCGCCGGTCCTACGATTTGCGTGGCTATCAGAATCACATCGGCAAACTGACCAAGGAACAGAAACCCCAGGGTGCTTAGCTTGAGCAAGCCCAGGGCAGGATATCCGAGGTAAAATCGATCCGCGCCAAACATACCAAGAAATATCGACAATAGTAACGACGTCTCAAAGGAATATCCATTTCTAAAAGCAACAATTCGAACATGAATGTTCTAAAAAATCTTATAATAAACCCGAAGCACTTAATTATACTCATTTAAAACATTCTAGAATCACACTTACGTCCATTTGCAAGGTATATCCTTCTTGAACGTGTTATTCTTGGTTTCTATACAGATGAGACCATCGGCAGCTAGACATAGCACTAGCAAAGATACGAGCCTACATTTAGTTTCAGAATTATAATTCCGGGGACTTGCTAGCTTTCAAACCGCTATACATAACAATACAAAGGACAACAGGAGGACGTTCACAGTGCAACGCAAAAACCCAATAAATAAAGGAATAATAAAAACTTAATAAAAAAAGATGAGCAAATCAACTTCTCTCTATGCTTTATTTCTTTCGAAGAAAGAGAAGGTACACCCATATAGTACAGAATGTTCCAACAACATTGCAGCAACATTGGAATGTTCCAGCAACATTGCAGCAACGTTGGAATGTTCCAGCAACATTGCAGCAACGTTGAAATAATCCAGCAACATTGCAGCACCGTTAGAATGATCCAGCAACGTTGGAATGATCCAGCAACATTGCAGCAACGTTGGAATGATCCAGCAACATTGCAACAACGTTGGAATGATCCAGCAACATTGCAGCAACATTGCTGGAATATTCTGTATATATCGTCTATATCTGCCTCGTTTTTATAAAAGTATAAAACCTCGAAGAAAAAAGGAAAGAATATGACGCGAATGAAAGATTGAGGTTAGGAGCGCCTATCTTCCTAATCCCCATTTTCCGCTGCCCCTACCTTTGGCCTTGTTCTCCTTGGTGCAGCCGCGCGGTTGCTGCGTCTTTGGATCTATGAAATCGTAATCTGGATGGGGACAGATGTATTGCCCCATTCGTAGGTTATTGCAGTCAATCTCATACGTGTCCGCGCCATCGCACAGCGCGATCGTCGGCAGGAGGATGAGCAGCCCGCTAAGAAGTCGCGCCGAATGGGACATGCCGTTTCATTTTAAGTTGCTTCGACTACCACCGCGACATTGCCCGTTACATCTGGCAGTATCCTACGATTGCGAGACGAACCACGATATCCGCATCCTCGTGTTTTGAAACGTCCGTCGGGTGAACGAGCAATCCCACACGCAGCGACAGTGTCGCCGCCAACTGTCATGGTCTATTTTTTGAACTATATGCGCTGCAAGCTTTGACTATAGTCGAAGGCTGCAAGTAAAACCAGAGAGAAGAATGAGAGACGCCATAGCCCGCTTTTAGGTGATCCCTGAAAGCAATACGCCGGAACGGAATTGGACGGAATTCGTCTGTCGAATATCTCTTTTTACAAACAGCCCGGTAATACTGGTCCTAGTGAATCTATCTAACAGATTGGAATACATTGAACCGTTCACTGGAATTTCGAAATCAAAGTTTCTACAGATGGTGAAATTTATTATAAATTCAACGTACTTTGTGTAAACTTTGTGTAAATTGAGATTTTCGATAAAAACGGAGTAGTTTTATAAAAGCAAATAAGTTACTCGAGACTGGCAAAACATATTAAATCAACGTGTTTGTCCAAAAGTCCCTTCGATACCAGGCAAGTATATTAGCAGAGGGAAGAATGAGATTACGTGTTATGTACACTATATATACAAATACATGCATAAAGACTTATGTGTTACAGAATTCGAATCAGCATTTCGTGTACATAGCACGGAACACAACCAGAAATTGTTCACATTTTATGTACCCACTGAGAACATTCGTGGACATTGGCTTCGTAGGTCATGTCCACGTTCTTTATGTCCACGTTTTTTATGTCCACAGAGGGCGTATCGCTTTTAGGGATCACCTAAAAGCGGGCCATGGCGTCTTTCATTCTTCAACTACCCCTCCCTTCCTCTCATTACGCAGTAAACTATGATAATGTGAGAAATGTGTCCCATGAAGTTCAGAAAAATCGAAATTAACAAAGTAATATTCTGTAAAGAAAGATGATAGGAATGAACGAGAACTAATAGGCATGTCACGCCGGGACTACGAGATTATTATTCCTGTTATTGTAGGAAAGAAGAAAATAGAAGATATCATCTGTGTTCGGTTTCTCCCACTGAGAATAAATTTATAGCTTACGCACACTAGATCCAGTCTATAAATATTATTCTCTAAATAATTATTCTCTAAATATTATTCTCCTAATGTGCGTATGGTGTGTGTGTATGTCACGCGCGCACGCGCACGACAGACGTGGTAGATTAAATTGTCAAGATTGAAAAGCTCTCGATTTTATATGATAAAACACACTCTTAATGTGGTAAAAATATATAATATATAATATATGTATAAAAATATATATAATAAAAATGTGATAAAGTACGAAAGATTGCTGGATAATTTTCTCCCTGATTTTTATATCAAACGATTGCGTTCGCCGTTTAAAAAGATTAATTTTTAATTTTTAATTTGCATGATATATACTCGCATTTTTTGAACGACAAGAAAGTTTGACAAATTTATTAATGCAAGTCCTCCTACGGAAACTACACGAAATAAACATAGAAATAATGCATTATGCATACGATAAACTGGTTATTCCCGAGTGATATACTTTTTGGAAGATGCGGTAGAGATGACTCTTATCGTGTCCGATGTACTTACTGGAAAATGTAATTTATTATGAGACAGAAAATTACCATCAATAATTAATTATCCGCTAGATAAGCAAATAGAGCATACTGTGTTTCGAAATAGTAACGCAGCGAAGTGCCGTTACGATGTATCGAGCAAAGTTTATCCGATAAAATTGCGTAAAATTGTCCAATTATTTGTTAATTAACTTGATTAACTTGTAATTATTTCAATGTTTTTCAGTTTAAGAAGGAAAATATCATTTTGTAGATAAAACATTAAATAAAATTTGAAGGAATTGTCGAAAGAGAACGGAAGTTCTATGCTGATAAAATTAAACTAATGTGATTTGTAAAAACAACTATCAATGTCTATTAATAGAATGCAATTCCTGTGATTGGTCGTCTTATATTATATATAGAAAAATTACAGATACCATGTGGCTTCGTGAGACGTCAGACGTTTAGCAAAGAACGCTATGCGCGTTTGAGCAGTTTGTTTTTCACTGGAAAATCAAGGAAGTCGGTATATTTTCGTGAGTTCCATTTCCGATGCTAAAAAAAGATCCTTTCGCTAACGCATTCACTTCCGTATATTTTAATTCTATTTATAAAATTTTGTTTTTTTATACATGTATACAATAATTATATATATTTATTGCATATATATATTTTTATCTTTAATTATTTTTATTTTCAACTAATTTATTATTTTCAAATATTTCAAAATATTTTATATTGTATAAAAATATGGTGATATTATTTAAATAGCAGCAACACACTATTTATGTTGAATTTAGATTCTTATAAATCTTTTGTATCGCGTAAGTTTCTTAAATAAAGATATACTATTATAATTTTGTTAAATTATTTAGCGACATGTTAAAATTATATTTTAATATTTATTACTTTATATTACCAAACATAATAATTTCAGAAAAACACAAGATAACAGAAATATGTCTTTTCAGTAATAAATAAAATAATAAATTTGGCTTCAAAATTCTTTGTGGAATCATGTACTCGTATTTCTTAATTCAGCGAAACTTAAAATGTTACCTGTGACAAAAATCGCATTCACCAATACAAAAGAGCCAGATTCACGTGTCTGATATGTCAGTATTTTATCTGAATGAAATAATATTGGTTTCATTGATTTTGTCGCGAATCTTCTTTTTCTTCAGTGATTCACAATTCACGTGGAATTACCATTGACACTCTATTCGGATCTCTTCTCATCTTAGTAGAACGCGAACCATTGGGAAGGGAAGACGTATATGACTTCTCTGTCTCCCGTCAGTGCGGCATGTACATACAACCGAAAGTGTCAAACGAAAGTCAAGTGTTTCAGTTTCCTTTATCCAATTTCCGTTTATTCGGAAACGTGAAAGCACCGTAATTGTGAATCGCGTGTATTAATATTGACAGCAGTCAGATAGAAAATAATTATCGATTTTATCAGCACGATTGGTCGAACGAATCATAGATAAATAAGAATAATATCAATCTAGTCAATAGGTAAAGTATCTAGTTATTAAATAAATCTTAAGATTAAAATTGAAAAAATCTAAAAATTTAATTCAGAATATAATTATTATATACACAAATGTTTATAAATATATATATATATATATATATTTTATTTATTATTCCATATTATTTAAGGTTTTTAAACACTTGTGTATTTTATATTTTAATCAAATAAAGAATCAAGATAAATTAAGAATAACTTATTAAATTTTTTCTTAGTATAAATGAATCAAGATATACAAAAGTAAAGATTGTGTGTGTTTTATATTTAGTTCTCTCATATTTCAACTAATTTTGATCCCAACTTGACTCTTAACTTGATTTAAGCATTTTCACTTAATTTTACGATGTCAATAGATTTCATGTTCTATTAATAATACAGTATAATTATATAACTATATTTTATTACATTTCTATTTCTTGGATAAAATTAGAATACAATACAATTTTCAAACGTATTCCGTGGTCTAATCTTACATATATACCACTTGATTCTTTTTAATTTTATTATTTTACTTTATCCTTGACCTTCCTGAATTGTTACGCATGAATAATAAAGTTTCATGTAATTATTAGCACACGTGCTCTCGTTATCGAATGTTGAAAGTTATTCAACACTTTGGTATATTTTTAGAAGACACAAAGCATTCGACTAAAATAAGCCACATAGTGTGCAGAATTTTCTGAACAAAAGGCAGATCTAATTTGTTAGAGTTGCTATTGCGACATTGGTATAAAAATAGTATGAAAAAAAGTTAATCTTTTAAATCTTTAAAATAATTCCAATAATATGATTGGTATTTATTCGAGATTATAAATATTCCGACGTGATTTATTTCAATCTATTTAAAATGTCCAAGATGTACTATTTTTTTTAGAAATATATCTCAGGAATACTTATTTCTCATTAATTTTACATGTAATATGTAGTTAATGTAACATGTAGTTAATTATTCATATGCACGTATTATAATTTTATTATTGATGATGTAATTGTTACAAAAACATATTTTTTTTACGATGCTATTACACTTAATGAACTTAACAACGTAATTTTTTTCTTCCAAGTGAGCAAAACAATTAATAAATCACGAATGATATCTCGTGTGAAAATTATAGCAGTCACACGATTGAGATGGATTTCTGCAAACGGTACAAATTTCTGCATATACGTCCGACACTCACAAAACGAATTATTTGGTCCTGGCGAGCTGGAAACGGCACAGTATTCCAGATACCAGAAAATGATCTACATTCACCGGCCGGCTGTCTTATCGAACTGACAAACATATTCGTTGCTATTCTCACCACGTTCGTTGCTGCGATTTTAATTTTCAAGTACAAATGCAGCGCGGCTGGCAAGTAAGTTAACAAAAAGAAAAAAATATCACACTTGATTCTGTAATGATTGTAATAATTTTGATTACATTCATATTCATATTTATATATTCACATTTCGAAATTTTAACTTTTTATTTATAATTTTTTATTTATTTTTCATTTAGTTATGTTTACAAGACAATTATTCCACGCTATTAAGCAAATAGAAATATCGCGTAATTATATAATTACGAGAGATGCAAGATATTAATAACGATTAACTGACTAGAAATATGAAGTTTTTTTCAATCGTGAAACCGATCTGACGGGTGTTAAATGAAATGCGAAAGATCTCACGCGATTACTCAGGCTTAATTGAAGTAAATTTCAATTAAACGAAAAATGCATTATTCGTTTGGGAATGCCCCATGATTCAAATGAGAGACATTTCCGTCAAGGAATTTGCTCCACTTGATGCACATAAGATATATGAGCCGCCAGTAATTATATTCTTGATTTAATATTCGAAGCGCTCATCATCTTTTACTTATTCTTGTAATAATTATATTTTACAATTTCATTTTCAAGACACTAGTATTATTTATTCATGGAAATATCAGAATAATCAAGTGTGTATAATTTTATCATTGTATATATACAAATAAACAGATAGGGATATTGTTAATCAGGTTTTATATTGTAAAGAAATAAACATCAGTTTAGCCTCTTAACGATCGAGCATTGGATCTTTCTGCCAATCAATGATCTGCGCAATCGCAGTACACAATTAAATATAAGGTGCGCGTCGACACAGTCGAACTTTAAAAACGCAACTCACTAATATTTAATTGTGTACTGCGATTGCGCAGATCATTGATTGGCAGAAAGATCCAATGCTCGATCGTTAAGAGGCTAAACTGATGTTTATTTCTTTACTATTAGTAATGCGCGGTCGGAAATGTATTAATTGTTTTTATATTGTTATTAAAATAAGTATTATTATAGTCCTCTTTCCCTTGAAACCTTTTTTTAGTTACTCTCTTACTGTGAGTGTTGACGATAATTGATGGAATGTTTCTCAAAAAAGCATATTGATTATTTTTCTAAGTTGAAGCTCTCGCGGTACGTAGTAACGCTGTTTCACGTTTCACAGAAACAGCGGAATACAAATCGATTAATTCTGCGGTGTCTTCACAGTGACTCAATATTTTATTTGCTCGGTGAGAATGTGAATGAATTCCTTTTAATTAATTATGCAATACGAATGTATATTATTTATTGCAAAATTTCGAGTATATGTATTGCATATCAGCAATGCTTCCTACGACGATAAATACTTTAATAAATTCAATTTAATTAAGAAAAATTAGATTTTGTTCTGTTTAAGATATTTAAGATTTTAAAGAAATTTTTTTATATTTTAATATCTATAAACAGATTTAGTTATTGGGTATCGTCTTCAGGTTTACTAAAATTAAGAATATCGCTTTACAAAAAATGTATAAATATTCTTTTACTGTTAACAGCTGGTATATCTCTGCCACAATGTTTATTATTCTTACTATAGTGCGATATAATGTATTACAATATTTAGTATATACACGCAGAGTAGTTATTAAATTCTGCCACCAGATCTTATCCGGCAATTACTTTATTCACTATATTGTATAATGATAACATGTCTGCATATTCTTAGAGTGTAAAATTTTTGTCACATGGAAATGAAGCATTTCCCGTTAATCGCGATCAATTACTTCATCGACACCGCGAGAGTTTTCATTACGCCCGAGTAATTAATGAAACGGAATGCCGGAATGCACTCGTGCATGAAGAAAAACGCCCCGTATTAATTACCAGAACAATTTATAGCAGGTTGTAACTTGGATTTCTGTCTCTCTCTCTTTCTCTCTTTTTCTCATATAAATTTTTTATACATATTAATATTCTGAAATTTGTTATAAAATGTTACGTTAAATTTCTTATACATTGCACTTTTATGTATTAAATTTTTGTTATGTTTAATCCTATTCTTTCCAAATTCCAAACTCGTTTAGATTTGTGTAGAATTTCTAGAAGACTATGAATTATTATTTTGCTTTTCATAAAAGAAATTTTAGTTCATAAAAGTATTTAAAAGGCATTTTATTTACATTCTTTAAATTTAGTAAAAACTTACTTTACTTAGTAACAGATATTTCATTTTTAACACCTACGTTTTATTGCCCTCGCTTGTTTTACAAAATGTCCGCGTATTTACATTTTAAATGAGCTATTGTTTTTCTAAAGGAAGTAAGTAAAAATATGCAGGGTACATCATAGACACAACATACCTGGTTTTCACTGTTCACTTTGTTACTTGTAACTTTGTAATAACGTGCACATAACAGATGGCAAGAAGAGTAATTCAGTAATTATTCGATTTATTACTTCCATCTATCTGACTATCCAACCCATCAGAAGCAAACTTGTTTCGAACATGTGCTTTCAATCGTCTACAAATTAACTAACTCAGTATACACTGTTCACTATTATCATAGAATAAATAACAGACTAAATAGAATCTCCAGTTTATTAATTAAATTCCCAATAAATCTTCTCTAAATGTTCTCTGTTTAATGAAAGAAGAAATAAAAATATGAGAGAGAGAGAGAGAGATAGACGCGCTATAACTTTTATCTTAATTAATAAGCCAACCAAGAAGTAGATGCATATTTATCTTACAGTACGCATTCCATAACATTTTGAATTTTATATTTAACTATATTTAACATCGAGCACCTGCAATACAGAATAAGTTGATATCAGTCGATTTCAGACGTCATTGGTACGACGATAGACTCGGAAAATTGCAGGCAAAGTGACTCATTTCGATTCCAATCAGATTCGTTAAGACGCGTACAAAACCCTAACCCCTGTTTATATATACGTTATCCATCGAATACATAATACTGCATATCTGATATTATTATGAAATATATTCATATAACGAGATTTAAATAATTAACTGTATATATATAGTTAGTTATTTAAATTAAAATTATCTACTCTTCTTTTCTAGGCTTCCTGAGTCACTCTTGCCATTTCATGCCACCAGGACTTTACTTTGTATATTACTACTATTGATTCTTTCATTGGAATTGTATGAGTCCATATTGACATTAATTTCGTTGTCGTCGATATTGACGATGATTGCTGTATTATTTTGTTGGATAATACATCGCGAAACCGAGATCAGAGATGGTTTCGGTACCGCCGTGTCGGGAGGTGGACTTATAATAATCGGTCTTTCACGAGCATGGAAGTTTTTATATTTATGCAGGTACATTATTGATAATATTAATATAAAATGTAGACTTACGAATTATGTCTTGATTTCCTTCGATTAATGGATAATCTTATTAAAAATTTCAGCAATCTTATTTCTAAAATATTATTATTATATTATTAACTATCTATAATATAATATTAACTATCTATATATGTATAATATAACTATCTATATCTATCATACATATAATTTATTATCATATATATAATTTGTAATTATACATTATATGTACATACAATTTTTATGTTTAATTATTCATTATATTAGTTTTATCTGTTAATTAAATATATTATTGTTATTAATAATTAATTTATCCCAAATTTATTTGTTAAAATAAATTTTTTTTAGATTTGGCCTGTCCATCCAATACGTTCGAGTTACAACAATGGGGATCACTGCCGCTTGTTGTGGATTGCTAGCTATTATTGATTCTTATACCCTTTATTGTATGGTAAATTAATGTATTTTCGTTTTAGAAAATATTTTCATTTTTTAGAGTTTTAAATAACACTATGCGATCCTTCCCATTATGATTTCTTCTTCAAACGTTCTTCTTCAAACTTCTTTAAACATTTTGAAAAAACCTTTCAAAATGCACACTATCGGAATTTGCAGCGAAACACTTGCAAATATTTGTCGTCTCACTAGAGATGCATTAAAATCTTGCCCACCCCATTTGCATTTACGACTTCCTTGATTCGTTAAAGGCAAATAGCATGAGCGACGTTTTATTACTCCCGTCTTTTCCCAGCATTGAATATAGAATATACATATAAACGTCACGTCGTCCGACACTTCAACCCATTTTCTTACTGCAAATGTATGTTTCATGTTTCGTCGTTAGATACAGAAAAGCAGACGGTACATCGTAAAGAGGCCCGACAATTCACGAAACTCCTACGTGCATTCTACCTCACCGTTCCTCAGCAGAATCACCTTCCACTGGGTGACTGACCTGCTGTTGCGTGGTTATCATACGCCGCTCGAACTCCACGATCTAGGACGACTTCCGGACAAGGAGACCACGAAGAACCAGTTCGAACGTTTTCGTGACATTTACGAGACCGAAAGGGTAACAATTTTATACTTCCTTCTCCCGAGAAAAAAATTCAAGAAGAAAAAAATAATCGACCACTTTTATAACAATCGAGTAACCCAACCTGAGAGTAATTAAAATATATAATTATTTTATATAATTATTATATAATTATAATATATATAATAATTATTATTATATTATACTTAATATCTTAAAATTATTATATATTATAATTGATTATTATACATAATTATTATTTATTACATTTTTTAAGATTTTAATTTAGCAATTATCAAATTTAAATTGTTAAATTAATTTATTAAATTATTACAAATAATTTTAATATTAATTGCTAAAAAAACTCATCGAAGAAATATAGTGCGGTTTATTTTCGCACATAAGTTCGAGCTCAATTAAATTCCTAGCTACGATGCCGTGGACGGAAATTGTCTTTATGGAAATGTTTCTGGAAACGGATATGGTTGACTTTTGCGGCGGGTAGTGTTTTAAAGTTTTTCGGCGACGCTATGACTCTGGTGGGTCCAATGACGATTCCGAAGATCATTAATTATGCGTCAAATCTGCAAAACGGCACCGTGATAACTGAAAATTTTCCTTTGAAGGTATCTCTCTATTATTTTTTACACTCATTTTTATTTTTTATTTTGCCTAGCCATCTTAAAGTTAATTCTTTAGGGAGCCATGACGTTTTCTCAAATTCTAAGGAATGGATATTTCTTGGGGATCGTAGTTTTTCTTGCTACCATTTTGCAAAGCACATTAAAGCAATCTTCCACTCACGTGCTCTGCGTCGGAGGAATACGTTTGCGAACATCTCTTCAGGTATTTTATTGTTACACTACACAAGATTCAAAATTTTATTATGCAAAGTCTAATTTAGAAAGTATGCAATGTATTTTCCTTTCATTTTTTATATGCTCGAACTTTGTGAGATATCAAATAAGACTCGCTGAAATTGATTACTTAGGCACTAATTTACGATAAAGCTCTTCGATTGTCTTCTTGGAGTATCTCCGAGGAAGAGAAACCATCTGACAAAAATAAAGAACAGCAATGCCATCAACAAGTAACTGATGTTGGAACTTTGACGAATCTCATGGCTGAAGATGCATACAACGTAATGAATTTCTTCTGGATCGTTCATTACATCTGGGCTGTCCCATTGAAAGTAAAGACATTTAAATATGTGCATGTACTTCGTGTATTTTATTACTCAATCATTTTACAGAAGAAAAAGATTTGTCAAATCACTCAAGTATCATCGTAAAATAATATTATAACTTTTAATACTTTTTCGTTCACTTTGTTGTACATAGATTACCGCCATCATTTTCCTTCTGTACTTGAAATTGGGTATCAGCGCGATTATCGGAGTAATTTGCTGCATATTGATCGTTACGCCGATGCAACTGTTGCTTGGGAAACGAATGTCCGAAAATTCTAAGTCCATAGCGGTAAGTAATACATTAATTTTCCAATTTTTTTCCTTTTCTTGGATCTCTAATTATCCGATCTATTAGGAGAAAAGCGACGCGCGCCTTCGCCTGCTTAATGAAATTCTTCAAGGGATACGGCTCATTAAGTTACGCGCCTGGGAGAATCTTTTCGAAGATCGCATACGCAAAACCAGAGATCAGGAGTTAAAGCTGCTAAAAAAGGACTCTGTATACTGGGCACTCATCAGTAAATAATTCCTTTCTTAAAATGTGTTTATTAGTTAATAAAATTCTAGATTTTTATCTCTTGATCTTACATGAGAAAGATAGTCGCTAATATCTTTTTAATAGTATGATAATTATTTTTATAATGTAATTTTTATTCGAAAAACAAAGCTAGGTAAAATTATGCATTAATATTGCAGATTTCCTGACGCATGCCTTCTCCGTCTTGGTAACTCTCTTCACATTTGGGATTTATTTCTGGTTGGAGGAACGGAATCTTGATGCGGGGAACGTTTTTGCCAGTCTCGCGCTCTTTTCGCAGTTAACTGTGCCGCTCTTCATCTTTCCGGCGATAGTGCCGATTATTATCAATGCCATAGTGAGGAATAACATTCTCGAGATACTGCTCTTTAAATTCAATCCCCTTTATAATTCGAGATATTCCTTCTTTCATTCTGTTTTGCAGATTTCGACAACAAGAATAGAGGAATTTCTTCAGCTTCCAGAGATCGTGAATATCCTTCCCGAACCAAACGACCGAAAATCGACGACAGATATATTGTCAAAAGCAAATTCATATACCGATAATGACGTAAGTACTTTTTCAATAAAAGGTCTTACTTGACTAAATTTATTTTTTTAAATATAAATTACACAAAATCAATAAGATTATCAATGCAGTTAAATTTAAAAAATCTACTTTGTGTAATTTTTTTTTCAAAAATTCACAAATGTGATACCATCGAACATACTTACTTTGATTGACGAATTTAGATTGACACGAGATTCATTATTCTCTTCACAAGGTAGAAACAATTAATAGCGTTGCAACTTTCGGATCGCTGGACAATATTGTGGAGGACGAGGAGGATCTTCGATCGAATATCTTACGTGAGTTCGATTTACCAATTGATTCTTCAGTCGATACAGTATTCGAAAATGATCCGGAAGTGCCCGAATCTGTTCTCAAAGTTACACCGAGCACCTTCACCTGGGGATCTGATGAAAATTCATTGATGGTTAACGCTCTCAATTTTCCACGAGGTGAATAACGATAGAAGAGTAAAGATATTAGATATATGAATATAAATAAAACATAGATATAACAGATAAAAATTTAAAATTCAAATTATTCAATAAAATAAGTTAATATTTAATTAAATGATAAACTAAGGACTTTATTAATTTAGGACAACTTACGATAATAGTGGGGAAAACCGGAAGTGGAAAAACTTCTTTATTGTTGGCGCTCCTAGGAGAAATTCAGAAGACAAGCGGAAGTGTCGAATGGGCCAAGTAATTATAACAAAAAAAGAGAGACGGAAAAATGAAATAAAAGACTTTAATTACGATGACAATATATTTTTATCGACTACATAAAAATATCTTTTTAGAGGCCTGAAGATTGCCTACGTGGCGCGACAGCCATGGCTTCAAAATGGGACCTTGAGAGATAATATTCTCTTTGGATCTGCGTATCAATTGCAAAGATATCGCAGTGTCTTACAAGCATGTGCTCTTCAACCGGACGTCGACATACTTCCTGGTCGAGATTTTACTAGGATTGGTGAACGGGGTATTAATTTGAGCGGTGGACAGAAGCAAAGGGTTACCATAGCTCGAGCTCTTTACAGTGACGCCGATGTTATCCTCTTGGTTTGTTCGCTTTGTACCTTATGCGAAGTATCAACATCAGTTTTCCGTGCGAAATATTCATGTGCAAGTACAATTGCAAATTATTTACAGGACAATCCACTGTCGATGTTAGATCAATACGTCGGTCAGCAAATCTTCGATTATGGCGTGAAACATCTTCTACTAAGAAGCGGTCGAACGGTGATTATGGTCACTCACAAGTTGGAGCTGTTATCGGCTGCTCATCAGGTTTTATTGTATTTTACATTCTTAATATTTTATGTTAATTATTTATTAGTGTTTTATGTTAATTTTTTAAAACATTAATATTATATAACATACATGTAAAACATGTTATTTTGTATACATTGTTAGAATAGAAATCTGTTTGATGAATGACTACTTTTATAACTATTTTTATTGGTATTCAAAGTTTTATAGGTATATTATTACATTTAAAAAAATATGGAATCTATCTTTTATCTTACATGTATGTTTTTATACAGATATTTGTATGGTCTTTTTATGCATACGTGTTAAAGAAATAATTTATATAGAAAAATATAAAAACAGAGAAGATAGCATAAAAGTTCATTTTCAGATAATTGTCATGGATGGTTGTCGAGTTCGCGCGGTCGGAACAAAATCCAGTATCGAGGATATAGATTCTGGATTGGCAGCGGAATGGCGAATTATGGATTCAAGACGCGAAGACGAAGATCACTTTCAAAAAACTACCAAGGATAGATGGTCCTTAATCAAACTAGTCTATAGACTGAAAAAAACGAGAAGACACGTTAGTGAAGGATCGTGGGTCAATCGCGATGCCTATGTGGTAAATGACAGAAAAACAGGATACATTAATGATATTTTTAATGAGATTTACACGTTGAAATAATTTTACTGTAACGCTAACGTTGATCTGGATCGGAAACCTTTCAGAATCCGCCATTATTCGTACCTTTAAGACTGCACCGAACAACTTTATCCGGATCGAGGTACTGGAGTCACGTTCTCATGGGTCTTTCGGTATCAACGGAAGAATGGGACACCAGGAAACGATCGAGAGCCCATCGCAATATTGTCAGATTGACGAGTCTCCAAGCACAGAAGCGACCACCACCGATTTTTCGACAGAGCAGCACGCCGACAATTCTCGAAAATCAACATGTACCACTGAGGTATGAACAATTATTTCTTTCTTTCGAGTGTATTGATACAAGATGCAATCAAATAAAAAATCTGACAAGTTAATTTTTTCGTAGATTATTTCGTTAAATTGACCTTTCTTCAACAAGAGTGTTATTATTTATAGCAAATTTTATATTTTTTACTTAAATATTTTTTTCGCGATTATAAAATAATTTATGTGAAATAATATACAGCTATATATGTTTAACAGAATAGATTTACTGTCTGGCACTTTATTTTCACATAGGGAAAAGAATAACACTTATGATAATGGACAACCTAACGGTGTGCTAAAACAATTCTTTTCTGCAAGGTTTTAAACTATTTTTTCCTTCACATATAATATAATATAACACGATTTATTGTCATGGCAAAAGTGAGAAAATAATAACGTAAACTTTAGGTATTTAGATGAAATGGTAATAAACAAAGACAAAAATGTTCTGTCTCGATTGATGTCAGGTTCTAACGAGTAATTACAATAGAATGAACCATGAAAAGGGAATTATAAATAAAAGTAATAATATATAAATAAAAAGTAATCGAAAATTAAGCATTTTAAAATTATCCCTTTTAGGATCACTCAACATCAGGATCAGCATCATCATCTTCCGGCAAAACGATTGTTATCGATGGAATCGCGAACTACCGTCGAGATGGATGACATGGAAGAAAGTTAGTTATCGAAATTATTTATATACATATGTAATATAAATGTTTCTTCAATTTTGTTACATGATTCCTTTTATATAATCCTTTCTTATGTTTTTTTCCTTTAAAATTTATAAAGGGTATTCGTTTTCTCCCTCTAATGTCCATGTCAATGTAGGAAATATCGATTAAAGCTAATAAGATATCAATTAAAACTAGTCTACATTAGTAAGTCTTTCTTTTAGCTTTGAATAACATAGATGAACAAGGCGAACTCGAAGTCGATGATAAAAGCGGACTGGTCACTAGAATGATTTGGATGGAATATCCAAAAGCCGCTGGATGGATACCGGGACTCGTTTTCGCCATAGCAGCGCTAGCCTTTCAAATCCTTCGCGTGTACACCGACTTCTGGCTGTCTGAATGGATGGAGGAAAGCATTCATTCACCGGCGAATGTAAATAGATATTTGAAATATTAATATCGTCACGAATTTCGACGAAAAGAATGTCGCATCGCTCAAAAATTCATAATTAGAAAAATCAGATTTGCGTCTGAATTAATGTCGATAATTAATTAATTACTGTCGGGCGCGCACATGAATATCACTGTCGAATAATTTACTACTATTACGAGAAGATTAGCCGATGTTTAAAAATCTAGTGGAGATTATTTTTACAGTTGAAAAAGATATGACACGTGCGGATGACGATGTCATATCTTTTTCAGAAGAGAATAATTTTAAACGTCGTTCCTTTTTCAGACGATGTCCTACTTTATGGTGTACATTATTATATCCGTGGGCTCCATTTTTTTATCAATGCTCTACAATGTATCAGGTCAATGGGCGGGTGCCAGAGCGAGACGAAAGTTGCATCAAGAAGCCGTTGCTGGACTTCTCGGCGCATCCGTCTCATTCTTTGAATACAATCTCATTGGAAAAATTCTGGGTAGATTTAGTGCAGACATGAGTGTTATAGACAAGGTAAATAGATGTACTTTGTACTAACAATTATACTTCTACTTTCGCAATCGATAATGTTAAATACTGTCAAAAATAATTAATGGATATATAAAGTCATTTTAATAAAATCTAAATTAATTCCTCTGCTGTTTTTCAAGAAAATGGCTACGGCGATCAAGAGATTGACGTCTTTTGTACTATTGTGCGGCTCAGTGATAATCATCAATATTATTATCTCACCGTGGTTCTTGATCACTGTTGTACCAATTAGTTGCGCTTATTATGCACTGCAAAAGTTCTACAGGCGAGGCGCCAGACATTTGCAATGTCTGGATGGCAGGTATTAATAACTCGTATATTAAAATATTTTTTTAAATACTTTTACAACATAAAAGAAGAAAAACGGAAGACTAAAAATTCTATTAACTTTCAAGAATTCTACAAATCTGGCGAATAAATAACGGGCAATAAATGATAACTATCTAAATAAAAGAATAATATGAGACAACACGTTTGCAATTTATAGTTTAATTGTTTTTATTTTCAATTTTTAATTTGCATTAATAATTATGTAAATTTTCATATTTCAAGTACGAGAGGACCAGTAGTCGCATATTTCTCAGAAACTTTATCCGGCCTTCCAACACTGAGAGCATTCAAGCAAGAGAATCGCTTCATGGGAGAGATGATGAAACGTCTCGACATAAACACCAACGCATTTCTCATTCTGAACACCAGCAGCAGATGGTTCGGCATCGCATTGGTAAAAACAACGAGTATAATAAATAAAACAAATATAATAAATGTTAAAAAAATTTAGATCAATTTCCAAAAACCAGTCTTCTAAAAACTTGATAATTGTAATTAATGTTCAGAAATTAGTGTTATCAACTTTATATTTGCGTATTGTCGCAGCTTTATTATAAATAATAAATGTATGTATTAGGTAAGTCATATACAGATGAGATTTTAATTAAACAAATAATTCTAGGATTATCTAGGCGCCGTTATCGTGGTAGTAGCCATCTCTACGACTCTACTTTCTGCGGAGTTGTACCCAGACCGTATAACACCTAAACTAGTGGGACTAGCAATCAATTATACTCTCTTAGTACCGATACTAAACTGGATGATCAAGTTTAGCGCAGAGATTGAAATATATATGGGGAGCGTAGCCCGAATTTGTACGTACAGGAACGCGCAATCGGAGAAACTTCACGAAAACGGTAAATTACTTTTAACCTGAAATTCCTATGCAGATTTATTAATTTACAAAATTATGAAAAGCTTATGCATGTGATAGTCGTTAAATTTTTATATTTCGTATGTATTTAAAGCAAACATCGGACGAAGTCTTTAAATGCATTGTTAGACTCGCGACACATTGATATCAATGAATATCGATGAATGAAACTTATTATTATATCTGATGTTACATAATTTTTTATTCGTGACGAGTGTAAATCGTATTCAGTAAACAAGTGATAATTTTCGATTTTGAAAATTGTATTATTAAATGTCGATTGACTTGCTGTTTCGTGGTAATTTTTTGTTTTCCGTTATCATCATCTGTCAGAACGATAAATATCGATAAAAAACGTCAATTGACAATTAATTAACTTCCGGAAACAGCTCGACGACTTACTTGTATATTATCGAAAAACCCGATATACAAAATAACGCAAAGGTATCTTTCGCAAGTCAACTGACATTTGGTTATTTTCCGTTACTTTTCTTATCGCACACGCGCTTATTTTATCTGCCTGACTATAGGTTTACAGGTGGCGAATGACTGGCCTAATAAGGGCGAAATAGTTTTTGAGAATGTTTCTTTGCGCTACGATGCAGATAGAAATCCGGTGGTCACAGATTTATCTTTGAAAATATTAGCTGGGCAAAAGGTAATTAGTAATCCGTAGATAAAACAATAGTGATATAATAATATAAATGAAATTATACATGTACAATATAATCTCTCTCTCAAGTTTCTCTTATTTTAATACATAATAAAATGGATATATATATATATATACTTTAATATTCGCAGTTGGGGATTTGTGGAAGGACGGGTAGCGGAAAATCATCGACCGTGATGGCCCTCTTCCAATTACTTGAGATCAGTCAAGGACGCATCCTGTTGGATGGAATTGACATCCGGCAAGTGCCTCTTCGAACATTGCGATCGCGGTTATCGGCCATACCGCAGGATGCAATAATGTTTAGCGGCACGATCAGGTACATAATACAGGCAGATAATACAGTCGCAAATCTCTCATTATTGCGAAACGTCCAGTCTTTAGCGCGGCTCGCATTTCACAATGTGTTGTATTCGCGTCGTATTTATCCGCTAAACGAAATACATAAGCGGTGTTTCATCTAAAAATTATATACGTCATATTTCGAGCTTGAAATTAATTACTGTCCATAGAGAAAATCTAGATCCATTTTCGGAACACGAGGACCGAGAAATCTGGCGAGCCTTGGAGCTTTCGCAAATCAAAGATGTCATAGCTTCGCACCCCGAAGGATTGAGTACGTAATATAATATAGTATAATAAGTGTAATATTAATGTAATAAATAGCACGACACAAAAATACGTTTAAAATAACACATTGTAATGTAATTAAAATTAATTTTGATGTAGATCTCGAGGTACGTGAAGGCGGCGAGAACTTTTCAGCTGGTCAGCTACAACTGCTTTGCATGGCACGTGCAATTCTTCAACGATCGAGTATTGTCGTACTTGACGAAGCAACTAGCGCGCTTGATACAGCCACCGAGAAGTCGCTCCTAAAAGCAGTTGCTGTCGCTTTCGAGGATAGAACCGTAATTACCATTGCGGTTAGTAACCATTCTATAAATTGGATGTTACCAAACGAACGATCGATATTTCAACACTGAATCGACTAACTTTTATTGCAGTTTGATTAATTTCTTTCCGATTATATCAAGCCATTAATTAAATGCTAAATCTACGTATTTGTTAAATTATCTCAGAATTATCTTTTGAATTCTTAAATGTCACGCACAAAATTTGAGATTTTAATAAGAGATTATTATAATATCAATTAAACATATTTTATGTATGAGTAATAAATAATTTTTTGAAAATTTTAATAATATTTTTGGAAATTATCTGTGTAATATGTAGATAAGTTAGAAATATCGTTCGTCAGAAAAGAAATTATGCAGAAATTTAAAAAAAACAATAAGCTAAAGAAGTGAGAAACACTTTCTAATATTTTTAAGAAACTTTTACTTTTAAGCTCTCGTTAGACAGGGATAACATTTTAACGAAACTAATTTTCTGCAGCATCGAGCGGCGGCTTTGTTAAATTGTGACCGCATCATTGTTTTCGATGAGGGCAAAATCATCGAAGAAGGTTCACCAGCAGATTTGATGCAAAGACAGGACGGAGTCTTTTCCGCGATGGTCAAAGCGGTCGAGCAAAGTAGCGAACAATGAAAACGTCAATTAACTTTATACTAATATATAGTACCGATTTAAGATAAAAACTCAAAGACTGCTTTAGGGTAGGAATGTGAAGTTTCTCTATAACGATGTTATAATAATATATAATGAGCTTTATTTTTAATATTAATCTTACTTATGTGACTAATTTGCTATTTTTATACAATATCTTAATTTTGTATCATAAATATACTGGTATATAATCATAATTTGTAAATATATAAGAGATCATGATTCAGTTGTATGTCTAAACGCGACACCCGGTATATCGCAGGATAAGAGTGTTAAACGATAATAATTACCAATATCCCCACGTCGTCGACTGTATCTACCACCGCAGAAAAGGTGAGTGTGTTTTTCTGTTAGTGGCACCGAGGCCGGCCTGTCGATAGCACCGGAGTTGTTTCGCTTATCAGCACTTTTCGGCTCCAATCGGATGGATCGACCGCGATGTCGATAAGCCTGACACGCGTGGAATTCGATATAAGGAAAAAGAGCTAAATGGACGTTTTATTGACACAATTAATCCATTGAGTTATCACGTGAGAGAGTTACTTTCATCGCCGGATGTGACTAATAAATTAATTAATTGATGGATTTTCGATCCTCTCGAGATAATTTGCAACAAAAAATTATTTAAGCGCATTGTATATAATTTACAATGGTAAATATTAGTGAAACTTTAACTAATAATAAAGGGACTAATAATAAAGGGCTGGATTTTTGATGATCAAGCCGATAACGTAATCAAATAGTTAAATATTTAATTTAAGTGACGGTTGAAATCCGAGAATCGATGACAAATGATTGATGATGAATCGTCATGCGATTATAAACAATTCAAAGTAAAAAAGTTACAAGAATGTAGTTGTGAACGTATCTTAAGGACAGTGTTATTTTCCTAAAGTGATTTTTACACTTTATTTATACATCGACCCAAGATCACAGAGATAATTGGCGGAGCTCAGGAACAACATTGTAAAGTTTGAGAGGCGAGTATTTCTGGCAAATTAATACATGCATTATTAGCAGATTTTTATCAAAATGTTAACAATTTTGACATATAGATTTATGTATATTATAAAAGTATCTCTGGGAAGCTTTTATACTCTTTCAGGATTTTATTAATAATTTTTATTTTTAAGCATGTAGACATAGTTGAGATTTAAGAATCTCCTAAATTAAATTATATAAAAATTAGAATCAGTTAAAAATTATATAAAAACTAGAAATCAATTTTCTTGCGTGCGAATATTTTGCTAAATGTTTTTATCTTCTATAGAAGGTCAATACCATAAATATTCCAAAATACATAAAAGATTGACAGCAATATTTCTCATTTATTTGGCACAAAAATGTGATGTAATCTTTAGATTTATAAAATAAAAAATTTATGAAATAAAAAATAAAATTAATATTATTACATTCAAATAATACCATATAATAATTTATTTTTTAACTGATTATTATAGAGAATGTAGTTTGAATAAATTGTAGTTATTGAAAGCAATCTTAAATAAAATTAAGCTAAATGAATCTTTTTCAAACAAGTTTTAGAGAAAAGAGCTCCCCTTTGTTTATCTAATATTGTTATCTAATTGTCAGTAAAAAAAATGAATGATAAGAAAGGAGGGTGATTGCTCATCTCGATCAATCAAAGCGGATAAATAATGTAATCATTTTAAAAAATAGACTAAAAAATTTTTAAAGAATTTTTAAATAGACAAATTTTAGTTACTACAAGAAAAATATATTGAAGCATTAAAATATAAATAGAACTGCACCAATTGTCGTGGTGTTAAAAAAAGCAAGGTACATAAGCGGTGAATATGATAAGAGACTATCACTACGTAGATAAGAATGAAGGAAATGTAAAGGCAAATGAGATCAGAAGAAAATTCTTTTAGTTTATTAATCGTCGGTGAATGAAAAGAGTCTTCTTCTGAAATTGTTAAGTGTTAGTCGATAACTAATCTAATTATTTAAGACATTCTAGAAAATGAATGTTTTTTTCTATAATGTTTTGCTTGTTCATAATCTTAGCAACAACATTGCTAAGATTAAGATATTGATAATATCTTCAAACAATGACGTACATATTACAATATTTAGTGACTTTGAACATTTATTTAATTGCTTTGTCAATGTTATTTAATTACCGTCGTCGGGTCGGGTGTCGAACTCTCTCGGAGTTGAGTTTCCTGATGTATATTGAAAATTTTAGACATGTATACAGTTTTCGTTCACTAATGTGAACGCAAAGACATTGCTGAATCAGCATGATAACACGCATGCAGACAGATATTACTATTCATGTTCGAAGAACATTTATTATTTCATATTCAAACGTTTCACTATACAACCTTGGAAATGTGAACATTGCGTGTGTTAGTAAATCAATATGTTTTATTATAAATATTTCTTGTTTTTTAATATGCAAAATAATATGTATAATTAGTAAATTAGTATTTTAATTTTGGAATATTTTCACATTCAAATTAATAGATTAATATTATTTCCAATTTGCACGAGGCTTTATTTCATCTAAAAAAATAATATCAAGAGTAATATACATATATTTGAATGTAAATAAAAGTATGTAAATATATTTGTTTCTTTAAATAGATAAAGATTAAATTATTAATTTTTTGTATAATAAAATGTTGGGTAATAAAACCTAGTAACTATCATGCGCTAATCTCTTGGCGAAATTAATTTTTAATAAATCACAAGCTTATCTTTCAGAAAAAAGCGTGGAAAAAAAGATAAAAGATTATGAGCAAAACTTTTAGTCGCTGCTCGACCCGTACACGAAACAGAGTAAACAGAAATTAAATTAATAATATTACTCAGCAGAAAGAACACAACACATTTTTCTTGATAGTTATAATTGCTTATACGAGCGACAAGGAGCACGAAGATGGTTTTATTAATGGAAAGAGAATAGACTCATTAGATAAGATGCTCGCGCGCCACATATACCTGCCTGTTGACACTGCTCGTCGCCGCTCTGTTATCGGCTAGATAAGATTTCTGCGTCTTTGTCGTACTTGAGGCATCAGTCGAACGCGCGAATTCGTGCGGTACACCTCCGTGCGGTCGTACATGAAAAAAAAAGACCTATGTCTTTTCTTCGCTCCGAGATTGGACGAGCGGAAAGCGCATAATCATCCTTGACATCACGTTTCTTCATCCTTCGAGGGCCTATCGGCGCAGGATTCTCGATCTATCTTGAAAGATTTTCCACGTCAACCTGAAGGGTGAGTCTCTCGAAAGGTGTAAGTTCTGCCGCACGTCATTGAATTCGTTCTGTTGAGAGGACAAAGACATGATAGACGTTTGAGTCCTTGCATACACATTTTTATCCACGCTGTCGATTATCTAATCGATCCACGGAAACGATTCGTGTTTCTGATACTGTTCTAGACTGATAAATTTCAAGATCGACTTGCATTCCAACACCGATAAATCAAAGAAGGTAACCGAAAGATAAAGTTTCCGTAATTTCATCAGTACCGCAGCGATAGACAGAATAATACTGCGAGAACATAAATACTGTTAATAACAGTACTCGATTTACACAATTATTTTTGGTACCTAAATTCAACGTTCTTGCATAAAAATATAAATTTGTTACGAATTAATATTATACAAATTATAAATATCATACTTTTTCACGTATCTAAAAGTCACCGATAAAAAATCTATTTTTTTAAATGAATACCGAATATTGATAATTATCATTACATTTTCAGCTTTCCTCATCTCTATTTGAGCACAAAATAACTTAAAGTGGTAAGCGACAAATCGAAAGTAAATGAAGCCACAAAAAAAGGCTATTCGTTACAAAGCAAATATCGTATGCACGTAACAGGCATGTGTGGCGTTAAGAAAAGTAATTACTGCCGTACACATATGTAGACACGGATGAAGTTAATTAACCTCGGCACCGGCTGTCGATACAGTTGATTAAACGCGCCTGTAATAAAGAAGCGCCTATATAACTGACGTTACCAAACAATATTGCCTTAATTGTTCGCGATACAAAATATATGTGCAGACCTCTTTACAAATATCGATAAAATGTCGGGCAGTGCTCGATCGTTCGTTACCTTAACACACATACAACACGTGTTATCTTTGCATTACGTTATAAAATATTTGCAAAACATAAAAATATCACATGAAGTAATAAAATCCAAAGCTGAAAGTTCATAATTAACATATATAAGAACATGTAATTATCAGAAGAAATGTAGAATGTACGAAAAGGATACTTACACTTTAAAATCTTGTCTCCTTAGACTGGATCTATTTAATTCGATTTTCGAGTTGAGTTTACAATTAGAAATTTACAAACAAAATTAATTTTTAGAGCTATGCATCATTTAAATATTAATCTAATGATTAATTATAAATTTATTTTAAATATTATATCATTAGTAATCGATTAAAAGCGATTTCAATAAATATTAAAAACAAAAGAAAGAAAAGGATCTAAAAGATTTTAATTAAACATTTTTTTACTGATTGTGAGAATAAATCGAATTCAAAGATTGCATTTCACGCTTTCAAGAAATGTAAATTCCAATTATTAAAATTGGAATTATTATTGCCCATGAACAATACATTCGATTCAAAAATACACATATCCAAAATGTTTTAAAGTTTAGCAAAACAGAAAATATTATATATTTTCGATTTATCCTTATCGGCAATTGTAACAATACATGTGCTTAAATATTGCCATTGTGTTTTCCGTCCGGGGAAAATCGACACGAGCGCATTGTGCAACAGATTACAATATCGTTACGTTACCGTCATTTCCGCGACTCACGACCTCGCAAATTTTTACATAAACAGTTGAACTAACTAAGAGACAAAGTGAAAGAAAAGTGTCGCTGTGCTGGCAAGTCACATCGAAGCGCGAACGACAGTTAGTCCCCTGAAACCTTAATACCGAGCCGTTAACGAGGCGTAGTCGTCATTTCAAAGACAGGAAATGTCATTTCACATTAAAAACATAAAACTACGTCTAATCATCAATCGACCGCCATTTTAATTCTCGTTTTCCTCGTCAGTTTTTTCCTCCATAAAATGATTCTATACTCTATGATGTACGAATTTAAAATATTTATTATATTGATTTCATTATTACGATACAAAATGTAAGTAATAATTAAACGTGTCAAACAAATACTAATGTGAATTATATAAAACAAATCTGGTGCCAATTATAATTATTTAGAGTCAAAATCGATATTACAATTATCTTGAATGAAAAAAACAGTATGTTTTTAAAACTCAAAGCAACATTTAAATTTTAAGAAGGAAATGATTGTTTAGACTGTATTTCAATCATTTATGGAAATGTAAATACAAATATTACATATTTAAAGTAAAGTTATTCTAGAACTTTTCAAATATGTTGTAAAGTTATTCTATAACTGACAATTAATTAATTAATTAATTATACTCAATTTTATTTTATCACGCTGTAAATTTTTCTTGCTGCGTGCAACGTGGATTTTTTAAATTTCTCTTAGTTATAAAACCCAAGGTGTTTTTTTTAATGCTTTTATATAATATTTTTTTATTACATAAAAATGTCATCTAATTAGTTCATACATTATGTGATACCGGAAGCACGGGGCTTTCTTATCTTTGATTTCTGGACGCGATGGCAAACGCGTGATTTGCCCGCTCGGATAACACGATGGTATCGCTTCGTTAATTATAGTTATATAATTATTTGTGTAGCTCGGTGCGATAGGATCTCACAATCGTGAATTCAATTACTTCACAGCAATACAATTGCTTGCGAATCACGCCTCTGACACAATTTTCCTATCGCAGACAGTTTCAAAACATTTATTTTTTATTAGCATGTTCTTGGGGGAAAAAACGATAAATTTAATGAATTTTTAAGAATCTTTCCGTAAAAAATTATTCATTAATTAATTAATTGTACGCAAAGTTTATCATGTGCATGTCGCAACGAACGTATATTCGGTGGATGCGCTATATTTAGGGTTTAAGCAATTGTTTGCTCGTGTGTTAATCAAATAGCGTTATCATGGTCCCAATATATGTAGTACATACATCCGATATGAGCCGACCTTGCGTGTGTTAAGGAGGTCACACATTATTTGTATTATACGACGAATACTGCGAATTAAGATTTTGTCTGCACCAGATAATTTGCGACTTATTAAAAAACTATGATAATATTTTAACAGCAATATAACGAAAAGCTATCGCGAAATCTTATAGAAACGTACGTGACATGTTGAATGAACTAACAAACTTAATGTGAAGAACACACGGAATCATATTTTATTATATCCTTTGGAAAATTGTAAAAATTTTTTCTTAAAGAAAAATAAAACAATTTTTAATTATAAATGATTGTAAAAGTTAGGAGGAGACTGGCTAAGAGTCTACAAATACACGGAACGGAAAAACAAAACTTTCAATAAATTTTAAATTATCAACTCTGTTATTTAAATTTAGTATTGGAATATATTTGGTGTGAGAAATTCAAAGATTTCTGAAAAAGAACAGTATTTCTTCCAATGTTGATAGAAGAAAAGTCATTTTATACCAAAATCACGAGATAGTAATAGTTAATATAACCGAGGCTTTTAAAGTCGTGAATAGTGGATGCATCTAAAAGATATCACCTCGAGATTTTTGCACTGTTTGCATATTAGTGATAAACGAAGTGACACCTCACGAGCCTCGTGAAACAATACCCGAGGGAAGATTAGAAGCGAATAGATACAGTATCGTGTGCATCTTGCAAAAATTCTAATAAAACCGAGTGAATCACTATGTCGCGTCAAAATCGATATCAACGTGGCCTGGATTACCGAATGATTTTACAAGATGTGCGCCGGCCTTGTCGCGGATCTTCTGCGAAACAGCGCTGCTGAGAAGAACAATGGTTATAAGCTTCTCAACTTTTAGTGAAGAATTGAAGATGTTCCTGTGGTATACTTGCATTTGTGTATATATGTACATATATGTAAAAATTATAATACATATAAATTATAAATATATATACATGGACTAAGCTATGTAACTTTTATTTTTTGAGAAAAGCGCAGCATGAATCTTCCAGCAGTACATAAAAACACAGACATCAATAGCATTTTTTAATGGATTTTATTGGAAGCATTTTATTGGAAGCATTTTATTTTAATAGAGAATTTATGAAAAGAAGGAAACAAAATTATTATTCGACTTATTTATTTAATCTTTCAACAGATGCACTAAAATTCAAGATAAATCTATAAAATCTTTTTTTAAGCATCGCATATGTGAAATTAATTGATAAACCATCGCGGAATAATTCATAATTGGAAACATTCATAATTGAAAGTTTATTGCAATACTTATAATGCACTTTGAGGTCAGCATACCTCTGTGATACTTTAGATTAGAGCTTCTTTCCAGAAAAATTAGCGAACTGGAACCTTAACAAGTAGGAGAGAATGATTGAGCTTGGTAAAGTCGAGAATATTCTCATCATGAACATGTGCTAATGCATGTGACGTCAAGGCACAATATATCACGTGCACCAAACACCATTAGCATAAGCATGTGACTGCTGTGGAAGCAATTGGCTCTCCCGCCGCGACCAAGTCATGAAAAAAGAACTGCGCGTCATGAAAAGTGGAGTAGTTATACGATGAATGTTCGCGAATGCGATCCGAACGAATCGAAGCGCTCAACGAAGGACTCGAGTGCTGGTCATGAGTGATCTCAGCGTGAAGAGATATCGAAGAATAATTACCTAAAAGCCGTTATGAAGAAAGAAACGTGACCCGTGAGTGAGTGACCAAAACAATCGTTACGTTCCGCTCAATTATTATATATTAATAATAATATATATATATCAATCTAATTCTTCAAGTCGAAAATAATTACTAGCGAAATACGTTAGGTGTATGTATATGTCAAATGGTAAAGACTATGAGTCATCCTAGATGTCAAAG
The DNA here is from genome assembly GCA_901521435.1 of Crematogaster levior. Taxonomy (NCBI): domain Eukaryota; kingdom Metazoa; phylum Arthropoda; class Insecta; order Hymenoptera; family Formicidae; genus Crematogaster; species Crematogaster levior. Next base: position 141,729 of record CABEGB010000224.1, on the reverse strand, counting down.
ACAATTAAAAATTATTTGTTCCTTAATTAATTTTGTCTATTCAGTTAAACTAATTGTTTTGCGGAAAAATAATCAGATCGTTGTGAGATTTTGGTTTTCGACAAACTAATGAAGAAACCTTCTTCTAAATATTACGATGACATAAGTATAGATAAAAATTACGTTGTGAATTAACATGTCATCAGCAGGAATGCAATCATATTGATAAGATAAGAAATATTAAAATATCTCAATTTACATATATATACTGTACAGTGTACATTTTGTGAAGACTTGTGTAGAACAAAAAGTATTGTGTAACAAAAAATACAATAAATGTTTTATTACTAGAAATTTTTAATATGTAATTTGCATGTTGTTTATCTATTCCTCTACAATGTGAATTAATATATATCTTCTTTCCAATAAAATAATTCCAACAAACTCTTTACTTAAAAAATATTGACATATTTAATAAATATTGACATATTTTTTTTTCAGGCGTCAAAAGAATTTGTTTTGGACATGCATTGGACGAAGATAACATGAGGTTCTCGTGCTTTCCGAAAGCCAATATCCTCGGGCAGAGGGGTAGTATTAATCTTACCCCTCTGCCGGACTATGAGGACTCTACCAGCTTCACTATAGGCGTCGTACGTCTTATTAACGTAATTCATAAATGAGTCATTCATCATTAAAAAGGACACGATTCCACGAAAAAAATCTATTTTTTAATTAAAAAACTCCGCATAAAAGTAAAAAGCTTTTTTTCATTCCAAAATATCATTCCAATTTTTATTAGATACGTCCGTTACCCGGTACCTTGCCTTCGCTAACTGTAAATGGCACTGGTCCATCATCGTCCGCATCATCCACTTCACTCACGAAAGTCATAGTATCATCACCGCCGCCTGAAGCCAATCATGTCAATCACCTCTCATCACATCAAGAACAGTCCGAATTAGAAGATGCGACCGCTGTGAACAATGGCGAACAACATGTGAATAATCCAAGGGGTGGCGTCATCGGAAGAACACCGACACCACCTTCGGCACCGACGCCCGTATACGAGAAAGATGCTAGGTGAACAAAAAAATGATAATAAAATTAATTATACATAAAGATATATAATTTATGATAACTAGTATTAAAACTAATATGGCACTAATCTAACAATAATTAATGAAAATAATATTAAATGAAAAATAATATTAATTTGAAAATTATAACTTTTTAAATGTAATTTATGTAATGTCCTAATTAGCATAAGTTTCGATCTTTTCGGAAAAATAGAAAGTAATATTTTCGCTTTTTTACTTTTAGGAGCGCGAGGCAAATTAAGAGGGCTATTTTGGAGAACGAATTTCTGGGTAATCTTGAAGAGAATCAAGTGGAAGCACTCGTCTCTGCTATGTATCCCAAACAAATTCCCGCTAATACTCTGGTCATCCGAGAAGGTGATATAGGTACGTCTTATATATAATTATTATATATAACTTGTATATATTATATTATATAAATATTAAAAATATATTATTAATATATGCCATCTCTATAGAACAATTATGATAAATATTAATGTGCATAGTTACATGTAAATTTTGATATTGTTCATTCGTAGGCTCGCACTTGTATGTGTCGGCGGAAGGAGACTTTGACATTTACGAGGGCAACAAATTCCAAAGAACTTTCGGACCAGGAGTTGCATTTGGAGAGATCGCTCTATTATATAATACAAAAAGACTTCGATCTATTAGCGGTATATGTGAAAAATGATTAGTTTAAAAATTAAATACATGTACACTTATGTTTATATAAATACTATAATAAATGAAAAAAGTTTTTTAGAACAAGATACATATACACAAATCAGTGATTTACAATATTATTAGATAGCAATATATTACGAATATTTAAAAGGTTAATAATTTTTTTGAGAATTTCTTTTGTCTTAATACTTATCCAATTTTGTGTCATTTCAGTAAAGAAAGCTGGAAAGGTATGGGTGCTCGACAGATCAGTATTTCTAACCATAATGATGAGAACAGCTCAAGAACAACTGGAAGGCAACATCCGTTTCCTCCAACGCGTTTCCGTTCTCCAGAAACTTCCGGAACCTAAGGACCACGTGCTCGCAAAGATATCTGATCTTATAAGAGTAGTAAGTAAGAAGATATTTTGTAGGATATCATTCTATTCGGTCGCTTAGTTTATAATGTAGCTTAAAAGACCGTTATAATAATCACTTGCAGGAATTTTTCCCAGCTGGAGCGAAAATACTGCGGCAGGGCGAGAAGGGTGAGAAATTTTATATAATCAGCGGTGGCAACGTACGGATCACCAAAGACACCGAGTATGGAGGCGAGGAGGAACTAGTGGTCCTCGGCAAAGGAGATTATTTCGGCGAATTGGCTCTCTACGATGACGAGGGAGAACGACGTGCCAATGCGATCGCGCTTGCACCTGGTGTCGAATGCTTGACACTGGACAGAACGTGAGTTCGATTAGTACACAGATCTCGTAATAATTAAACAATTTCTGAGTTCAACTTATTGAAACTTAAACGATCTCGAAAACAAAGTCGCAAAAGCGATTTGTATTTCTATGTAATATTCATGAATGATTTAATCCAGGATATCTGCCATTTATTTAAAACGAACATTTTACTTTATTTTATTGTTTTGTTTTATTTTAAGTTAAGGGTTACACCTATTTGAATTTTTGCATTTTTATTGGCTTAAATGATGTGAAAACATCTCAAAAATGATATTCAATCGTAATTTTAGTCCAAAAAAATTTTTAAATAACCTTTTTAGCTAAATTTGTGAGTCTACCTTTGATGCTCCAAAACACTTTTAAACTCTTGGCGCGCTATAGCAGCAGTTTGGAAGATTTAAGTCCCAAAGAATTACTTACGCGTTGTCTTGGAGCATAAATACGCAAAATAGCAATGAATCATTCAACTCTGTTGTTTGGACCATAGCGCCTAAATCAATATCTAGTGGCAAACATACTTTGGATGTAGCATGTGATATAGCCACGATTTTCTTCAATGACGGATTTTTAGGCTTGCTACGAATTATGAAAATGCTTCAATTGCCAATTAGCGTTGAATTACATAATTATTGCTTGACAATCGACGAACACCGTGTGAAAGCCGCAAATCGCTCATCATCAAAATTTGAAAAAGACGCTCGGCATGACTTAAAATCGTTAAGAAAAAAAGATGAGGATCAAAATCTGAACTTGGAAGGAATTCTTTATGGTCCTGGGATAGCAGAGTAAAGATAAAAATTAGCAAGCTCCTATTTTGAATTTTTCATGCAGTAAATCGTTTCCAAAACTTTGAACGCAATTATCTCAAAACCACGTTTTCAAATCGGCAGTACAAATAACTCTTTCAATTTTTATCCAATCGACTTACAATTTTAACTGTAGCTTTTTAGATAGATTTTAAAGAGAAGTACACACGATTTTTGAGATCCATTAATAATTACGTGTTTTATAAACATTTAAAGGTCGATTTTTGGTGAAAAACAAAATTTTGGCTTTAAACTTGTGTCAAATTGCAAAAATGATTATTTTTAATAATCGTGTGTACTTCTCTGATAAATTTAATGTAAATTATAAAAATAAAAATTTTTTTTTCCTAAGTGCAGAAATAAAAATGACATTTGTACTGCCGCAGACCACCTCCAAAAAGAAGACACGATGCTTTGAGTATCTCTACATCCGCCATTTTGAACAAAAATTAAAAATTATTTTGTATACTTCAATATATGTATAATAAACCCTCAAAATTTTATTTACATTGATTTATTTTATCACAACGAAAAATTTCTTAAAAAGGCTTTTTTCCGACCGTTCAAATAGGTGTAACCCCTTAAATTCAAAAGTTATGACACTCCTAGATTATTTGTTATATTTATTATTACCATGCAAATTACTTGTAAAGAAACATTCGGTATTTAATTAATAAACGATTTTAAGACTGTTCTTTTTACGTGTTTTAAATATAAACATGCAATATAATTCGGAGAAATTGCCAGGTCATTCCTGAACTATCTGGGCAGTCTGGATGAGATTCGTAACAAGGACTGGTTGGCGGAGTACGAAAAGCAAAAGCGTTCGTTGACCCCGAAGAAATGGACTAACGAGTATGCAAATTTAACCTTGATCAACTTTGAGACAAGGGAAACGTTAGGCGTGGGTGGATTCGGTCGTGTCGAATTGGTCACACTCAGATCCGATCCGAATAAGAGTTTTGCTTTGAAGAAACTTAAGAAGAAGGTCATGGTCGAGCAGCAACAACAAGAGCACGTGCTGAACGAGAAACACATTATGCAAGCGTGCGATTCCCCTTTCATATGCAAGTAGGTTGTTATTGATATCATCTTATATCAGCAATAATAGTTTTTACTAAATTGTTTACATTTTTATCTTTAATTTTACTAAAAGTATTATAATATGATATAAAACTATTATTGTTCATATAAGATGACGTTTCAAATCGATATAAAATAAATATAATAATATCTATAAACATGTTGCTAAATTGTAAAAATAATCAGCATTGTAAAATTTATAATAAAATATACAAATGAATTCTCAGAGGGAATTATTGCCCAATAAATTTTAACAAAGTAACTTTTTTGAGAGGATTTTTTTTTTAGATAATCGTAATTTTAGTCATATTAAAATAATTAGATGAATAATTTGAACTTAATATAATTTCGCATTTTTTCAGACTTTATCAAACGTACAAAGATAGTAAGTACGTCTATTTTCTCATGGAAGTATGTCTCGGCGGAGACGTTTGGACGACCCTTCAAAGGAGACGTTATTTCGACGATGCCACCTCACAATTTATGGTTGGCTGTGTGGTAGAAGCCCTCGATCATCTTCACTCACTAAACATTGTTTATCGGGATCTCAAGCCGGAGAATCTTATGCTCGACACGCGTGGCTACTTAAAGTTGGTGAGACATCAACCCGATTATTAACATCCGATATTAACATACAATGTCATACGATCATTAAAGTTTCTCAAAAGCGTATACTAAAGCACTTAGTCACTATTATCACAGAATGAGAACTCCTACAATAGAAAAATAATTTTTCTTCTCTAGGTGGACTTTGGTTTTAGCAAGAAAATTGGCCCGGCTAAAACGTGGACGTTTGCCGGCACACCCGAATATGTCGCACCAGAAATTATCTTGAACAAAGGACACGACAGGTGAGAAATTTAAGATTGTTCCAACATTTATTATCTAATTGTTATATTACTTGGTTTTTTATATAATATTTTTCCACCGCATTTGTTTCTCATTTGGCTAGGGCGGTGGATTATTGGGCACTAGGTATCCTGACGCATGAGCTTCTCGTTGGTAAGCCGCCCTTCCGAGGATCTGATCATATGACAACTTACAACAAAATTTTGAAGGGCATCGAGATGATTGGTATACCGAGCATCGTTAACAAAAACGCTAATAATATCATCAAAAAGCTACTTCGTTTGAACGCCTCCGAACGATTGGGTTATCAACGAAATGGGATACAAGACATTCGCGATCACAAGTAAGTTGTTAGAAAATTTTTGTAAAGAAAAAAAAGCACAAAATGCATGTTTTTAGAAATATTTCATAAGTTATATTGTATCTTTAAGAAACATTTTATGTTCGAAATACCTTTTAAGAAAGCACCTTTAAAGATTAGTTCTGTCTTAAAATAAAAGTTGGAAAGCTGCTTTCTCTTCTATAATAATATTATAATATGAAATATAATAATTTCTCTGTTACTTTAATAGATGGTTTTCCGGATTTAACTGGCAAGCACTTCAAAGATTGGCTCTACCGGCTCCTATTGTGCCAACGGTATATCTATCGTAAAATTTAATCTTAATCCATCAAACTTTTGCAGAGCTTATATTTTTGCTTACATTTAAACAACGCGCCATTTTGATTGTTTATTTCTTGCACAAAAATTTTATATTTGTATTAATATTTATTTTATTTTTGCATTTTTAGGTACGACATCAACTCGATACTCGGAACTTCGAGAGATATCCACCTGACCGCGATATTCCACCCGACGAATTTTCCGGCTGGGATTTCGAATTTTGAAAATATGCTCTTGATATAACGAAGCTACAAGATACAATAATTGCACGATCTTTGCGTTATTAATGTAAAAAATACATTTGTTAACAATTTATTGTTATAGAAACATTATAACACTTCTATTAATTGTTACCAAAAAATAATGACAAAGATAATCGTATCCACACGATTTCGAGATGTAAAAATGAATAAGCTGCTAATTGTCGATTAAGGTATTTGTTAATACTTAACAGTAAGTAGCCTGCCCAAAAACATTTTTACTTTGTATTTCAATTAGTCATTTTATACAAAACAGATTACAGAATATTGTCTTTTTAAAATCATTTGCTCATACAAGTCGTCGATTCACATAGTCAATTAAATTCTGTAACTGTTTTAATGGATGAATAATTTGTAAAAAAAAATTTACTTAATATAAGAAATTACATTGTTTCTTTATAAGGAATCGCTAATATTCCGGTGTATTTTAATTGCAGATGAATATACGTATTCTTTTAACAATATTCGATTTTGTGTTTAAAAAATCCAATATTTGTAGCATATTATAATGTAATTCTGTGTTGTTTTTTCTATAACAAGAACTTCAAAATTTTAAAATAGTTAAGTTCTGATTATTAAATATTACAAAAATATCATAAGATAATGATGCATCATCCCCCAAAAATAATTTTTATAATTGTATATATATATATACAATCAAAAGTTTCCCCGTGCAATTTTAAAATTCGAGAAAATAAATTTTGATGTTCCACTTCTTTTTTCTTTAAAAAACTAAATGCTTATCTAATTTTATTCAAGTCAAATATATACTATCATTAAAATTTATTTATTAATTTTGCAGTTCTAGTAAGTTACACTTTAAAGTATAAAATATTAGTTAAACTTAGGTATATTCATTTTTGCTTATTTTTGTCACATTCTAATTTCTCATAAAAGTTTCGTTCAATCTTATCAAGCTTCAATCACCAGTGTTTCTACTCCTAAACAATAATTTGTTTGAACCAAGGCTGGTGATTTGTCTCGAAGGCTTGACATTTGAACATTGAAGTTTCGAAGAATCAAAATTCATTTAACGTAATTGCACTACGATAGATACACATTATAAAATTATATGACAAAATCTAAATAAAATTATGTCGCTGAATTAAAAGTATGTCTAAAAATTTTAATTTTTTAAAATAAAATATCAATAAAAATCAAAGACATATTTTTTAGACATATTTTTAAAATAGTATTTAAACAAAACACAGAAGCGTCATGGCAAATAATTTTAACGAAATAACCGTTGAAAAAATTACGCAACAATTGAGAAATTTATTTGTAAGTTTTCTCTTTAAGGTTCATATCTTTCGAAGCTTTGAAATTAACTTTGAACTTCAAAGCTCTCTGAAGTTGTCAAAAGTAACAGGTCGAACAATAACAGCCCTTTTCGCATCCCGCTGCGCGGTTTTAAAAAAACCGCGTCGGCGACAAGCCGTCTTGCCGCGCCGACCGGTGGCGGACGGGAAAGGAAGGGGGCGCGGCGCGCGCCGCGATTGGCCGACGCGCGCGACCGCATTTCTCCATCAGCTGTGCGTAGTGGCGCGCGTGGTCGGCCCGTTCCGCGGGCCAGTAGTGTGTCGCGGGCGATTGTGGGCAATACGGAGTCGTGCGCAAATGGCGTCGCCGTGCCATCATGAGCGAATGTGTGCCGTGCAATAACGCGTACGCGCCGCGTACGGGCGCGGCGCCTCGCGACCCAGCCTGACGAGCCGCGTGCAGCGAACGCGAGACTCGTGTGTGCTTGACGAGTTGTCCTCCCCCTCGTCGACCGACGTGATCGGGGAGAAATAATTTTCGGAGCGTGTCGTGCCCCCCTCCGGGGCCAGCCACATCGACGGTAGAGACGACCGGGAACGGACGAAGAGTTGTGAGATAGGTCGAGAAGGTGAGTGCGATGGAGGCTCGTCTCGCCCCAGCTTTGTCCTCGTGTGCGTGCGTACGTGTGTATGCATGTGCGCGCGATTCATCGTAAAGCACGCAAATTGTTCCCGCGGGATTGGACCAACATCTGGCGCGCGACGTCATACAGATACGTGCGCCGTTTTCCTCGATCATCGCAAAAACTCGCCGTGGTCGCGAAACGAGTGATAATGACTCGCGAGCGCGGAGGCTTAACTGCGCTATTTGATCCGTGGGCGGCAAGAAAGAAAGAGAGAAAAAGAGAGGGAAAGAAAGAACGAAACAGCAGCAGTAGCAGTAGCGACGATAGAGAAACGTGCGGGCGATTTCCATGTAACGCGAAGTTAGTCTCGCGATAAGAATCGTGGCGCGAAGCGGAGTGCCAGCGCGATAAGGAGAGCTCCGTGATGTGCCTGAGTCGATTTCGAACGAGCGTCGAACAGTGAAAAGAGAGAGCATGTATAAACAGACGGGCGGGAAGGGCGACGGTACATGAAAAATTACGGAGCGACACGGAGCCGTGTGTTACACACACACACACACACCGTCGCTTCGTGCGTGCCATTGTCGTCCGTTTGTTTAGCTACACGCTATATTCTTTGTTTTCTTCTCCCTCTCGCTCCTCTTCCTTGGCTGCGAAGCTCTCGCGATGTTGAAACAGGCGTTTCATTGCGCTGAGGAAGATAGTTTTATCTTCGCCGCGGTTTTATATCCGCCGATCTTAACACCAGAATCAAAAGGGTCCGAGTAATTTTTTTATTAAATTTATTAATGTTTTTGTATATAAAAATATGTTAACGCTTTTCAAATCTTTCTGTCGCCAGTGAATATTAACGGAATGAGGGAGTTCCAGGTTCGAATCCTGGGCTGAGGTAATATTTCTCGCAATAAATTCTTCACCCGATTTAGGGCCAAAAATTAAAATCGATTTTAAAATTAGCGATTTTTTAATGTGCGACAAATCTAGTCGGCGATACGCAGATAATTTGTCAGACGGGTTGATAAACAATTTAAATTTGTTTAATAATAATATATATTTTGTATATATATAATATTACACACATTTGAAAAAAGAAAATGAAAGGGGAAGATAAATGAATCAATTTATAATAATAATACACAGATTGTAACAAAAGTAATGAAAAAAATCATATTTATATGAAAACATATGTAAATATGTTATAATAGTTGGTAGCTCTAGTGTTAAGATTGTTTTAAATCCCCATTCGAAATAATCGCATAGCGTCTCAAAATACTTAAGAAGCTGTGAGGCAGGAATCTTTCTTTTAGAACCGCCTATTCGTAAATATCATGCGTGTACCGCTGCCAAATTCTCCGTTTTCCCCATACGCGATATTCCGACGCAAAATGACGCTGAGGAGGCAACACGTTGTAAACACGCGTGCTCGACCGCTGTTTTCTGCCTCGATGATTCTCCTTTAGAGAACTCAATGGAAGGTAGAAATTCCTGAACCTGCGTGTCACTGAGAGAATTACTCCTGTTTGTAAATATATGAGAAACATTAGAGACGTGTTTGGCGTTTCTACCGAATCAAAACAAAGTAATGACAAAAACAGCTGTACGAAATACCACGTCTTTGTGTGTTTTTTTTTTTACATTATTTCATTTAAAAAGGTGATGTCGAGCGTTTCGAAGCAAAATTTAAAATTCTGTATCCAATTGGAAGTCTCGAATAAAACTGATCGTTATTAAATTATTGTAAATATAAGAAAAACGTAGATCGATGTTGGAAATAAGGTCGAATACTAATTAAAAATAATTCGACATTATTTGACCAATAACAAGAATAAATCATATACGGTTAAGTTGGATCTTGTCTGCCTAATGATACTTTTCCACGTGAATTTATATACATTTTTCGCTTAGCAAACTGAGCACCAATCACTATATCTTGAAAACGCAATCTCATGCTAAAATGTATTTTACACCTAAATATAGTAAGAGTGACATAACGAGATTTTCCACTAATCTAACAGTGGTCAGTCAGAAATAACAGCGTTGTTTTTCCCGCTAAATCAGAGAGATGTTAGAAATGCGTCGTTGTTATATAAAACGTAAATCAAAATTTTATTAACACTCATCAGTAATGCTATGAATTTTTTTTTATATTTAATTGAATAATTTAATACTTTATCTCGTAATTGCTCTTGATCGGTATTCGTTACCCGTCACTTTCGAGCAAGATATTCTTGTACATAAAATAAGATCCCTGTCTTACACAATAATTGTAACTGTAAACACTTGTTTCTTTATCGTATCTTTATTCGGATTATCTGGATAATCCGAAATCTAAGCGATACACGCGCGTACGAGCGAGCGAATAAGGCATTTGACTTCGTCCTGCGATAGAGCTCGACAGGGTCAAAGGGCATTAAAATGCTTTATAGATAACGAGAGGTAGTGTATTACGGAATAGTATTGGAAATGACTTGTCGAGAAAACGGAGAAATAACATTTTATAGAAAATAAAAAATAATGGCATATTATGTTAATTATACGGTTAATATATTTCGTATGTATTAAAAACTAAAACTCTTAAAAATTTTTTTCGCTGCAGCTTTCTTGTTTTTAATACAATTTTAATTTGAAGTACTAAAATATGTTAAATTTGGAATGATAAATTTTCGATGTGTTTGCTGTAGAAAAAAAAATCACCTACAAATTGAAATTTTCAACTCAAAGAACGTGAGATTTAATTTTTATGTTATTGAAAATTAAACTTTTTAAGAGACTCATCATAGTTCGAGCAACGATATTTCCGAGAAACGACGTTTCGGAAAATAAACAGTTAACGAAACTCACTTTGACGATACGTTGCTGAAATGAAACACGAATATACGAAGGGACTATACGTGCCACGTACATAAATTATCATTTTCTACGTATCATGTTGTGCGCACGATTTGCAATGGTAAGACACCTTCACATTTCTCGACATCTAATGCCATATCGCTGAATCCGCTCGCTGGAAAATGACACGTGAGCTGTCGCAAGTACTTGCGTAAGATTGCTGAAGGAAAAAAAGAGCAATTTACCTGACCCGTATGAACTTACTTATGGTAATCGGCAATCATATGATCAATCAAGTCGTATAATCAGAATCTTATCTATGAAATAGAATGTTACTTCCTGTGGCACTTCCTTGAAGTACTCCAGAATTTAATCTGGCTGGATAATAACGAACGGGAAGAACCCGTGGGAAACCGGTTATAACGGGTGATACGGTATTTTCGCTTCGTGTTACTTGTAATCGGTGTTAATAGGTCGTCTTAAGCCCGTATCAGACTACAAATTAAGATTGACATTGAAGATTAAAATTTGGCTAATTAGAGTAACGTTTTTAAAACTTAAGATTAGTTTTCTTTATTTCTTATCAAATTTTCAATCTCAATCTTAATTTGTAGATGTGACTGACTGATTACTGATACGAGCTTTGATGGAGTTGAATCGCTTCGAAATTCTTGTTTCGTCACAACGTGGAACGTAACTTGGCCCCCTCGAAGTTACAGTTTCCCCTAATTCTATTTTTGTGGCGTGTTATTTATTACACTCTGATAAAATGATTGAGTCCTATGATGAAATTCTATGATGAAATTAAGAATATACGCTAGAGAGAGAAGAAATGAAGGTCTCTACAGAAATCTCGAAAGCGATTGGGAGTGGCATCAATAGTATCATATCAGTACGATAGCACAATTAACACGTGATTAAACGTTGATCTAGCCAATGATGCGAACTTTTCGTGTGTGGCTTATTTGAGAATTATCTCTCGTTTTACTTTATTTCTTGAATGACATGATTTTAATGATAGTATAATTAAAAAATCGAGTTATAATAATATCATTAGTATGTTATTGAATATCATACTAATATAATCGATTAAGATAAAATAAAATACAATAAAATAGAGATCTAAGATCCATATAACTATATTAGTATGAATATTATATTGATACCAGTATCACAAATGACAATAATAATGATCTTAATTTATTGACGATTGCTTTTTTTCTGCATGAGAGTGTAGAGAAATTATCTTTGAATTAAAGTAAATATGAAATTCTACAAATTCCATTAGACTATAAATAGGACATGTTTTCCCATTTAATCCACTCAGTTAACACGTGAACATATTACAAACAAACCTTCTCCCTTACAATTTATCTTATATTTGCGTTTAGATACATTCGATAATCTTAAATTAACAACAGAGAGATGAGATTAGTTCACCCTGAAATATATTACATCAGAGAATTAAAACAGGTTCTGCTCGTGAGATATTATCGGAGACAGAAGACTTCTATCTTGAAAGAGAAAATCAGGTTTCTTTCTCATTCACAACTATTTCAAAATCATGTCATTCGAGAAATAAAGTAAAACGGGAGATAATTCTCAAATAAGCGACACACGAAAAGTTCGCATCACTGGCTAGATCGACGTTTGATCGCGTTCGTCATTATGTGGGACACGTCGTTACGATGAATTGCCTCGGTCGCGTTTAATTTTATATATAGGTGTGAGAAGTTACTGACCATTGAGAATTTGAACGTATTGAAATCATAGTAATCGACGTAAAAAAAAACGGCCGTCTTTTCATTAATATGGTCATTCAAATGACGGGAGATTCCGCTTGCTCCCCGTCACGTGTTACTGCGAAGTAAGCTTGTTAATCGCGTATCGACAGGAAGCCTGGCGCCAGTCAGAGATTCTCGTATCCTTTGAACCGAAGACGAACTGATAAATTGGTATTAATTACAAAGATTAAAATTTCTTTTTCGTTTTTTATTTTATCATACGATTATAAATGTATCATACGTTACTCACTTCTTAATTCGTGTGCTGCCTGAAAACGTTTAAACGTTAACGTCTTGTTGCGTTATTATCGAAGTAATATTATAGCGAGCATGTTGCACTCGACTCATCTACAAAAATATCATCTAGGCACGTGTTCGTTATCGATTTTATATTGACAGATAACGCTTTAAGTCGTATTGATCTTTTATAGCTCATACCTCGGTACACGCAACACACATACTCTCTCTCTCTCTCTTTTTCCCTCTTTCGATACTCGAATATGTATACTTAGAAAAAAGGAGTGCGTTGAGCTGAATTTATCACAGCTCGATAACTGGGACTTGTTGTGTCTTGAGCTTTTTTTCTATCACCCAGACTTCGCTGTGCGCAATTTCTTGAAATGAGGTCTATAATCCTACTACATACAACCTACCACTTCGACAATCTCATTTTAGATCGCAAAACATAGATAGGTAGAGCAAAAGTCTTCGATTTCGATTTTTAAGTATTGTTAAGTATGTCGTCAAAATATGAATATAAATATAACTTGTTTACAATCGGTGAGCTATGAAAATTTTTGATCATTTATATTAATCAATAAAATAAAACTTCTTAAATCTGCCTTATTATATTGCAAGGTACATTTCTTTATTTCTTTCTCTTTCAGTTGTGTAGAAAAAAGTTGATAAAAAATTCTGTTGAAATCATAGATTTTTAAATAATATTTTATATTGTTATCAATTTTAATTGATATTCTTATTGTCATCGGTCAACGTTTGTTGCATAAATTGGGTATAAATCGCTTAAATTATTTGGCAAAAGAAAATTCAGTATTATCGGTATCATTATCTCGCAGTTAAATGCCTTCGCGTTCGTATTTCAACACCACTCATCCTGAAGCCGATCGAAAACGTAGATTCGCGAGGTGAGATTCGCGTATCGAAGGGACTGCTCGTGTCCGCAGGGAATCGGTACCGAGATGCAGGCGGAAATGATGTACCGAAAACCATCGGCGATGACGAGCCAGGGCGGTTTTCATCGCACTGGGAACGATAACGAGCGGCAAAAAAACGGCGGACGGGATTCGCGGGAGGCGATACACTCGGGCCACTTCATGGTGTCGGACTTCGAGGCCGAGGCGCAGGATGACGAGGACGATCTCGCCGTGCCGGTGCCGGATCAGGAAGTGCAGACCACCAGATTCTCGATCACCATCCCGCCTGGTTTCTTCCACGATAGATTCGCGAGTTCGTTTAACGACAGAAGCACCTCCCAGCAGCTGAGCATCGAGACGTCCTTGAATAAGCTCTTCCAGTGCATGTCCCTCGCCTACAGGTGAGTTCCTCCTTTTTTCTGGTGATTTCTGATGTTTGTCGAATAAAACGTTACAGCGCGTGTGAGACGTAAAGTTTTATTCGATCCATAATCTTACGAATTGCTTCTAAACCGTTAAAATTTTTTTTAAATCACGCTTTATGTACGAAGCACTGTAGGAATTTAATCATTGATTTCATATTTATTTCTTTGAGAAAAAAAATCCAAAATAATATATATTGGATTATTTAATGTCTACAAAATTTTTTTTGTTAAAGAAGACATTTATCTTAAAAGAATATTGAAACATTTTTTCTTTTAGTTTTATATGAGCAATGTTATATTGTACATTAGTAATGTAACGTTAAATTAAGTATATACTTAAATTAAAAGTAAATACAAGTACACAAATTTGTTTCTATTATAAATTTCTGTCTTTTTATAGTCAATGTAACGAAAATTCAGTACACAAATTTTGCAATATCACAAACTTCGAGTAATCCACTGAAAAAATTAAAATTAAACTGATGATCACATTTATTTCTTTTTAAAGAGATTTCTTTTTAATGACTAAAGTTTTTTCAGTAAACTTCAGTAACTTTGTCGTATAATTCAGTTATACGAGATCAAAAAGTACAGAAAAAAATGCTCTCTTCAAAAACATGTTCGATAACCGATATCGCAAAATTAAATACGATGAAATATGCATGCTAAAGATAGAGCATTTTAATTTCACTTTCGACACTTCGTTCGTTTTCCCTTTCCGCAATACAGTCTATCTTTTCTTGCTATAACTACAAAAAGCTAAAACAGGTCTTGCATCCGCGATACAATTGTATACCGAAGGAAGAGAAGTGTTCTTGTTTAGAAGAGAAAAACGAAACGGCACGTATTGCTCGGCAACCGGACAAATGCTGCCCGGTCTGAACTGGCCGGTAGCATTCCCGCTGATGAAAGACAATTGAATTAATGAAAGAGAGGCCGTAGAACCAAACGACAACACCGCAATTAAGCGCGGCCTCGCTAAAGTCGCGCGCAAACGTCATCAACGAATACACGGCTTCTACCGACAATTTCCGTTTTCCCTTGCGCCGCGGTTGTTTCCCCTTGCCATGAACTTAAAGTTAACCCAGGTTTAATTACTCTTACTGACATCCATCTCATTTCAAAAATCAAATTAAAAAGAAAAACGTTAACTCGATTAACTTTTTTTGATTTACGAAAGTCGGTAGAAATAGATCTTTTTGTTTCTTCCTCTCATTTCGCATAGATTTACATAGTACTTCTTGCACTGGTTTTTCATATAATATTTTTTTGTGACGTAGACTGTTTACGTAGACTTTATGTATACATATATCACGCTAACATTAATTGTGATAAACGGAAGATAAGAGGTACAAAAGTATTACAACATTCACAAAAATGCTGATTTTTATTTAATTAAATAAAAAATTAGGACGCCAATAAGAATTTACAGAAATCTGTTAAAATTGGAAATCTCGCGAATAATAAAGAATTGCTTCATGAAACATTAAAACTAAAAGAATATGCAGAAAATAATTAGCATCATGAAGAAAGTAATTTTATGATGAGGAGCTGAAAAATTTAATGCGCTAATCCGTTATACAAAATATGTTTCTTATGTGCTGATGTATTTAGTGACGTTACAGCTGATTCATTGTGGCACGCTTGCAATAAAAATTATTATAGTGGCTCGTGTGGTTTTAACGATACTTACAATTAGCTACATTTGTAGCAAAGCCATGTATAGCTGTTTTTGGTTAGTCTTAAAAAAGCTTTGATCAAGTTAATTAATTCATAACTAAACTGATTACAATGACATTTTCATGCGATTTTCATAATCCTTTCAACGTATTTACCAAGTATGATTTGCTGACAAATAGTATAAATTTAACACTAATTAAATAAAGGACTGTTTTATCTCTCTTAGCAATATATTTCCATAAAAGAATTTTTTTTAAATAATAGAGGCATTATGAATATTATGTTTAAAAAAATAAAATGTTCTTTGAGATAATAAATTCCATGTTTTTTTACGCGGCATATTATATTATTTTATCATATTTAATTTAACGACTTAATATTATATAAGGCCGCAAGTCAGAATTGTCAAGAGAACAAACATCATAATTTGAAGGTAACGTCAATAATACAATTCGGTCGATGTATCATACGAATATCATGGTATCATTGATACAATGTAATTTCAATCAATTCCAACGGTAAGTCTAGCGCCGATAACGTGCTACATCGAGGGGTTGATCACTGAGGTAATTTTTGTACAAGGGTAATCCAAAAGAAATTTTGGGTAATACAAGGTAAACTTTTGGTATTTCTAAATAATCTTTAGCACTCTCAGATGATTTTGGGTAATCTCAGGAAATCTAAATAATCTAAGTAATCTAAAATATCAAATAATCTGTAGGAAATTCTAGGTATTCTCAAGTCTTAGACTACCCTGATCTGAGGCAATCTTAAGTAATTTGAGGTAGTATTAGGTAATCTTAAGTAATTTGAAGTAATTTAAAGGTAATCCGAATTAAGGGTAATTTTTGTACACTAGAACCACTAATGACCAACCCCTCATGCTACATAGTATCGACTTCTGTTCTTAATGCTTTGATAAAGAGGCCAAATTAATTATATCTTTAGCGAAAGTCTGGAAAGTCGAAATGACTCGTCTCGTAATGAGCGATAAGATTTGGAAGAAATTGTGCTCTTCCCCTTAATAAATATCACAATTCAAATTCGGAATGATTAAAAATAAAACAACTGATACAATGTAAACGATGATACAATAAAAAACAATACCGCAAGTTAAATCAACAAAAACATTCTTTTTATGAGTATTTCTAACAAACAGGAAGCAAAATTAACTTGTCTTGTAATAAAAAATCATTTAACTTTAGATATTCAAATATTATATTGTTTGTACTAATTTGTGTAGCTAAAAAAATTGTATTAATAATAATTGTATTAAATATTTGTAAATTTTATTAATCACCTTTTAATGTGAATTATTTCTGTTTTACTTCTTTTTCTTTAATCATGACCATTTTGAAAATCAAACGAAAATTTAACGATCAACTCAATGAGAACAGATATATGTATGTATACACGGAAAAAAAGATTAGCTACTATAGCAAAACTACTTGTAAAATATGGACAGTTAACTATTATTTATTTACAGCGAGAGCTATAATTTTGCAATAGTAGCAAAATCTTTGTCACCTCTAATAAAAGATTTTGCTAAAGTATTGACAAAGTTTTGCTGCAAAATTATAGCTCTTGCTGCAAATAATAGTTAGCTGTCCATATTTTACAAATATAATAGTTTTGCTATAGTAGCTAATCTTTTTTTCCGTGTATAGCACACCAACTCTCACGTGCATGAATTTGTATAATTAGATGTTGATCTAATCGAGACTTGTTAGACTGGGCGTTGTATTGCGGAAAATAGAATAAATGAACCGATTAAGAATCAGTTTGCACAGTAATAGCTACCGATTGAAACGTATCTGTTGAGCTTTTTCTTGAGATAGCGTTATTATTTCGACACAAAATTCACGATAAAGTTAGATGAAGTTAAAAAAGTGAATTTAGAATAGTGCCCTTCGAGTGCTTCGAGCATTTTTCTCCTTGTGATACAATGACATCGACCTATAGTACTATCGATTGGTTTTCAAATAATTTCTTTTTGCAAACATCTTGCTACACAAACTCAATTCGGTACGTAAATTTTCTTAATCACAATTATCGCTTTGATCTTAATATCGAATTTTACTGCATGCTTATCGCATTAAAAGCCGAATGAATTAAACTGGATTTTTTGCGAATCATTAAATTTATTATATCATAGAAAACTACATTCGCTAATATACTTATTAAATTTGAAAAATTTTACTATAAGATTCTGTAAACCGCGTTAAAATTAAATTTGTATTGAAATATTGAAACTAATGTCTCGAAAAACAAGATTAAATATATGATAATAAGATATTAAAATATTATCTCGGAAAATTATACATATAGTTAATCCTTTGAGGTATAGTGGTAAGTATACTTACCACATTTTTATTCTCACATTTTCATGAAATATTTTCTATTTGAGGGATTCTTGTCGGGTTTTTTGCATTTTTTAGGTTCTTATATGATACAAAAACATACATGGATGGTTGAAAAGTATTTTGCATAAGTTGTAAAGTTATTATAAATAAACAAAGTGTAAAAAATACTCATTTTTCCAGAAAAAAATCATTTTCCACGAACTATGAGGGAATTTTCCACTCAAAATCTATATTTGGGAGTTTTTGCGGTTGCTAATTCTAAATTTTAAGTCGGAAATCCAAGATTAATTTTTTTTCTATTTTTTGCCGCCATCTTGAATCTACCATTTTGAATTTTCAAAATCTGATAACGGATTCGTAATTAGCGACCCTAAAAACCCCTAAATACCAATTCTCACCAATATTATCTTGGTTTTTCATTTTTTCGGCCGCAATCTTGAATCCGTCATTTTGCATTTTGAAAATCTGATAACGGATTCGTAATCAGCGACCTCAAATACCCTTGGAAATAAATTTTCATGAAATTCGGATTCTCTGAAAAATGCGTGCCTCAAAGGGTTAAATAAAAAAATGTTAAATCTTGTTATTATTTAACTTAATTACAAGTTATGATTAATTACAAGTTATTATTTAAATCTTTGATGACCCAAAAAATAGAAATTTATAGGTATGCTCTTCGATTTTTTTACAAAAAAAATTTGTATATAGTTATTGACGTTATATTTATATATTCTTTTATTTATTCCTTTACTTCTATATCTATTCTTGATACATTAGAGCAAATGATTGCGCAAATCAGCGCATCATATACGTCAGTCGACAAAACAGAATTAATCTTTGTAAACTTCTGATTGCGTTCTCTATCACATCATGCTACATTCGAAAGAAAATATCAATGAATATTACGTCGTTAATCCTATTTTTATGAAATCGACAGTACACGCGTTAGCGTCCGTTCCAGCCTCGCACGTGTTGTATAATGCACATTAAAAATGCAGCTGTTGTTGAATCAATCGTAGGATTATTCGCAGCAATGACGCAGAATGAGAGCATCTATGCTCGGCAAAAACTTATGCCGAATTGCGAAAGATAATACTTACCTTCCTTCCTTCAGTTACCTTCCTTTAGTTTCTTCTACATCCTTCGGCGGAATGATTTACGGCTGTCGTTGTCGGCGGGAGATATATTTCCTCGAATAATCTGTTTATTTGTCAAGGACTTAAGCAAATCCACATTCTGATAAAATGTTAATTGTAAAAAGTCCAGAGTCATCATTAATAGTAACTCCTGATTTATTATACGTTGTAACATTTAAAAAAATTTTTTTTTTCTTTCAAAAATGGAGAAATCGAATTTATACGGTCGCTCACGTAATAATTCTCATAGTACATCGGCAGCGAACGAATCTAAAATTTTTCCTTACACAAGCACCAGTTATTCGCGTCATAAGAAAGTTTGCTTTCTTTGCATGCTATCGCTTTACGGCTTACATCAGCGTATCTGACGTCTGTTGCATCTCCGCAATCGCCATTAGCGAAACGCATATTAAAAGTGATGACAGTTGCTTGAAACTTGATGCATTCGACGGTTTCTGGGTCAGGAATAATCCACGATTACAGGCTTTTCGAGGGATAATCAAAGTACAGTGGCGTGAATGAGCAACAAGACTGCTTTTGCCTCTCAATCAACACCGGATAAACTTTTTATAGGCTCGGTTTTTCATCCTGCGGTTAACTGTTAACGAAAAGGTTAATCGATTCCCTAGCTTTTTTTAAATATTATTATCTAAGAAGAGACAAGAAATCGATTAACCTCGAATGTTGGCGATTAATTACAGCAGTGCTCGGAATTATTTCAGCATTTCAACCGATTCTCGTATGTTGACGCCTCCTTGCCTCTCCTCACCGCGCGCTCCGCTACCGCTAGGGCCAGCGCCGTCGAGCCTCAGGAGCGGTACTATCCAATTTATGAGTTCTTTTTCCCTCGATTATTAAAATTTCAGAAAAAAATTTTGTTTTTAATTATTGAAATATTCAATAGATTTTTACATCACCCGTGGGGTACTATTGCTGATGCGTTTTTTTTAGAGTGGTTACCCCAGTAGGCCTATTCCACTATAGAAGAAAAAAATTTTTTTTATTTAAAAAATGAGAGATAAAGAAAAAACATGAAAAAGATAGGATTATTCTAAACTAGATTTTCTTGGCCTTTCAGAATGAACAAGTGATGCAATATCTACGTCGATACTTGATGAACTTGTCCGCATCAGTGAAGATAATGTTGCATCATTTAAGGAAGAACGTTTATCTGCTTTTATATTTTTTATTTTGGAAAATGAGCATTCGCACAAGTATGTGGATCCAAACATTGAAAAAATATGTAAACCTAAATTTCTTAAAATAGGATATACCAATCTATCTAAAATTTTAAAAAATTCTACACCTTTTTCTGGTCGGAATTTTAAAGAAAAATCATTTTTTCAAAAAATTTTTTTCTTCTACAGTGGAATAGGCCTACTTGGGTAACCATTCTAAAAAAAACACATCAGCAATAGTACTCCACGGGTGATGTGGAAATCTATTGAATATTTCAATAATTAAAAAAAATTTTTTTTTCTGAAATTTTAATAATCGAGGGAGAAAGAACTCATAAATTGGATAGTACCGCTCCTGAGGCTTGACGGCGCTGGCCCTAGCGGTAGCGGAGCGCGCGGTGAGGAGAGGTAAGGAGGCGTCAACATACGAGAATCGGCTGAAATGCTGAAATAATTCCGAGCACTGAATTACAGAATGAAAAACCTGACCTTGATAAATACGTTCCGGCATCCTTTGAAAACGTGCTTCCTTCAGAAGCATCGGAGGACTTGCCCGGATCACCCTGGTCGTTGTCGTCG
Organism: Crematogaster levior; assembly: GCA_901521435.1. Taxonomy (NCBI): domain Eukaryota; kingdom Metazoa; phylum Arthropoda; class Insecta; order Hymenoptera; family Formicidae; genus Crematogaster; species Crematogaster levior. Next base: position 120,579 of record CABEGB010000224.1, on the reverse strand, counting down.
TCGGATCGGTGAATCACGAAAATGCGAATCGCACCTAGATTACCGTAAAAGCCTCCTCTCCTCCGTGTGTGTCTTTTATCGACCAAGGCCACTGCGTCATCGTGAGTACGGCGTGTAGTGTGTGTACGCGCCAGCAACGTAACACTTCCGCACGAGCAACAAGCAAGGCGTGAGAGACCGAGAATCCCGCGAATCAAAAGTCCTATCAGAGGTTCTCGCCCACCTATTCAATCGGTGGCTGGTCTATTTCTGTTCCCTAGTGCCATTTGGCGTATACCCGCCGTATATCTTTACAGTGATTGATAGTATTATACGGACGATATTGATCTATTCTACTGCTGTTTGAGTATTTGCGATTTCTTACGCGATAATCCACCCAAATGTCATCGAGGAAATTTTGGATACTAATCTCGAAACAGAACCGATTAAGAAATTTTTAAATTATTCTTAGCATCTTTTTTTTCTTTATAAAAATCTTTTTCCGGAGAAAATTATTGTATGATTGAAAAACAATTTAGATTCAGGAACTTTGAACAATTATCGGAAATTCGTGAAATTAATTTATCCCCAAGATTCACGGGACGCGCTATTTAACGAGATATTAAAGGCAGACGAATTTAGTTTTCACGATCTTTGCTCTCTTCTTATAATTTAGATAATTAAAACCGCAAAATGCTTAAAATAAAATCGGTATCGAACTCGTAGTGTTTATCGAAGCGAGTGGCTTGTATTTCTTTTGTTCATTCCGTGCGTAACAGTTTATCATTTATTGGTGTTTTTTCGAAAATCTTTCTACAAATGCGACGCGATATCTGTTTTGCCATTGAATTTCTCAACAATATGATGATAATATCGCAACTTTGCTACGCGATGGTTGATCTTAACCAAACGCCGTATCACACAACGAACAAATAACTCATTATCTGATAATGAGATTCTGTAGCACTGGGTATCATTAATATTGCGAAAATGAAGAATTTGCAAATAAAGACGGTGACTCGTGTGTTTTCAGACAAATAGAATTTATATAGAGAATGAGAAAATTTTTATCGACACAATTAGTACAATTGACAAACGTTAATCATAAAAAAATTAAAGAGCATAATTTCAGTCTCTTGAAAATGAGAATCTGTTATTGATATAATTTTAAATAATATTTCTGCAACGTGTGTGTTTGTCATTAATGAGTAACTAGCAATATCGTATTAATGGTAAATAGCAAAAGATATCCATACAAATGATACATGTTTTAGCTTGCTTAATTAACACTGATTCTGATTAACACTGAACTTTTCTTTTTCTTCTTCTTCTTGCTAAAAGAATTCCTGGAATTTTCAAATTGATATTGCTCACACAAAGAATCCACACCCGCCTTGAACTATGCGCCTTGATTTTTAAAATAAATACATCAATATGCAACATCAATTGCAACTTTGCCACGACCATTATGTTTGTAACGACGTATTACATTAACGGCTGAATAATCTGCAAGAATAATTAACAATAAAATTAAAAAAGTTTCACGTTATTAATTATTTATGCTTATCATTGACAAAATTAGCATTTAACTACGGAGTAATTTTACTACACATTTGATAATGTGTAGAGAAGTTAATTAATCATTTTCACTCGTACAACATAACTTATATTTGCGTAGAAGCCTTATGTATTTTATTTTATTATTCATCATTATCGCGTGACTTTATTATCGCGTTAAAATATACAAATAAATCTCTATATATAGTATTTGTTTCAATTATAAATAATAAAAATAAATTTTACTTCACTGGAGTTGTTGCTAGATATATAATAAAACATACATATTTACAAGTTGTTTCATGTATAGTGATTTTCTTTTATTTACATTTATACATTTCTTTTATTTACATACACTTTTACTCTAATTAATTCCATGTAATTAATTATACTCTGATACACGTTTCTGCTATAATTATAATTATTTTTTACTTGTCAATCCTCCATTTTTACGGAATAGCCGAGCCATCTCGTAAGAATTTCGATTAGAAACGATATCGGATTCGTTACAACTACTTCTTTCCTCTGCCGTACTTTTCGAGTTACGACCTTATCTAATCTCTTCGAAAATTATAAAAATCGAAATGGCAATAACTCGGCCGGCCAGGGTCTAATGCCAAGGAGAAGAACCCTCGTATGTTCATCGAAAGATACGAGCAAGTGGAAATCTTCCGACTACACTATTTTCTCTCTTTTTCCTCTGTCTCTCCTCCCCTCTCTCTCTCTCTCTCTCTTTCTCTCATCGGCGATATATCGGCGAACAAGACGATAACGATAAAAGTTTGCCATAGAATTTTGCAATTGAGTATTTAAAAAATCCAAGATGAATGTTTTTTTCCCTTTAAAATTTAATGACGAATTTATTAATTACATATTTCAGATATTTTCATCATGAAAAACTAACTTATAGATAAAAAAGACATTTAAATATAATTATTTTATGCATTACAATATTCATATAATATAATGTATAATATTTGTTTTATAATTGTTTTCGTGTTACAGTATTTGATTTCGTATTATATTTTTATTTTTTATATACAACACGCTGTATTAATATATTAATGTATTAATTGATACTAAAAATTTGAAACATAAACGATTAAATTTGTAGAATAATTTCACAAAGAAATTAGAGATTTGTGTTAGGAAAAAGAAAATTATGACAGCAATACTAAAACTTATATTATGATATAACAAAATGTGATCGAGTAATATTTCATTAGCGTTAAAGAAGACCTTTAGCGTGTCTTTATATCAATTTATATCAAGTCACAAAGAGGAAATATGTATGCAAGCGTGCCGTTTGTTGAACTTTCAGGTGGAAATTCACTAATCGCTTTAACTGCGCCTTGAAAAGCTCGCACAAAGCGCACGGTGTTTCCTACGATAGAGAGTCTGTCGATAAACTTGTCGAAATCACAAACATTCGTTTACTGACGAGTCAAAATTATTGGTTGCGTCTATTTAAAACTATTGCGATGCATCTGCCTAATTGAAATGTTTTGAAGACAGCAGTCTAAATTATCATGTGTTTCGCCGAGTGAATTATATTCCAAGAAGTATTCCAAGAAGCGCTGATATAAGCTACCTATTGATACACTAATTTTGTTATTAGTTCATTGATTCGCATTTTTTCCTTTTTTTACAAGTTTTCTTTATTACAAATAATAGAAAAATGTTTTATTGCACGTATTCCATCTTGTAGTTTAAGTACAAAATATTATTGAATTCAAAACGAAGTTCTTTAAGCACATTTCTCATGAATAGTATCGTATTTTTAAAAATCGTTATTATATTTATGCACAATTTCTGAAATGCTTGTAAACTCCTTAGGCATGTTTTTCAATCATTTCACAGATCTTTTCTATTAAAAATGTGTGAAATGGAAAAGAATCAATTTTTATATTTAGTTTCGAGTGATCTTTATTTTGACAGAGTTAATTAGTTGTATCACGATATTTGATATCAAAAATGAAAATGTTGAGAAAAGATAGCATTTAATCACATATTTACTATAAGAAAAATTTAAACTACTTTAAATTAATAAAACAAGTGTACCTAAAATAAAAGTTTTTCAACAACACTTCATATATGTACATATAAGTAAAATAACCTTCTGAAAACGATGTGTGATTGCATAATTTGTTATTATCATAGCAAAAAATAAGTAGTAATAAGCACATCACATGTGAATAGTAATTTATCCTCTATGTTGATTATACAGTATTTAAATTTGATACCACAGTATGACGTATGGGCATTTGGATTTGTTCCAGACAGAAGCTGACATCGCCTAAGTGGAATCGCTTCAAAGGCATCAGATTAAGATGGAAGGACAAAATCAGACTGAACAACGTGATTTGGAGATGTTGGCATATGCAATGTAAGTGAAAAAAGACATTTAGCACCTTCTGTCAATTGATATATTTTAAAAATAAACAGAGAAACTCTCTAGGATATTTTCTGAGAGAGAGATATCTAAATGTAATTTATCATTGTGTAAACGTATCTCTGTTTTATTTAAAAAATGCAGAGTAATACAATTGATAAGCTTCAGATTTCATTATCTTCTTCAACATATCGTCATTATCACAAACTCGGTCCTAATCTGTTTTCATTTTTGTCGATCAAAATAAATGTTATCGAAAGTGTTTCTACGTTTAAAATCGTACGTTTCCATTGAAGTATCCAAAGAATGAAAAATCCACATAATTCGTAAAATCCATTTTAAAGCTTTGCATTAATCGACGTTAAAAATTATAAATTTATTTCATTAAAACTTTTATATTTAAAGCAGATTTTACATGAATTTTGAACTTAAATTTTTTGTCTCTTGTTTTTTTGTCGAAATAGTCTTCAGTTTCATCGCGCTTTCATTGATATTTCAATTATCATGATATACGCAGAGTGCTGCTTATGGAGTTCAGACAGCTACCGGTTGTCTTGCTATTCGTCGAATGACCGGATAAGTAATTACCCGTCTATTTAAAGACCTCCATCTCCGCGTACTACATTCGCATCAATACTCACCTGGCACGAGTCCAACTTATCATTACGAGTCGAGGAGGCTCGTATTTTACCTATATATATCTGTGCACACAATTGTTGAACTCTATTCCAATTCTTCTAAGCTCAATTTGTTTATCGAACACGAAAAACCGAGCTAGAACGAGATATCGAGATAAGAACATAATTTATAACATTGAGGAAAGAATAATGACATTTGTTATTTGTCTCTCGCGATTATAAAATTACTAAAACTATTGAAACTATATAAATACTCTAAGCAGTTTAAATAAAAATAATATAGTTTAAATAAATAATTTAAATAAAAAGAATAGTCTAGCCATAAGTATAATTGAAATGCATTATTAGTACATTATAACTTTTATTTTATAGTAGTGCATGTTAATAATCGTACTGTAAACGTAAAGTTAATTAAAGTTTGTCATCTAATGATGACCAATTTACGGAAACATGGAATTTGAATTATAATTAAGATAGTATCTGCTAGATGAATGCAATTATTTTAATATATCCTTTGAAGAACATGAAATTGTTTTTTTATCATATTTATTTAAATCAAAATAAAATTTTTATAGATAATGAAATTTCTATAGATAATAATTTTCTCAAGAGAATTTAAGAAGCACATATCAGAGAAAACATCTACGTTAATATTTTATATTAAATATTTTCGTTATATTTGTTTATTATTGAATACAATTGATTATTATAATTGTAATTATTATGATGAATTGTAAAATTTACTTCTACCTAATGAGAATAATTTCTTCTTTTTCAGTTATATTGAAACAAAACACTTTGGTTTGCCAGTTTGCATCGCCACTTGATGTGGATACTCATAACAAGCCTGAGGTATGTCTTCAATTAAAAATTTCGACAATATATTAGTTTATATAAAACGCACGTCTAATAAGTATTTAGAATAGTCACCCTGTATTTGGAATAGTCACAAAATATTAGTGAATTGATCGTTATGATTTTCTTTGATAACCATTCGAGCTTGATATCTGCAACAAATCGATGTCGATATTAATGATTATTAAATAGCAATAGCTCTTTACTGTGCCATTCGATTTTGTCCAATTACGCAATTGGGCAATGGAAAGTGCCTTTATCACAATTGGCGACAGCTTGTTTGATTAGATAATTCGTAACAGTTCGTAATTCTTCGAAGTGTCACTAGCAGATTGCACACACGCATATACAGCATCGCATACTTGAAGTAGTAAGAAGATCCGAGTAAGCTCGTAAAGTCGTAAAATGTTTTTATGCCCGCTAATAAGAATTGCGCTTAGTGAGCGTGAATCAACGGCGTATCTCTTATCAGGCGGTGGTCTTAGAGGGAAAATACTGGAAACGAAAGCTTGCAGCCGTCACAGCGGAATACAAGAAATGGCGTATGTTCTACCGAAACAAAATTCTTGGCTGGACGAACAAAGATGGCACAGAAATGGTACGTACATTTACGAAAGCATATATGTTGAGTAGAATATTTGAAAAAATATCTCTGTTATTTTGAAAGATACAAAATAATACAATTAATGATAGATACTTAGATCCGTTTCTTTATTGACGACACTTTGTTTTACTTGAATAGAGATAGATTTTCTTTCAATAAGATATATTTCTTTCTCTTAGATGGAATCAATGGACATGCTCGATTGGGGCAGTGGATGTGGGATCACCGGTAACTTTGGTGCGGGTACAGGGAATGCATTTGGAAATACGAGCGGTGGTCCAGGTGGAGAGAGTATGATGGTTGATGAAGATTACATGGAACTGATGACCGACACGCTCTTTTCAACCATTAGCTCGAATCAACCAATATACTTTCCTGATCCTAGAGAAATCGGTAATTCTTCTCGAGAAGATACCCGCTTGTATTCCTGCCTTTGGAAAAATTATACTTATAATATTTCATCACCGTAGAAGTAAAACTGTACTACTTATAGAAATATTATGAATATTATAATACATGAAATATGGTTCAACAGCACGAGGTGCCAGCTTAGCGGACTTTATTCAACCTAGTCTGGGCCCTTTGCAACCAAATCTGGATGATTTTATGGACGGGCTAGAGCCATTACAAGGTATATAATAATAATGTTTATCTATTTTACGTTTGAGATCATTCTTTGCACAACACTTTTCACATATTGCATATCTTGATTCAAGAATTCCTAAATTCAAAATTGCCTCCCGTACCCGAAGAGGATGATATGTTTCGGAATAGCAGTCTAAACACTAATTATTCTGATTTGGACCTGATGACACCGATTAATCAGATGAATGAAATAGGCGAGGAACCGACGATAAAGAATGAACAGGCCCCGCAACAGCAACAACTACCTCAGAATGAGCAAGGGGCTAGCATACAGAATCTCCAATACACCGCCAAGATATATACTCAGCCTCAATCTGAAGCAGCGAATGTGTATAGAAATAATATGTGAGTATTACGAAATAATTATCCTTCACGGATAAACGCGGATAAGCGGATAAAGAGTAAAGTCCGAGGTCCGATTGTAATTCACGGATATTACTTTTTTCCATTTAGAACTATGAGTGAAGATTACGCTCTTCAGCCGAACTTCGAGGCGTCTGTTACGACGAATCAACCCATACGAGAAAAGACTAGAAATAGCAGACCGACGTTGCCGAGAAATAGTCGCGTGATACAGCAACAATCCCAACAGCAACAGAATATGTATCAAGCGACGACGCAGCAACAAAATTCGAGCTTCCAATCGCAGCAGCCGCAGTCTTATGCAATGGAAATTCATGCGGTGCGATTAACACCGGTGCAGAATCAGATGCAATCTGTGCAGATTGCGACGCTGAACGATCAGTCGGCGGTTAACGCCAATCAAATACCTGCGATCACTGCCGTGCAAAATCTGGTACAGCATAATTTTGCGACGCAAGCTGTCAATTCACAGTTGCAGACCCAACATCAAGCAATAAGGTCTTTGCCGACCCCCTCACTAATGTCCAGTAAACCTTACAAGATCGTTCAACCACAACAGCAGTGCTATAAGTTTCCAAACCTCGTACAAAACCTCAATGCTCAACAGTGCACCAATAGCTTCAAGGTAACTAAACTATGGCAACGCTTGTCGAATCTCACGTCGAGTAACATACACGTGTTATTTATTTTTCAGACGCATCCCACGCAACAAGTGGTATCGGTTTCTTCGACGGAGCAACCATCGCAGCCACAGATATTGCTGCAGTGTAGGCCATCATCTGGTTTGGATCTTACCGCGTCCACTTTGCATACTAAGCTGTTACCTCAACCGACGACGTCTAGCACAGAAAAAGAAGAGATCTTTGCTGTACCAAAGGTTGGTATCTCACTCACGTTGATATACAGGATGGACTGACAATCTGACAGATCGACAGTTTAAAGAAAATATATTAAATAAATAAATCTCTAGTTTTTACAACAATGTTTAAGCAGTGTGTTGATTGAAATATTTGTTATTAATAGTTATTAATAAGTTACTAATAAAATTGTAATTATATTTCTTTAGTATCAAATGAAAGGAAGAAATAGATCCCGAAGCAGCTCTTCTTTAACGGCGCCTAGAATACATCCACCACCACTAGTATCTGCAGTGAGCGATCCAGCCTTGAATTTAAATAACAACGTTTTGCTTGCACACTTACTCACGAATAGTACGTATTTTCACCCATGTAATCTTATCCACGCAGTCTTATATTATATTATATATATATAAAATAAGTCTTATCAAATTCACTTAACATAACTACGGTTTATGCAACATATATATATATATATATATATATATATATATATATATGTGTGTGTGTATATATCATTGTGATATTAATTAAATTTAATTTAAATTTTATATTAATAAGAAAAATATTTGATTAACTGATTCATGTGTGACATTATCTTTATGGTAGAAGTAACGCAAATAACAACAACACAACACATCACGACTCCAGTGACTGTACCAACGATGCAGACTTCTAGTATACAACAGGCACAACCACAGCAACAGGTATTGTACAGAAATCAATCAATTTATTTGTAATATATATAAAATTTTAAATTGTTTGAAATCAATAATATTTTTATATTGATATCTTGCAGACAATGCAACCATCCACAGCCCAACAGATTCTCTTAAATGCAAACAATCAAACGCATCAATCTCACAATAGTCCAATAGGTTCACCAAAGGATAGTAGTTCTAACGCACACAGTCCTCAGTCTTTAAGTCTTAGTCCTCTACATAGTCCTATGAGTATAGGTAGCCCTTTATCACCTACTCGTGGATATATGAAAGGTGATTCGGAAAGGGGACAGTATAGAGAGCAGAGGCGAGTCGGCCACATTCATGCCGAACAGAAACGTAGATATAACATCAAGAATGGCTTCGACATGTTGCACAGTCTGATACCGCAACTCAGTCAGAATTCCAACGCGAAATTGAGCAAAGCTGCGATGTTACAGAAAGGAGCGGATTATATTCGGCAGCTTAAAGCGGAGAGAAATCAATTAAAAGAGGAGATGGATAGCCTGAGACAACAAATCGAGTGCCTTAATACATCTATTAGGTATATATTCAAGTCATACTTCCAATTAAAGAGTTGTTATAAATAATAATTATTAGAAGTAATATTTAGTTAGTAACGTTCATGAACGAATATATTAAAGATATAATTTCTATATAAATATAGGTATAGTTATCTATACAAATAGGATAGTCTTAAATACTTCATGTTATTTTTATAGTAATTGTCAATCTATGCTTCCTGCAACGGGTGCTCCAGTTTCTAGACACAGAACTAGCAAAATGAAAGAGATGTTTGACGAATATGTACGTGTGCGTACGCGACAAGACTGGAAATTCTGGATTGTATCCTTTTCTTTGATGCATTATATTTAAAACATTACTCTGGGTATATACCATTTCGCTCGTAACTCATGAGCATTCGTCTTCGTTTAACATTTGCTAAACAACAAGGATGAAATGAACATTGAGAGCATTAGTGGAAGTAAGTGGAATGTACCCTCTAAAATGTGCAAGATTCAAAATTATTTTCCTCAATATAATAATCAGTTCAGTATATTATTAGAACCACTGTTATTGTCCTTTAATTCTTCGGTCTCAACTGCGAGTATCGATGATTTATATAAAAGTACATTATTGTGGGTAGAGCAACATTGTTCGCTCGTCGATCTCAGACCAGGTTTGTATACAAAAGAAATCCAAAAATGAATATTTAAATCCCATTGCTTTATATAAAGTGTGTATGGTTCAAGAAGCTAATAATAAGAAAAAAAAGTTACTTAAAAAATTATTACTTCTACTAAGATCTTTCTAAACATTGTAATTTTTCTAAAATAAATATATCTTTTTAGATGTTAGCCCCTATAATAATATAATGTATTATAAAAATAAAAATATAATTGAAATATATTAAGAAACGCAACAACATAATGCAATAAATAATATTTGTACAATTGCCTTGGTATTATTTTCAGCTGTGTTGAATTCTTTGAGGTCTCTATCTACTGCCACTGATATTTTAACCGACCCAACTCGCCTTCCTGAAGAAGCACTTGCGGCAGTTAATCGAACGGAACGCCGACGATCTATGCAGTGATCAAGTGCGAATTTGACAGTGTTTGTATCAAAAGAAGTTCAAGGTTTAGATATATGTATATGAACGTAAGGGATGATAGTTACCGTATAACTTAAGTTAGTTTATACGAAACAAAAAGAAGACGTAACATTCGATTAACCGAAACGCAAACGAAGAAATAAGAATTTAAGTGCAATTCCTCTTTTTATTGTAACGTCACGGTAAAGTTGTAAGCTCTATAAAATCATATTATTAAGAAATTTTATATTATAAAATAAAAAATATATACATACACGTGTTATATAGTTAAATACAGCATGCATGCTGACAGTATACGTCACTGATATGGCACAATCATTCATAAATAATTTTTTTTGGTAAAAAAATTTCTCATTTCTCAAGTTTTTTTCTCATGTTTATTTCGCCCAATTGTATTGTATCTAGTATTGCAAACTGTGTATAAGATCAAAGAATATTCTAATTCTTCAATTCAAAGAATATTCTTTACAAAGTGATTTATAAAACAGTTAAGAAAAGTAAAGAAAGTGATACTATATATTTATACAATTTTTCAATAATTATGCATAATAAACATTTATATATGATAAAAATTTATTCCATTGTTTGAGAGATATTCTTTATCTCGAAAGCTTAATGAACATGAGTACTAGAACAGGAATCTAAAATAATTCATCCTTAATACAAAAAATAAGCTTCTGTATTAACATTTTTATTAATCTTTCGAAAAATATTCTGTATAAATTGTAATGATAATTATAATTAGAAATTATTATAATTATTATAAAATAATGTAATGACCAATTTTTTTAAAACTTTAGACCATTTCTTCGGAATTAATACGGTAAAAAAAAATTTAATTTAAAAATGATATGATCAGTGCCATAAACATTCTAATTACAAAGAGTGAAGAAATAAATTTGGGGAAATGTGAAGAGTAAAGACGCAACAAATTTTCTTAAACTCATCTAAACTCATATATAAATGTTACTATTACATTATTGTACAACAGTAAGAGGTGTATATATACTTCATATGGTTCACAATTGCGTGAAGATGATAAAAAGGGAGTTGCTCATAAGTTATATGTTCACATCATTATGTAAAATGAGATCTTTAATAAGGAAATTCATGTGATAATGTACAAATCATTTGCAAAGGTTTGAATATAGCTTACTACGAGGGGCTTCTGCATATTGTAATGTTTCTACTAATGTGAAATGTTGTACATAGTCCGATGTTAAAAGAGAACACAAGATAGTTAATTCTTTGAAAGTTAAATTCTTTTTTAAATTGACGCTTCATTATATATACTCTATTAATTTGTTTTGTTTTAAAACATGAAGGATTTTATTTTTTTATATACAATATATAGATGCCCTCATTCAACTTACATCATGTATGTACAATGCATAAGTGATAAATAATATAAGTGAACTCGAAGGGATGTTTTTTTTTGTACAATATGTATCATATATTCATAAAGATTTACATGTTATTATTCAAATGTTATAACATGAGGAAATTCATACTAGTGCATTTTTTTGCTCTACACCTTCTCCCAATCGTTGTTTTTAACTATTATAAATAATTACATTGAATGATGTTACTTATATTACAATTAAGACAAAATTGGAGTACAAATACGTAACACATTCTTTTATTCTGCTCTGAAATAATTTATGTTGAAAGTAACAAATTTAGTTTTTATAATAAATATTATTTAATGTAATTAATTTTTATTGGATTTTCTCAAAACAAGATATGTGTAAGCTAAGTTTATAAATATTTTCTTACAAAAAAGCCTAATATAAAAAAAATTATAATTAGCATTAAAACTCGATTCTAATGCAAATTATAACATGTTTGCTGTCTCATGATCTTTGGACACTGTTATTGACAGCACGTAATTGCATAAAAACATGTTAATTATTCAGCAATTTCATTTTCATCTCGAAAAATTAAAGATCGCCAGCTAAATGATCAGCAAATCAATGCGAAAGTGGAACAGTCGTGGCAGATCAGATACAAATTGAGATTACAATTATCAGGTATTGCCATGAATACTGGCATTTGGACGCAATTAAATGCATGGATATTTACACTCTCGTTAATTAAATGTCTCACTTCTTGCATAGTATGACCTGTCAATTTTAGTCCACAAACTGGACAATTCACACAATTATTTTCTTCCGCTAGTATGGCTTTCTGACATATAGGACAGAATACTTCCGTACTCTCATTGTCAGCATACATCGCTAAATATTCTATTTCGTCTTGCAAAATCTTCTCATATTCTTGGACTATCCATTGCTCTGCAACAATATTACTTTCTATCAAATTCTTGTTATACTAAAATATTATGAAACTGTTACTCATGTTACATTTATGAAATTTAGTTGATCAAACCTTCTTCATCAACAATTTTGTTTTCTAATTTAATTACTTCTTCCTGAGTTAGAGGCTCGTCAATCTCTTTGAATGTAAGATGTGTGCCATTGTTATCCGATGTTGCCAGATTCTTGAATTCGTGGCGTATTATCTCTGTCAGTGCGTCATGTACAGGTTTCGAATTGGGTTCCAAGCCAAATCTGTGTCTGTTAAACAATTGATCCCGCTTCTCTCGCATTCTCTGGCGACATCTCTAAAAAAACAGATCAGTGTAACAGCAGAGAAGAAGAGATACAATTTAAAAAAAAAACATTATTCCCTTATCTTTAAATTCTAATCTTTTTTTATTACAGGTCCAAGATACATTCAAATTAAAGATGACAAAAAGATTTAAAATTTTAATCAAAATAAGAAGAAAAGCAGAAATATTTTACAGAATGTAATTTCATGTAAGAGTTTCTTCACGTTTACACATTACTACAGTCAGAAAATCTTAAAAAGTGGCAACGGAGTAAACATTGACTTCCCAACCTCTCGCAGCACCTCCTGCAGCTTAGGCGCACCGTGTCTGATTTTATTCGCACAATCTCTGTTTCTCAATTTCGACGTCATTGCAGGATTTGCCGCGCCGATAAGAATCAGGAAAAAAGTGCGCCTCTTGCGAAACGCAAACGTGATCGTCAAACCAGGTCCCCTCCGGCACAGCTGGCTGGGCACTCAATGCGGTATCTTCCGCGCATGCGGAATTTTACGCAGGCTGCCCCTTCGCCTCCAGAAATCTCTATTGCGTAGCCAATCAGCGCGTCGGAAAGATTCGCCGTGCAAGTGAAATACCCAAAAAATGTATGGGAAATACGAGCAACGCGGTGAACACGCTCGTAATTGCAAAACGAATTACGTAATCAATATCCGTTAACGATAAATTTTGTCTGATACGGTAATGCTTCCGTAAACTGAAAATCCTGCTTTTGAAAAAAAAAATTGCAAAAAGATAAATTTACGTCCAAAAAAATTCCAACAAATAACAGTAACATTACATCGGTGTTATAATTCTCTATTCAACAATGTAACTGTTATGTACATGTTATATCGTTACATTTATATCGTTGAGTGGGAAATATTAACATTGATGCAATATTATTGTTAGGTGTTCGCCAGATGTATAAATTCTTTTTTAAATGAAGAACAATACATAAGAAATTAAATTTTGTCCGAAAGCGGAGAATGCGAGTTTTGCATTTAGACCTCGCGTGTTCAAAATAAAATTCCATTCTATTATACTTGTTAGAACAAAATCCGACTCAAAAAGTTACACATCATTTTAGACGTAGAAGTCGGTAACAAAACATCGTACTGCGCGCTTAAATATAAATTCAATTATCATCATGGCAGTCAGTTCGTAATTTTAATAACGAAGAGATTTTACAACTACGGCACAGCAGTTTTTATTACAAAATAAAAACTGTCGTATCGGGATACAGCAGTTATAATCTGCAATCAAACGGCTGTATACGTACATGTTTCTCGCGTTCTAATTCTTTGGGATGCTCGCATACAAGAGAAATTCATAACAATTCGCTTATTTTTTATTCACTTAATGATGAATGATCTATATACAGAAAAAAAAATAATGGCGGCAGCAAAGTAAGATGCTGTGATCCGTTATTTTCAGTTTTTTCGAAACAACGGCGGGTGTTGACTAAAAACGCGGGTGCATAAATAATGCAAGACGTTATTCGAACACATCTTCCTTATCCGCGATATAGCGCACTATATCCCTGGGTCTCAGTAGTCTCTCCGCGTCCATGTCTGGAATTTCGAAGCCAAACTCGTCCTCCATCGCCATTATGATCTCCACATGGTCCAGGGAATCCAGACCCAGATCGTCCATAAAATGCGATTCCAAGCTCAACTGAAGATTCAATGTGTTATCAGATCAGGGTTCAATCACGCGTCTGGGCTTCCTGCACAACACTGACATGTCTCTCTGATCGAGATAAATCGAGTTAAATATGTTAGGAAAATATTTTACATTTGAACTAGATATCATCGTTTATTATATATAATAAATATTCTGCGGGAAATATTTCTTGATGGTTATATATATACATATATATGATACTGAGAATTGTTATATTATAGTAAACAAGATTTAATCGAGATAGATTTATATCCACATGTCAGTATGTACGCAGACGCCACGATCAAGCGAGGTGTTAACCAACTATTCTTTGTTTTAAGAAATATTCTTCAAGACATTTCAGCAAAGAAGATTGATAACAGGAAAAACAATATAATTATAATAAAATTCATGCAGAAGGAAAGTCAAGTAAGTAATATAATTAATGTGGAAAAGCTGTATGTTTAAAAAGATACATGCTTTTTTCGTACACGTTATATTTCAAGCAATTCTCTAAGAATAAAATATCGTATGTCTTTTTTACTTACAATGAAAAACACTTATCATCTACAGAAATGTCTTGATAAATATTTCGAGAATATTGATCTCTGATTATAGGATACCTTTGTGCTTTCAATTTTGTCATAAAGTTTCAGAACCAAGAGCACCCGCTGATTTATAATGTCAAGGGTTAGCGGATCCTTATGACTGTACTGGCGCACCTGCTTGACGCGTGTGTCCCTTAAGCCCTGAAAAATTTTTCCCAGAAACAAAAAAAAGACATGTATTTCAGGTAACCTTCTGTGCGACGGCTTCGTTATAAGCGGCCACTGCTTTCAATACGCGCCCTTCGATATCCTTAATCGATTTCGGTTTTTCTTTAACATCTTGACAGTATCCACGATTGCATTTCACCTGCATTCAGATAATCTTTGTATATACACTTGAACGTTCAGCCCTATCATGAAATTACTTCATGGAAAAACCTATATATATAAATTGCACTTAGACGTACTTTGTAAAAAAAACATTTTATAATATTTCCACCAAATGATTATAATTTAAATTCAGAATCTTGATAATTGCTCAATGATACCACAGGTATATTTTAGATTACAGGTATATTTAGTGTGGAATATTTGCCTGTGTTGCCAGTTTCCAAATGTACAATCTATTATTTAGTGCAGCTGAATAAAATAGTTTATAAATATCAAAAGTACAAGTAAAACAAACGGATCTGTTCCAGCAAATAAACTGTTCGACCTAACATGCTTTTACAACAATTCTCTGTCGCTGTGCACGTCTGCAAGTATTTCAGATCTTCAGCAAATTAACATCGACTAACAGTAACATTACATCAATGTTATAATTTTGTATTCAACACGTGTTACACTTATATTGTTGATATTATTACACTTATATTGTTGAGGAAAATTATAATGTTGATGTAGTGTTACTGTTGATGTTCATCAACGTACAATTTCGTACTCGACATGTAAGCGTTACGTTACAACATGTGTTATATTACACTTACATTGTTAAGTGGGAAATTGTAATGTTACTGATGTCCATCAACGTTTCATCAACGTTATAATTTCATACTCTACATGTAAGTGTTACGTTACAACACGTGTTATATTACACTTACATTGTTGAGTGAGAAATTTTAATGTTACTGATGTTCATCAATGTTTCATCAACGTTATAATTTCGTACTCGACTAAGTGTTACGTTACAACACGTGTCATATTACACTTACATTGTTGAGTGGAAAATTGTAATGTTACTGTTGGTTGATATTCATCCACATTTCATCAACGTTATAATTACTCTACAGTGTAAGTGTTACAACACGTGTTATATTACATTAAATTGTGAGTGGGAAATTATAATGTTATTGATGCTCTTCAACGTTTCATCAACGATATAATTTCCCACTCAACAATGTAAGTGTAATATAACACATGTTATATTACACTTACATTATTGAGTGGGAAATTGTAATGTTACTGTTGGTTGATATTCATCAAACGTTATAATTACTCTACATGTAAGTGTTACAACACGTGTTATATTACATTACATTGTTGAGTGGGAAATTATAATGTTGATGTAACGTTACTATTGGCTTTTGCTGGATTCAGTTACATAACGCTTTCCGCGGAATCACGATCACGCTGTCGCGAACGATCGCTCGGCGAGAGATGAACGGTCACGCGTGTCAATGCCAATATCCGTCAGTATTACCTGCGGCATTACGAGTGTGGTCCGCGCGGTGCGATGCAACAGCCTTTGCTCGCATCGCATCTGAACAAGCGCACCGCTCGCACCACGTAGCCGATTGAACGAGTTCCTCAAGCAACCGGCGTTCCTCGCCAACAACCGGACACCCGCCAGGGACGCCATTTTTCACCCACAAAGAAACGAACGACGAACAGCGGCGACGAGTCGGACTCCGGATCTGTGTTACTGCCGCTGCGTTCTTCTGGACTCTTCTGCGGAGCGGACGACGAACGACCCGTGGGTTACGAGGGAAATTCACGACACGTGCTGACATCTACCCTCGGAGCGGCATTATCAGTCTTATCAGCGGTGTCCGTATCAGCTACTACAAATTAAGTTTGAATTGAAATTTAACCAATCATAATAAAGAAAAACTAGTTTCGAGTTTAGTAAACTTTGCTCTGATTGGTTGAATTTCAATCGATTGGTGCATTCAATTTTTTGTCCAATTTTTGTTTTAGCCATCAAGCACGAAACGTTGCGCTGTTTTCGTAAATTATTATTATTAATATTATTATTTAATTATTATTAATATTTAAAAAATATATATATATATAAAACATTAAAAAGAAAAAATTATGTTGGATGTGTAATTTGGATTTTAGGAAAAAGGGATTGAAAGGAAGTTATATAATTTAAAATGTAGAGAAAATTATGAATATATACAATATTATACTCATGTATAATTTATTATAGGATATATTAGAAATAATACCTGCATACTTTACCTTTTAACGTACCGATTCTTCAAATATATCGAAGAACAATCATCAAAACTCGGATCATTAAAAAATACTTTATACGATCTATGCTTATATATTTTATTATCATTATTGTTTACTAATTAATCAGGACTAAATGTCAATTAGCTTAGTCAACGATTAACTATTTAAATTAACTATTTTAAAATAACTTTTATTAATAGATAGAATATTTATTTTTTGAATGTTAACAAAAGGAAATAGAAAGATTAAACTACAGAGGCAATAATAAATTTTTCACCTTAAATATATATTTAATGTATGCATACCATGTGCATTAAAACATTAATACACATGAGAAGATGAGCCAAGAAGAGACATTTTAAATACACGTGACAAATACATGCTTTGCAGATTTATAGATTTCTATCTCCCTCGTACAAAAGTCATCGTCTGCTGCGCAGAAGAAAATATGAAATATCATTTTCACAGAAATCTAAAATGGAAATAAAATAAGGAAAAGAAATGACATTATTGTTGATTTATTTGTTGCTGTTTCAGTCTCTCTAACGTAAGCGGCAGCAATGTGACAAATTCCTTGGATAATTTTATAAATTCGTATTTCTCCAACTTCTCCTGCTTCTCAGGATGTTTGTCGTAGTAATTAACGACGTAGCTGTAAGCGTCGATGCTACTCTGCATGTTCTCCATCTTCTGCTGTACGTCGGAAGTTATGATCTTGTTGTACAATCTTCCTATATGGAAATAAGTATACAGGGCTGGATACAGCAGATCGTCCGAGAAGGATTCGACGCCGCTCTCGGACTTGCTCACCTCCAGAGAATCCAAGTACGACTGATAATGCTTTATGCTGTTCCTCGCCAGGCGTTCGATCTTCGCTACCACCTGCGCCGTCGGCTTTTCGTTGGACGCTTGCAAACGATCGATCTTCAAGTCCAGAATCTCCGAATACGTTTCCGCCAGCTCGATCCAGATTTCCCTGCAGATGACTCGATAGAACCGCGAGCACAGTCCCTCGATCACCTCCTCCAGAATGTCTATCCGCCGTTTGTGCATCCTCGCCTGCCTGTCCTCGTTGTCTTCGAAGAACGCCAAGTACTTGTACGCTTGAGAGAGGTCTTGGGCAATCCAGGCGTAATCCGACGCGTGATTCTCGAAAGTGTAATATTCCCTCGCCTTGTCCAACCATTTCCGAACGTTCAAAAACACCGGCCTGGCGTCGTTGAAATCCAACAAGTACATATCCGTGATTTCATTGGTGATCGACTCCAATTCCGGTTCCAGATCCACGAATCTTGGATCCTCCATGATTTCGGTTTGAGGATACTTGCAGACTTCGTCCCGAGGATTCGCAGAATCTTCCGAATCCTGATCCTCCTGCTCGGCCTTCTTCAATAATCTCTCCTTGGATGCTCCCAGGAGAGCGATGCCGTACTTTGCCCAGCATCTGGCGACATTCGCCGACCTGTGATCGTAATTTTCGTATTCCGCGGCGATGCTCTCGCTCGTTTCCCTAGTGCCTTTCGCTTTCAAAATTTCCAAGTATTTCTCCAGTATGTAGGACGCCGCGGCCAGGTGGTGCCTCGCTTGCGGAAATTTGTCTTGTTCTATGAAGTACTGGGATATCGTCGCGGCATTTAAAGCCCAATCGACGTAATCCAGATCTTGCGTGATCTTATTCTGACTCAGCTGCTTGCTCAGTGTCCTGTGGCAATACAGAGCGAAGCTACGTTTGTCATCCAGCTCGCGGCAGACCTGCGCCAAATAATACAGAGTCAACGTGTGAAGCTTCTCGAGGATGCCCTTGGCGCACAGATCCCCTTCTATCTCCTCGATACCCATAATGGTCACCATATGAACAGGCTCGAGTCTAACGTCTTCTGTAAATTTGACGTACAGACCTTCCGCTTGCTTCAAGAGGTCTTTAGCATCCTCGTACGAACCTCGCTGCGCATAGATCAGACCCAACTGATTATTAGCGCTTATGGCCGGTAAGATGCCCTCGGGCGTGAGTTTGAGCTTCTCTTCCAGCGAGTCGATGCACTTTTTGAAATACTCCATCGCGAGCCCCGTATTTTCCAGGTCGGCCTGCAATATACCTATGTTCAAATGAGTTATCGCAGCCGCCACGGTGCAGAGAGCCTCCTTGCAGTGTGTAAGCGCCTCAAGTATCTCCATCAGAATTTCCACAGCTTTAATCTTCTTCTCGTAGACCTTGTTTGGATCGCACCTTACCTTACGTTCCTGCAACAATTTCTGAACCTCTTGATACTTTTCCTTCACCCACGATCCTGGGTGATCGATCCTCCCCAAACATTCCATTTCTGTCGAAGTAACTCAACGTCGATGCGTCTTTATGCGTCCCTCGCTCTCCTGTTCAGCAGCTTTAACAGTTAAGTTCAATCAAATCTGTTGGGAATGTCCAGAATCACGCGGACGAGCTACTAGCAGCTTAGAATCCCGACAGTCGACATACTTCCTATAAAAAATACATCACAAGACAATAAATATAAATGGACATACCGCTTTCATGTAAACAAAAAGAAACAAACAGTGAATTACACCTAACCTCAAAAAACCACTCGTAATCCTCGCCGTCGCATTATCAGCCCAAATCGATCGCTCAGTCAGCCACAAAGAATTCAGTCCGAGTCAGCCGCGGACTCGGGTCGCCGTCGAGACTCGCGTCGGGGAGTTTAGATCGCGATATCGATCGCCAATAACGATATCTCAGCGCGTAGTGACATTCGTCCGGCGTGGCGTGGCGAGCGTGCTGCGTGCCTTCCGTCGCAGCTGATCGTCCCGCCGCCGCGCTCTGTGTTTATCTGTCGCGCGTACATAATTGCCCTTATCTCTCTTTCGTCTTCCCCGCTTCGCCGTAATTGGCCGTTAATTTTCTTCCTCGAGGAAAATTGCGCGCACGCACATCGCCGCCGTCGTCGCCGCTGTCACCGTCGTCCCGTCAGTGCCATATGTACGCGCGGCGTTCACGGCGGTCGAGATGTGGGTGAAGCCGCAGGAGGTGCTGCTCGCCAACGCGTTCTGGTAAAGTCCGCGATCATTGTTATCAATCGACAGCGATACGAATGTCGTGCCCCGACGACTCCGAAAGGATTAGATCGTCAGGTTCGACCGGAATGTTTACATCGGGATGCCTGACAACGCAACAGCTGACGGGAGTCGGGTCGCCGACAACTCGGCGCGACGTCGATCTCTTGGCTGGCGCCAATAACAGTAGCATAATGTCAATCGACAAGAGTTAGCTAGAGTTTAGGATTAGTTGTACTCGGTCCGTTGCTCCTTGGTTAGCTTGTTAATGTTATTTGTGTGAATATTACGTGTACTTTGTCACAGCTCGTAATATCAACGTTGTGGTTTCCTGCTCGACGGTGCGATGTAACTGTGACATAACACATGTGTTGTATTTACATTGTCGAATGGGGAATTGTAACACGATGATGTTACGTTTTGATTGGCGCTCGATGGGTTTTCTGGATATTCCGGCGAACATCAACTAATGTTACATCGATATTACAATTTTTCCACTGTCAGTGATGTAAATGTAAACACATATATTGTACAACGACATTGTTGAGGAAATTGTGACATTGATGTGATGTTACTGCTAGCTAGGTGTTTGCTGGGATCCTCGCGTCGCTTGGATCACAACGTGACAAAGAGTACCATTTTTTATTGCGAAACTACGTGACGTAGATAAACGCGAAACGCCCTGACATAGAAATGTGCACAAGAGTTCGCGCGAGTGTCTGGTCGAAACTCGATAAGCGGCGATCGTGATGTTGAAATCAGTAACACGATAAGCGAAAATAGTTTGCCGTTAATTTAGCGCGCCCTAATATACGTACATTGCTGATAATGGCTGACAGTGATAATAAATGTTAAGAGAGAAAGAAATAATGATCGATAAAAACTGTCTCAGCGACAATAGTTAATGTCTGTTGAGACGATCTTCGGGATCTGTATTTAAAAATTTTTTTATTTATATTTAAAATTAAGCAAAAATTGTGTTTTTTAATCTCTAATTTAATTTGTTGTATCTTTTATTATATTTATTTAATTTTTTATGTATATTTTATATATCAATTTATAATAATAATTTAATTTAGATGTCTGTCTTGAATTTGTTGAATTTTTTTTTAGGTAAAGTTTATATAATATATGTAATTCTTTCGTCGTTTTATAATATAGGATTACTGAGCAGGCGACTGTGTATTTCGTTTTGCAACGTCGCAAAGGACATGGGAAAACGAAAGGTCTTACCTCGATATTGGTCGGCACGTTGGACAGCGTTTTCGACACTAAACCACCACCCTTTCGAATTCTTCATCAGACACCATCATCGGAAGTTTATTGGGGTATTGCATTATAATTGAAATTTAAGACTCTAGTGTAAAATATAAGGAACAAAATATCTGAAGGAGAGGAAAAGAGAGAGAGATAGGAGATAATTCTTGTCTATAGATATATAGATTTACTTGATTGAATTAAATATGCTTATTACAATTATTACATATTAATTTTCCTACTTATGCGTTTAAAGAGGTGTAAAGCCAAGGGCATGAATATATATATTTGTGTGTGTGTGTGTATATATGTGAGTATTGTCTTAGTAGCAATGATAGCAGCACAGTAACTGATAACAGTACATATTAGCATAAATGTTAGTTTGTACGGCGAATGCTGAGAAAGTACAAGTTTGATGCTTTCTACATTAAGTATTATAATTATGCAATCACACAATGGAGAAATTACAAAGCATATTAAATTTTTATTAATTAAGTCTTTAAAGTAGGATATGAATCTCTAATGTATCTTCTTACATTTAAAAACTTGCAGAAGTGGCATGTTCCTTGACCCGCGAGGAAATTTTGCAGGATTGGGAATGGCTTCACTCGAATTTAATGACTACGCTCACGTCGTTCGATACCGAGGAAGAGATAACGGAATTCGTTTGCTGCAAAATTCAATCCATAATAGCAAACAACATTCCAGATTCTCAGTTTGCAGATGGTAGAATCATTAATTACTTAAATTGTAAGAACGCTTGCAAATGCATAAATTAAGTATTAATATTATTTACAGAAGAAGATCCAGAGTCTTTTAAAACTGTGTCTTTTAAATTCCACCAATTGTTCAATATACCCAAAGAGGACAAATTGGTCAATTATTATTCATGCAGGTCTTTAAATTTTAAATATATAAAGATTACATGAAAAATATTAAATACATTTAATAGGAGATAAATCGTGAGATGGATATATTTTTCTTTTAGTTATTGGAAATCACGATTACCTAGACAAGGATGGCTCTATTTATCTGTAAATCACATGTGCTTTTATGCTTACATACTGGCGAGAGAAACGAAGCTGACTGTAAGATGGACAGACATTACGGAATTGAGCAAAACTAATTCCCTTATAGTTCCAGATAGTATACGTGTTGTTACACGTGACAATAAAGAGGTATATGTTAATGTGCATACATTGTGTATATGGCAATCAATTAGTTGTCAATATTTAACTTTTTCTTTTGTGTTACAGCATTATTTTTCTATGTTTTTACATAAATCAGAAACGTATTCGTTAATGGAACAATTGACCAATATTGCTATGAAAAGGTACTAGCTCTAAATATAGCATACAACAAATTTTTGAACAAAAAATTATTTCTTTACATTTCATACATTAATTTATTACAAGTTAATTTTTGTTTGCCTTTTTTTAGACTTATTGATGAAAAAAGTGGATTTAATGAGGATAGAGACCTACTGAATAAATTAAGGTACATATATATGATTATATATATTTTTTAATTTGTATAAAAATAAATATATATATTGAATTAATTTTTAATTTAGCAAAAATGTGCCTAAGAAGCCATCTTTCTTGAAGAGGGATCTGGATGCACGAGCACATTCGGAAACATACAGACTTCAATTTAGATTGCCAGGAGCCGAGAAGCTAGATGGTAGCATAGATGCCACTTTATGGACTCCATATAACAAAAGATATGTTTGGGGAAAGATATATTTATCTCAAAATTATCTTTGTTTTGAAAGTAGGGTAAATATCCTTCTCTAGAAGATGAATAAACTTTAAATGTAAATTGATTATAGAACTGACATGTTACTTGTACTCTGTCTAGGTAAGAAGACAGGTCAGTTTAGTTATACCTTTGAGGGAAGTAACACTTGTTGAATCGGCGGAAAATCAGTCCAGTACAGGAGCAGATAAGTCGATATTAGTTACAACGGCGCGTTCGTCGTTTCTATTCGCTCAAATACACGATAGAGATTTTGTGGTGCAGAAAATTTCCGAGCTCTTGGCAAAGTCTAAACTCAATTACACGTATGTGCTTGCGTTACATTTTTTAATTGATATAAGATATAGATGCAGCAATGTAAATTGTCATTTTCTTGTAGAACTATATCTAGAGAGAACATGTATTTGCCAAATTCCTCGAGCAGTAACAACAGCAATTACGAGGAAGTGAAACCGACAGAACGGTGGAAACCACAACCGCCATTGATGACACTCTTCAAAGCTCCCTTGACTCCCGAAGCCGCATTGAAGCAAGAAGCTAAAGAGAAGCAATGGGAACTTCATTTTGCAGAATATGGAAGAGGACTTACAATGTACAGGACTACGGAAACTACGAAACTTGTTATTCAAGGAATACCACAAGCCCTTAGAGGAGAAGTTTGGCTTACTTTTTCTGGTAATATATGAATGATACTATATATACTGTGTATTTTTCACAAATAATACTGAATTTTAATACATTGGATACATTGTTTTACAGGTGCCTTAAATGAGAAGGCAATGAATCCAGATTTATACAAATCACTGGTCGAACAATCCCTTGGTAAATCATGTCAAGCAAACGAGGAAATTGAAAGGGATTTGCATAGATCGTTACCGGAACATCCAGCTTTCCAGTCAGATACTGGAATCAGCGCGCTGCGAAGGGTGCTATCTGCCTATGCATGGCGAAATCCTCAGATCGGCAAGTCTAATATTTTTCTATTTGTTTTTAATATAGCAATTTGAAATTTCTATAAGCCGGATCTTTTAACTAATTATAACAAACAATTTTGTTTATTATCTAATTTTGTTATTGTATCAATTTATTAAGAGCCAACGATTTTAAGTCTGTGTTTCTGAACGTAAAACTTTAATATATCTGTTTAAAAATAATTAATAAAATCACTACTATTTAGCAGTATTAATACAAATTAAGATTTTTAAATAAATGTTCTAAATTCTTGCAGGTTATTGTCAGGCAATGAATATAGTAGCTTCAGTTCTGCTAATTTATTGCTCTGAGGAGTCAGCGTTCTGGCAGTTATGCAATGTTTGTGAATCATTACTGCCGGATTATTATGATCGGAGAGTAGTCGGTGCTCTCGTTGATCAAGGTCTTTTAGAAGAACTGGCAGCCGAACATTTGCCAGTTTTACACGCCAAATTACAGGAACTTGGCTTAATTAAAGTTATCTCATTATCTTGGTTTTTAACTATATTCTTGAGCGTTATGCCAACCAGTAGCGCTGTAAATATCATGGATTGTTTCTTCTATGATGGAGCAAAAGTTATTTTTCAGGTAATAAACTAAGCATAGTAATTTTAAATATATTTTTAATTAATGAAATCTTTTTACGAAAGTAATTCTTGTTAAATCCTAATAGATTATTGTATAGAAAGCTTTTATTGCGAATACATTTAACTTAACATAAATCTTTTTTTATTTTTGGGCAATTTTTCTTTAATAGATTCGTTTTATTTTATTATTTTAAATTTATTAAAAATTTTGAAATTTAAATTATCTTGTTGTTTTATATATATAATAAACGCAGATTTAAAATAGATAGATTTCTTTTGGTTTATCAGATAGCATTGACTGTGTTGGAATGGAATCAAGATAAGTTACTCAATTGTCGCGATGATGGAGAAGCTATGCAACTGTTAACAGATTATCTTGGTGGTGTGTTTAACGATGAAGGTCCGATATTTCCTAGACCAGTTGATAGTGCATCACCCACTAAGGTAAGAATATATATACTGATTATTTTTTATATATCTCTGACCTAATCTCTGATGCTAATATATTTTTACTGTAGAGTATATCTGTCCAAACATTAATTTATGAAGCATATTCAAGATATGGATCTTTGACAATTGGTGGGATAGAAAGATTGCGCCTGAAGCATAGACTGAGGGTAGTTCAAAGTCTCGAAGATGGAATTGAAAAGAACGTAATCAGAAGCGTTATTGTTGATAAATATATGAAAATAGAAGAATTGCAGGTAATCTAAAATAATTTTACAAATCATGGGATGTGATTATAAATATTTTAATTATATGTTTGTCTATAGGAATTGTTAAGTTTAGTGAGAGAAGAGTTAATGAGTCAACGAAAATCCGAACCCGACCGCTATGATCCGACCCAGCCACCGTACGAAGCATACAAAGTAGATTTTGACTTATTCAGAATATTATTTGGTGGTTTATCCCCATGGGGAAAATGCACTCAAGCTGAATCTCTTTCTGCACGATTATTCCGTGTAAGTTTTTAGTCTTTGTAAAAAAATCATTTCTAGTTTGATTAACACGCATTGGAAATCTCCGTATAATAAAATTAATGTTTCTTGTTAAATTATGCGAAAATTATTACAAAAGTACGAAAATAACATTAAGAATTACTACCGTGTAGTTACTTTATTTAAAACATTCTTTTAGTTAATGGACCGTAATCGTGATGGTTTGTTAAACTTTCGGGAGCTAGTACAAGCTATAGGGATGACAGCAACAGCTGATTTGACACAGAGATTAAAGCTATTGTATACGTTACACTTACCGCCACTTCTTATGCCTGCTGACTTTGAATCTCCAACACATTCAGCAGGTAGATATTCGGCAATATATATACATATAAAAATCATATATTTTATATATATTTATGTTAAATATGTAAGTTTATATGTAATGTAGTTTATATGCAAGATATGTTACGATGTAAACTTATAAATTGGTTAGATGGAGCCGAAGTGGCAGCAGAAGCTACGGATTTTTTCGACAGCATGGAGCAGAGTGTAGCTTCATTGGAAATGCCGATTAGCGTGGCAGAAGAGCCAACTATAGGCACTTTATCACGATCCACGAGCTTGAATAGTCAACCAGGTGATCAATCGTGGGAAGTTCAGAGTATGGGTAGCTTGCGTTCGATGATAGCATCAAAAGACAGTCCATTAGACCTTAAAACCGTGCCAAAAATGTCTCAAGGACACTTTATAGCTTTATGGAAAACCCTTTACGACATGTTTCCTGCTCAACCTGAAGAACAGGAAACATACCATTGCATCGCTTCCATAGGTAACATATCTACATTGTTATATATATTCAAGATATTTTTATATCGCAATAAGATGTTTAATGAGAATTAGAAATAATGCAAAAATCGTAGGTACTCTTCTGCTCCAATTAGGAGACGTTGGCAAGAAATTTTATGTAGACAGAGAAGAATCTGAAGATAGTTTACTTCTAGCTGCTTCTGCAGCTCAACAAGCTTCAGTCATGGAACGGGTATGTATTTTTACTTGTACTAATAATCGATGTTCTTTATTATAGTAAGAAATTTATAAACTTGATACTTATTTCTCTTAGTCACCCGATCGTAATGGAAATCCATCGAGCATTGCATCATCCGCTGATCCCGATTGGTCGATAACCGTCGAGCAGTTTTTGGCATCTGCTTTGACTGGCCAAGCAATAGTAGATTTCTTTAGTAAACGAACTGATCTTATGGAAGCTATGACAACATTGAAAAATCGTAGATTCAATCGGGTTCATTCTTTATCAGACACACCTACTCTGAACGGATGACACACGGTAATCAACGTGTAGGAATATAGTACATCTATTTTAATGCATGGTTAGCTTGGACAAATTGACGAAGGAAAAAACAGAATTGCTTAAAAGGAATTTATATCAGAGAATGCAAATTTTAATTTGAAGAGAAACGCATTTGCATGAATGACAATACGTGTAATATGATAGGTATAAACAATACAAATTTATTCATTATAGTACCAAGAAATTGCGTCAAGATTTTTACAATTGTCATTTTCTAAATTTTTGTTATAAATATTTTTTTACAAATGAAATAATATATTTTGCGTTGTTTGATTTAATAATTTCTCTTTTAGAGGTAAATAGATTCAATTCCAGTTGTATTCTAAACCACATTAAGTATAAATATGATTATTGCTATTGTTAACATGTCTATTAACAATAGTATAATTGTATCATTATTTTTTTGAAAAATTTGTCTAACAAGACAACTATGTCGGCCTATCTTACCAATCATCGCAAATGTATAATAGGGCATCAATAGTAAATACTCAGGGTAAAAATCTAATAAAGCAATTCTGTTTAAAATTATCAATGTATAAACATAACAAATTTTCAAATGCTGACGTGATGCATTTTTAAGAAGAAACAAAGGAGAAATTAAGGAGATGTGACACTGGACAGAAGATGTGTCCAGATTTGGAAATGTCAAACTACTTTTGTTTTGTATGATAACATGTATGGTAACAAATATCAGCTGTACGTCAATAGTTATCATTATGTATAGATTTATTTTATTCTTTAATTTTGTTGTACATTAAACATCTTTATATACAATTGTTACATATTCAAGTATTATTTTCTTAACAGCTATAAAAGGCTATATATGTATATATACATATACATATATATAAATATATAATTAAAAATTAAAGAAATTGCTTATACCTTTACTTATATCTTTAGAAATTTCCAAAACGTTATCTAGCAGGGATAATATTCGTTCTTGATATCTCATATTATATCATCATATTATAAATCTTTCTTTACATCGATGGCAAATTCTAATAAACCAAGCTGATACGATTACATGTGAAATCGAACAAAAATAATAGAGTAAAACATTTTTTGCAACTTTTGACCATGATATCACATGATTCAGAATTTACAATTTTTTCATCTGCAATAGAAGTATATGTAAAAAAGCATATATAAGAAATCATCCTGTTTATAAATGATGCATGTAAATGAAGCAAAAGCTAACCCGTGTATTCTAATAAGATGATATAACATAATTTTGATATACAGTATTATTTGATAACTGATCATTGCCTTCCAATAATACAAGTGTTTTATTAGCCGATTCATTTATAAAAAGTTCGAATAATTGGGATTTGATTTGAAATATAAGGATAACTTAGTATGAGAAAAACAAACATCATATAATTATGTTATATAATTACGTATAGTTTTTGTTTAGATTTCTTCTTAAGTCAAGACTGTATTTTAATTCATTCAGTTCCCAAAATTCAAATTGATGTAAAAATTCTCAAACGATAATAACGATACCAAATTAATTATGATATACGACATTGCCTAAAATTATCAAACTTTGTTTTCTTCAAAGATTTACTATCTGCTCGCAATCAACAGTAAAATGCCAGTTAACTTCTTCCTATTCTAGATAAGAATGAATTTTAATGTAAGAGAGCTGCATAGAGCTTTTTTGATCAATAAAAATTTATTAAGAATAGCTAATCCCCATTGTACATGGCACAAATACACTTTAGTAATAGTTTTTATTTTTATATAATTGAAGAGTATTCACACGAGCATAATTTTACAAACGTAATTCGCGAAGCAGTACTGTGGCATCTGATATGTACGGAAGTTTTATTATATCAATGTATTATACGTGTATATAAAAATGTTTCATACTTGTGATTGTATGTATAAACTACATAATAAATATCATACAAATATGTATATGCGCGTGAGCAATGATTAATGCTATCTCAAATGCTACGAAGTGTATAAAGTTGCCTATAAATATTTTAACTTATATATTCCGGTTATTGTTACCGGATATGTAATATCAATGTTAATTGCCTAACTTATTAGTTTAATGTCAATTAACATTAATATTGGTTTAATAATTTAAAAAAAATTTACATCAATTTTATTCCTTTTTAATCACATCTTTATACAAGATCGTAGGAATATCTTTTGAATTACTGTCTATCTCAAGTAAATAATCACATACAATACTATTTATGTACAAATGGAATTATCAAGGCTTCTAAAAAAAATATCGTCAAAATGTTTTATCTTTTTTAATTTATTGAAAATAAACTTGTCACATAATTTAGATTAAAAGTTTTTAGATAATAATCCATCGTTCTTCGTCAATCTCACGATGCAATCGTCGGATTCTCCCTGAAAACATGAGACAATATTTTAATAGATTTGATGCTGATATCAATGTTGCAATATTAACAATATTATCATTCATCACAGAATTATATAAATTAAGTAATAGTACAATAATTTTGTATTCAGAAGATACAAATTATGTAAATCTAGATGTATACAGGTAACTTGAACATACCATTCGACGAATTGCTCCACAGATTGCATACATCTTGTGGGTATCAGTCATGCGTCCTGTTTCAGGATCAACATCAGCCAGAGTCAGTTGTATAGACGCATGATCTTTGGCGTGGATAATACGGTTACTCGCCGAGCTGTGACAAAAAAAGATTAGATTTAAAATCCATTCTTTCCAACAAGAATATGCTTTGCACATGTAAGTTCCTGCAATTCTTCTCTTCGTCTACGACCTGCATATTGTCTTTATATAAGAAAAGTGATACAAGTAAAAAACATGGAATTCTATGTTTAGGACAAAAATAAAGAACAAATTATCAAAGCTCATAATCCAAAAGAAATAATTGCAGCTTTACTATTTAAGTTTATTAAAGTCATTAATATAATATGTATTTTCTGGAAAAGTTTAAAATCACTCTCTTGTATAAAATTATTTTTTTTTTACTTGTGTCACTTTTCTCCTACAAAGGCGATATGTTAAGAACATGACAGCTGAAAAAATAGACTTCGCAGATTCGTAAACTATGTGAAAGCTTGCGAGCAAGCTGTTGTTACAAGTACCTCCAAAAGTATTCTTCTTCTGCTTTCTTTCAATAAAGATAGAAAAAGAAGAAAAACACTTCCGAAGCGTTTGTAGCAGCGGCTTGACCACAGCTGAAGTCACCTAACCTCACTTTCAAATCACTGCATATTTATCACACCTGCTACGATCTCAAACCTTTATGGAATAAGAAAATCGCGTGAACTTCGAATGTTTCGGCACGAGAAATTGGCTCGCGTTCGTGTCGGTGTAAAGCTTACGAGAATTATCCGCGACGCACGTGTGCCCTTACCATTTTCGGGGGATGTACAAGTCGACCAGATTACCCAAATCGTTCTCCATTTTTCTTTACAGCTGCAACAACACCGTAAAATAGGATTAGCGTACTGTTCGAGCAAGCAAAATATAGCCGCGTTAATTATTTAGTGAATACCTGTCGCTTCGACAATCGGCACGTCGATGACTCAAGATGACTATAAAACGGAAAGAACGAAGGAGTCTGCGCCGTATGGAAACCGCGTATCTGTTCCTTAGCTACACTTGGTTACACCTTGTGTACTTGAAAGGAGACGGACATGAAATTAAATATTGAAGAGAAAGGAAGACAGAAAGGAAGTGTATTTTCGTACATCAAGAGAAATATATAATAATTATATCTATGGTGAAGAAAGTGTAATTCTGTCCATGTTAACAGAAAATGTATAGTAATTCTACCTGTATTAACAATATTATAATAATTCTGTGTCGAACATTAACAAAAAAAAAAACGTTCGAACATTACAAACGTGGCTGGGATATTCCAATAAACTCATATTCTTCACTTTTGGATAAAAATGAATTCTATAAATAAGTGAAGAACAAAAATACATGAAAAACTCATTTTAAAGTGGAGAACGTGAGCTGTACGGCTAAATTTTTCAAATGTCATTGCCATGTCATCGAGCCGAATTTTTCGGTAGAAACGTACAAAATAACAAATTATACATCATTCATAAACATGTGTAACAGTGTCAGAAGGAAACATGCAATATGTAATTGCATGCAGACCAGGTTAGCACATTTTTTACAAATATTTTTATTAAATATACAATACACAATGCATAAACTATAATACATAAAAAATTTATTAAACTATACATAAAACTTTATCACTTTATTACTATGAAATCTCCTTAATATTCATTGCTATGAAATTTATAACGTATGCTGCACAAATCCTAATTGTACTCGGGGAAAACGCGTGAATTCCAAGGCAGCTTCGAGACAAAGTACAGAAACTCGTTCCTGAAAGTCATTAAATCAGTTATCTCCCGTTTCGTTACGAATCAAAAACTCGAAATTTCAAATCGAACACTCATATGTGCACATATATTATTCGCTATTAAATATTACGTGCGCTTGGGCTTATGTAGCGCCATTGATTTTTTTTTTATATACATATTACGTGCTATATTATTCGCCTAACAGCTTTTCGCCTAAAATTACAATCCCGCGCATGCGCAGGGACATGAAGACTGATCCACTCCGGTGGACCGGTGCATGCACTTCTCGTCGCAGTTCCCCCCTCCCCCCTCCTCCAATCAAATCACGCATGAATTCGTTGACGCCGCGCGCTCCGTCTCTATTCACATTTACGTACTATCACTACGGGTGGTGATTCGTTGGCTGTTCGACGGGATGATGACGTCACGGCGCGCGTACAGGCGCCGGAACGCGCTCTCTTGTGAGAGAGTAGTGCCGCAAAACGGCCGTGTTAGTGTCGCTCGTGTTCAGTAGCGGGGCGCGCTTCGCGCTGGACGGACGGTGGTGGTGGTGTGCGTGGGCTCGTCGCTCGACGCGGCAGGACGTAGGATGCACTTCGGGAGGAACGATTGATCGAGATACGCACGGCAGCGGTTCAACATGTCCATGAAGGTAAGTGTGTACGGAGAGACAGCGAGATTTGAGTGTAACCTTCCCTCCCTCCCCGCCTCGGGGAAGGATATTCCTCTTCTCCCGACTCGATCTTCTCTGGACGCCGTTCTTCTGTTTTCTCGCGACGCGGAAATTTCGGGAGGATACCCGCGTCCGTTTGAGTTTTTGTCTACCTTAGGTGTACGATTGTGTGTCGAGGAAGAAATTGATATGCAGTCTTCTCGTACTGTCTGAAATTAGCATCGACTTCCTTTCAGTTTAGGAGCTGTAATTCGCGTGCAATCCGAGTTGGAGACGCGGGTGACATCCCTTCGGTGATTTATGTGCGAAATGAATGACGGTTTGTTCAATTGTTATTTAATTCGTCCCCGATTTTGGATTGTACTCGATAGACTTCTTCATCCGATGGTAGGTGGGATTACACCTTCGTGGTCCTGCCGATTAGACTTGATATAATGCGAGCAGCTTGTTGAACAAACGTAACAGTAACATTACACCAATATTACAATTTCACTCAGCAACATAAGTGTAATACAACATTACATTGTACATAACAGTCACATTGCTGAGGAAATTGTGATATTGATGTTAGCCGATGTTTGCTGGATACATCTTCAAGTCATGCATTCTTCAAGTTATTGGGATAATCCTTTGAATTTGTAATCGATAAATTATATTTCTCAGATCTCTCTCTTTCTCCAAATAAAGATTATGTTTTTTATTTCATGTCGGACCAGCCGATTAGATGGATGAATTAAGGATGAAATACCTGATTTACTCGTTTCACTCGGAAGAATAATTTCGCAAAAGGACCAACTGTGCTAACCGCATCGAGCTTCCTGAGCACGGTTCATTTATTCGCGGATGCTTATCGTCGTTATGCTTTTATCTTCGATGAGTCGATTGTTTTCCCTTCCGGGAGAGAGAAAACAAACTCTTATCAGCCCTTACTACTTTTTTTTTTTTTATTCAATTGTTATCCATCGCGCGACATCGAGCGTGACTCATATTATTGGGCTCGAAGTGCAGTCGAGTGTTGAAAACATAAAGAAATAGATGATTGCACCTTATCTCTCGTTATAGCGTGCGTTGTATTTCTGGTTTCGCGACCATGAATGGGTGCACCTGTGCGAGCGCGATTAAAAACGAAAGTCAAGAGTTTGTCGCGGCCGAGGCGCCGCTCGATCGCGCCTCCCGGCACCGATATTTCCGTAGAAAACTGACCGCGAGAATGCGACGACCGATTATTATCTCGCGTTTTCAGTCGAGACAGAACGAGCGCGACAGTTTAATCCGCTGACAATTGTAATCACGTAATTGCAACGTACTTGAGCGTATACGGATAACATCACCGCGATATATTGTTCGTGACACGCGTTGCATAATATCGAACGCTATGTAGAGTCTCCACTTTAGAGCCGGTCACATTGTCGGGCGCTTAATAGCTTGTTCATCATATTTTTCCTATCTGCGTTACGTAAGATTTACATCAGACTTTCTCAAATCAAGCTTGTTAACAAACTGGGCGATAAATCCGCGGCAATCGCAAGAATTCGAAAAAAAGTACAACCTTGTGCTGTAATTTATCTTTCGACATTGGAAACCCAATAAATATAATTCAGTTGCGATGCTTAATTTTACAGTGTTTAATTTTTATGGGAATGGAGGAGTTCCAGGTTCGAATCCTGGCTGAGGTAATATCTTTGGCAATAAATTCTTTGTCTAATTTAGGGCCAAGAAATTAAAATCGATAACGATTTTAAAGTTGGCGATTTTTCTGCATTCCAATGAGCGACAAATCTGTCGATGACACGCAGATGATTTGCCAGACGGGTCGAAAAACAATCGAAATTCGTTTAATATTGCTTAATATTCACTAGAGAACAAAATGAGTTTTAACAAGTTTAATTTGTATGTTGCATTTAAGTGTTAAATACGCGGAAATGTGAAATATGATGAATCGAAATATGCATAAAACATACATGTAGTTAAAATATGTAAACTTGTAAATGAATTCTATTCTGATGCGAACTACCAAGTTATTTAAAGCGAGCTTGAAATTCAGAAAACAAGTGTTGTGATGCTTCTAGTTAGATTCTAAAGTAAGCAATTTCCAAGCGTTAATAACGATAACATTATTTGAAACTTTGATATTAGAACATCATAAAGAATTAAGCATGATTATACGTGACAGGGAAAAAATCACGCATGTCGACATGATTTTCAGTGTACGCGTTGTTTTGATATTTTAATTAATGCTATAATAATCAGGCGTTTGCGCTAATTACGATCGAGATTGTGACTAAAAGTACAGCTGCTCCGCGAAAGTATGTTTAAAAATTATCGCCACCGAGGACACATGTCCGCGACGGACAAATATGAAATTATTAGGCATAGAACATGGTATAATACATGTATGTGTCAATTTGAATCTTAAATCTAATTATGAATTCATAATAAAACGTGAAGTAATTTGCTTAATAATTTTTTACTTTAATAACTTTTAGTTGCGCAACAAGTTATTCATTTTATCTCAAGGTTAATGTGCTTCGAATGCAATTACGATGTTATATGTAAATTACGTATGCACATGATTAGGATAAATCGTCGATTCATTGAATACTTGAGAATACTTGCTTGAATAAGGGACAGCTGGTAGTTTGATGTGTGATGTGAAGTTTGTATAATGTAAAAAGATGCAAATATTTCACGTGAATATAATGCTAAATATTTTAGTATCACGATTATATTTTAATCTTACGATATATTTAATCTTTATGTTCCATAACTAGAAAAATTGTCTTCTGAGTTTTATAATCATGTTTAATAATTATTTTCTAATATCGCAAAAATTACAATGTCAAAAAATTATAAATTTACCGTTTTTTTTTTCATTAAGTACTGCGTACTTAAATGTTATTAATTTGTAAATGACACGATGAAAATTTCTAGAAGACGCGCTTGCACCTTCTTTTTTATTTAAAAAATTGTAATTGTAATTTAAAAATTGTTTAAAAAATTGTACGCTATGAAGAAGTATCCGGGAAAAAGCATATCCTGATTTTCGTGATACGAGACAATTTGTTTCGTGTTCTACATATCCGAAGGATAGCCACTTGCTGAACGATACCACCGCAAAATCCTGTAATAAGGTTTTTCCACGCCATTGAACGTACAATCCGACGCGTTCTGCAATTTTACGTTTCCGTGATGCGCATCCAGAATCGGAATAAGCTACGAGCTAACGGGTACAAAGATATCGGGTCTACAATCTCATTTTCTCCGCCCGTCCATGGAATTCTTTGAAATATTTCGGAGCGAGAGTTCCGTTAAGACATAAATCCGCGGGAGTGACGCGTCGTGGACACTGGCATTTATTCCTCGAGAAATCACGCGGGATGTTTTCTCTCTTCGAGAACGTGTTTGCACGTCGGATCACTTCATAAACACTCGAAAGCGAAGGTCGACGGATTATTTCGATCGTCATCGCGGCGAAGGACCGCGAGGATACTCGAAAACATTTTGTTGCCGGTGTGTTCACCGTTAGAAGTCGTAAACGCGGGGAATTAAGGATCCACGGTCTCGAAATATTGATCCCAATGACAACTGTAAACATATCTTTGAGATTATGAAGGCGCTAAAAATATTTGATGAGCTTTTAGACAGTCCCAACGATCTGAGTTCATCCATATTCAGTTACGGTTATATCCCATTACACGACTCATATATTCGGGCCTGGATCTCATGTAGAAATGTTTTTTTCATGATTTGAAAAAGACTCGGATATGTATACAATAATATCTCTGCGATTCAATAAACCATAATTAAAGCCAGCAATTTGTTTCATATTACTAATTTGATATTGATGTCGAAACTGATTGATTTTAATTGATTGGTAAAAACATAAAAAGCAAGAATAAAAGTCACGATTAAAATTCTCCAAGAATCTAAAGAAAAGTTTTCCATACGAGATCGAATTAAGTTTTTCTAGTTTCAAGATTAAATCTTCCTCGCTTTTTAAATAAATGAGAATGAATTTCAGATGTTTTTGCATTAACTGTTAACTCTTTTTGTTATTATATTTATTACATATGACTTTTTCAATCAATTAATTTCAGATGTTTTGAATGGAAAGAGGAAAGTTTCTTCCCTCAATTTTATATTATTACGTGTTAATGGTTTCATTATATTCCCGAGGCGTATAATAGCAGTAAACTTTTAGACACTTTCTGTATTCGCGTCGCTCCGACTGTCTTACGTAAACTAGGAAACGAGAATTTAATTAACATTTTATTAACCTGTTACCTTTGGTTCCTTTTTTAGAAAGAATCGCCTTGGGACGTGGAGCTGCATTTGTCGGCAGCACGCGGGGACGCCAAGCGTCTTCGTATTTTATTGGATTCCGGACGCGTCCACGTTGATTGCAAGGACAAGGTCAGTGTCATATAATACCTTTTCGTGAATATACTTCTCAGACACGACTTCTTGAAACGATCGAAAACTTCACGAAACAAAATATCAATTTTCTACAAAAATGAATTAAATTAAGTAGGAAAGAAGGAATTTGAAATAAGAAGGAAAGCTGTTCGTGTGAAGAGAATGTTAATATGCTTTCTTGAAGACGTTGTCTGATTAAGCTCAGTTTATTAGCAAAATCGGTTCATCAATTCAAGACAATACGATCGCTACCTGAGATTGCTGCCGGAAATTGATCAGCCACTCATGTTCCTGATTGCAACGGTCTTGTGATAGATCAGCGATATCGCGGCAAAAGCGCGATTTTCTCTCCTCGCTGTCGGCTCATTATGCAAACGATGAAGAGCGAGCAGCACGAGTAACGTTACATTCCTCTCAGCGTCTCGAAAGTGGTTTATTAGATCAGCGCGGACACTAATCGTGCCACTTTTCAACCTGGAGACTGAACGCGGTTTTACCAGCGTCATATTTTTTTTGCGAGCTCATTCACGTGGAATTGTGTCAGTGTCAGAGCCGAATCGAATCACCATATGTCTCTTTAGTCATCAAGCATTAATACAACTTCCTGCTATTCGCGATTCTTTCCTGTCCATTCGAAACACCGAACGCTGTTTTGCAAAGTTTTAGCATTATTCGTCGATTTGTCAACGACAGAAACATTAGGAAACATCTTTTTATGTGCAAATCGTTGCTGTTATTGTTTGACGAGATATCGCGACTATATATGTATGTTGGTATATGTGTGCTAATTGCATTAGCGGATACTTAGGACGTTTAACGCGAATCTTAATAGCTCGCGAGAAGATCGATTAGAAAATATACACCGGCATACATTCACCGGTAGCGTTCTCCGGCGAGAAAGTTTCGCGTCTAATTGAATCATCGGAGCGGAGTTTTGCAAACGGGGTCGGTTTTCTTTCAGGATGGCACGACACCTTTGATATTAGCCGCCGCCGGTGGCCACATCGACGCCGTCACCGAACTGTTGCAACAAGGAGCGGATCCCAATGCCAAGAGGCTGGTAAGTTATCTTATTCAAAAATTGAACGACCTACGAATGAGTGATATCTCTGTGGAATGAGCGAGACCCGCCTTTATGGATTACTAGATAACACGTGCACACATTTATTAATGGCCAAAAATTCCTAGTCATATAGCTACAATATTACAAAGTGATAAGTGAGAAGATATATCTGCTCTTATTTATATTTGTCGAAGAGAACTATTACTTATAAAAAAGATCCTTTATTAATTTTTCAAGTTGAATATAAATGAGAATATTATCAGATGATTTATCTGTGTCAGTTTATCTGTACAGTTTATCTTTTAGACAGATCTAACAAGATCGTGATAGTAAGATAGTCATTGATGAGATAAGCAATATTTTATTACTGTGAGAATTTTATTACTGTGTTCGCGAACTTATCATTATCTGCGAAAATATTGAGTATTGTCGAATAATATAGCATGCAATTTAGATTACTCTTTCTAATTGTCGCAAAATATCATTTATGATCATAATCATGACCGTAAAACAATTGTAATGATACAACAATTATATGTTTGTTTTTTCCTTATATGTTATGTCTTTAATTAAAAACATTTAATCTTAAAGAAAATAGAAGAATATTTCTCGTAATGTGTCTTCAGAATCATACTTTATTTTATTTATTCTCGTATAAACATTAACATTAATAAGTGTGATAAAACTGATATTGCAGTCATGAAACCATCTACCGACTGCAATTTAACCGCCGCCAAAAAACGGCTCTTAATTATTTAATTACGTTCGATTAAAGGGTGAAAGAGAATGCGAAATGTTATAGTAATCATTTCGTAGTAATTGCTTCAAGGAGTTCTTTGACCGATCTCGAAATGGTTTTCTTACAACAAAAATTACATATCACCGTTTTCCAAATATTTGGAAAACGGTCCCCGTTAAAATCCCCGTTTTTTAAATATTTTATGGAAATATCCTGATATAATTTATACAAAATATAAATTTCTCGTTAATATTTATTAATGTAGAATTTTATGAGTAAGATCCTATTTGCATTCTAGAAATTTAATTTATAAAAGTTCTTTTCATTCCACCCATTTTCGGCCATTTATACTCAAAAATTATATTTCGTAACATTTTCGTTAAAAACGAAACAACTTTGTTCTATTTTTGTAGAATTTTATCTTTTTTATAATAGACACCACTCGTTCCGAGTATCGTAGCATCAAAATAGAACTTTCGAAATTTCCTGCAGCATCGTCTTGCAGCGCGTCATTTTTAAACGCACGCGGCATCTCAGCGAGACATAAAAGTTCGTCGTGTAACATATCACGGAGTGTACCAGTAAACTGTCGAGTATTCTTTTTTTAAGTGTCTCAAGAGGATTTATTGTCGGGCCCACGCTTCTCCCTTTTTCTCCCTCGATGCCATCTAGAATTACAACATTGTATGCAAATCGATGACAAAATTGCCAGAGTTGGACCGATGTTACTGTATATCTCGAAAAATAAGAAAAAAAGTTAGGGGAAGAGTAGTCTCTCTCTCTGACGACAAATCTTATTTTCTTTAATATTAGCTTTTGCATTCGAGAGGTGACTTTCTTGCTCGTCACTTGGTTTAATGCGATAACACGAATGGTGACTGAGAAACGACAATAATTGTTTTCTCAACAAATACCTTCCTCTTTACATTTTAGAAATTTGTAAAAAACTTTTTACATTTTTCTTCATGTTGAGTCTATTGCCTGTGTATTTTTCATAATATATCAATTTAACATTATTATTTTAAATGTAATCTATTTTTAAGTATATTAATACTTTTATATTGAGAAATCATTTCTTGCAGAAAAATCTGACCTACAGAATATTTTAGAAACCACACAGATTTTGATTCTTTTGTTCTTATTTTCCATTATAATAAAAAGTTGAAAAAATAAATTAAATATTGTTTAATGAGATTGACAAAATATGTTCCAAATGATTGTCAATTTTCTAGATAATCACTATTAGAAATACGTGCGAGCAAGAAAGAGAGAGAATATATATTACATTAGTAAATGTGCTCGGAAATAGGAATGTGTAACGTTCGACGATCGAGTTGATCATACGGTTTGTGCTCTTCCTCCGAGATTGAGCGTAAACGATGACGGCGTCGCCTTCAGCTCAGAATTACGCAAACGTTCATTAAAAATCCATCGTCTTACACAATCAGCAGATCGAGATCCAGGATCATGGATTGGAAAACGCGATCCTCTTTAAATTAATACTTCGAAACCATTACTTACAGAGATAATTGTACCTCATTTCGATTTCCATATCAATTTATCGATACGCGTAGCAATTGGCTAATAAATCCCTTGCAGGCAACCGTAATTGAACGTAAAGCGATAATTCCAAGGAGAGAAAAACTCACGTGCATTTTACCTGAAATCTAGAAAAGCTGTGCCGTTGAAATTTCTCAATGTTGCGTTGTTTTTGAAACGGTGACCTGATGGAACATTTAACGTGACGTGGAACATTTAACATTTAACTTGTAGTATAAATATCGCGAGGTGAGAAACGAATTGCACGAGAGGAAAACGAGAAAGACGAGAACGATATTTCAAGGCTGCCTAGACATACCGTGAGCTTGTGCCATAACATTCGTGCGTGCAAGTTCGCGTGATTCTAATGTGCTTCTTAATAGCGGAGTGCCTGTGCAAAACACGCAACGGCGGTAAACGTGGAAGTTCAGCAATTATCGCTGACACTGTGTGTCTACAATCTATTGCATTTAAACGTGCTATCTATGCTAATCGTAAATATCATCGCAATACACAGGAAAATCGCGCGTGCGGTAGCAAAATGTTAGTTTATAGAACACTACAAAGGGCAAGAAATAGATAATTCTTCATTTCTCCTCACATTCTTTTCTTGTTGCAGGCAAGTGTGCTATCTATTTATCAGAGAAAGCATTGCTATCAGCGTCAAGTTGTACTTCTTCTAAAAAGCTTCATCGACTTCAGGTTCCTTAGAAAAAATCTGTTATTGAAAAATAATATTATTGTTCTGAAAAATATATCTATATAAAGATATATCGATTTTCATTTATGATACATTTCATTGAATTTTTATTATGTATCCTAATTATATATAAAGTTCGCTTGCAATCTTCTGCTCGTATCTTTGTGGACAAGTACAACATTTTATCATTTCAAGTTAAGTTTTCTGAACTCATTAACCGATCTCTCTTCATTTCTTTGTAAACTCTGACTTTTATTACAATCTTGACTTTTTTCTTGAAATTTTAAATGCAGGAGTAAGAATTTAAAAGGATTTCTCTGCAGATGTTGTCGTCTAAAAATTCTAACCCGTGATTATCGATCGTCTAAAAATGGACACCGCCGGTGAGGGTGAACGACACCTGTCAGGTCATCCCGACTCAGCCTCCAATAAATTGTAGATCTTGTATAGCTGTGACACTGACGTCAATGAATGAACGATTGGAGCTTTGTACCAATCAAGTTTAATTAATCTCGCCAATCAATCTCGTATTTAATACACTAAGGCATCACATTTATTGTTCATTTTTATTCGGTCGTTTGCAGATTAGTTAATTAAAATCGACGCACGCTTGCGTTCAGAATAACGACCGAAAATAACTGACCTTTTGTTGCCCTACTTGGAACCGATGTTCAATCGGCGAGCTTTGCATCCGTAAGCCGTAAAATGGTACTGCTGTGCACGCGCCGTGGCTGATTTATTGTTAACGAGCATCTCTCTGGGTTGCCAGATTTTCAACTCGCATTTTCAATTAATTTAAATCCCTTTCTACTCCTCTTTCGATCCGTTTTAATATTAAATTTTTATCGATAAATATTTCGCAATATATTAATAAAACATGAAGATTTCACATATTGCAGGTATATCAAAGATAAAAAAAGAAGAGATAAAGGAATTTGCATAAAGCTTATTTCTTTGCAGATCTATTAAAAATTATATAAAATAATATAAAATAAAAATATTTAAGCTCAAACAATGCCAAAGATCAATGAACCAGCGATTCTGAAGGTCTCAATTTCAAATTAAATAGTTTATTATCTTTTAAAAATGATACATTTCGACTTAGAATCCTTTTCTATGTATTAAGCCCCATATTAAGACATATATAAAGATTATATAGTACACGTTTGTAAGTTGTATTTAAGATTTTTTTACTTGCAGCACTCGTTTTTTTCGCAATTAGCAAATAAACAAATTTTTTCTGAAAAAAAGCTTTATATGGATCTAATTTCGAGATTTGTTATTGTCAAATGCGATTGTCTTCTTGGGAATTTCTGACGAATACGTGTATTTGACCTCAAGCTGACCGGATTTTTGCGCGCGTTTCCTTACGCATGATCGCCGAAGCGAAAGGTGCAGGCCATACATGACAGGTTGATCGTCATGTTATAGAATTTCTGCGGTTCGTATAATGGATAGGTATATTATGTCCCCGCTTCGTTCGCCACGCATCGCGGCGCACGTAACTCCATGGCGTGTGCACCGTGCGGCCCGTTTCCAGGCAGGGAGATATGCTGCAAATTGCAAAAAAAAAAAAACAGAATGAGGCTCGCCACGTGTGTGTTGCAAACGGGAACGCGCATCGGAAGAGCGGAACTTGAAGAGGAAAAAAAGAAAAGCGGCGCGATCGAAAACGGAAGCGCAAGGTTTCCGATCTTTCCCGCGGTCTCTTTTCCCCGGAAGTAATGTCGAAGGATTAATTTGCATTATGTCTCGCAAATTGAGGCTTTCGGAGATACGATCGACCTCAGGGTGTGGAACAGGATACATAACGGGTAAAGCTACGGAGTTCGCTGCTCCCTCGACCGGGAGCTTTTACGGCAGTGAAAGTGCATTTTATTCACGCCGGGTTAGATTGCGACTTGTTCGTTCAGTGGCGCACCTAAAGCTGTATACGAAGGAGAGTCTCAAAATAAATCGCACATTGAGAAGTCATACCCCTGTAATAGAAATTAAATAAGAAATTAAATTTGTAATATAATAAAATAATAATAAAATATAATAAAGAATGAAAATGGGGTTGACCCATATCTTGTGTGTGATTCCTGTCTCGAGAGATTTGGATAGTGAGAAAAAGAACCTCGTAAACCTCATTACCATTCCTCAAGCGTGCTGATTTTCGAAAGGACTTGCAAAGAGTACCTCCTCAAGGGAGATACTTTATGTGCCACGCGAGACAAAAAATTTAAAAATTTAACTTGTGGGTTTCGCGAAGAAATTCATTTTAGAATTCTACGGTGTTAAGAACTTTTGCATATGCGTAAAAAAAAGTAGTTTCATTTTCTTTCTTAAATCACCTTTGGGAAATGTGTTGAGCCTTTACTGTATTTATTTAATATTTAATTTAGTATTAATTAATTTAATTTTATATTTAGTTATTAATTATTAATTATATATTTAATATTTTGAAAATCACCGTGTGAATTTACTGACGTTTCGTTTTCTTAATGGGTCGTAACCGACCCCCCCTCCCTCTCAATTTTGTCTTTTACTCTTCTGCATCCGTAGAATACGATCGAAATCGCCCGACAGTCCAGGAAGATTTATCTTCCTTCGTGAAAGCGTAACGTTGGATTCTAATTGCTTCGTCGTAGCTTGAAGGCCCGTATCTCGTTTAATTAATAGTTAAGCCAGGAACTGCGATCGACGAAAGTTTTGTGAAAATTTATGCGAATCGAGCACGACACGGATGGTAGATAGTCACGCTTTGATGCAAGACATCATCTCAATTGGGTGAAGGGCACGTTGTATTGTATTGTATTGTAAAACGGTGCTATACATCGTAGAAATCGATAGTTCGTGACTGCCAAGTTTAATCACTTTAACGATAAGTTTATTAATAATCGCGATGATATTCCAGAGAATATCGACAAAATAATCTTTTACAACATTTGATTGAGACCGATCGATGCTGTGAAAAATAAAATTATACAGCTCCCACTTTTTATGATATAAAAATTAATTAGCGACAAATTAATGTTTTTTGGTATCTTCGGTGAAGCGATATCTGTATTGATCACACGTAAAGAAAAATATAAAAATTCCTGAATCGCATACTTCACGTCTCATTTCACCAGAAGGTGTTCGATTTGACATTTGCTCGAAATATCAAGGCTACTTTGACCGGTTCTTTCACCGCTTAAGTTTACCGTTAGCATGATATATCGCAGCTTTTCCCATATTATATGGGTAAACATATACAATCAATGGAAGAAACTTAAACATACTTTTAAGAGAGCCGTAAAGAGAAGCTTGTATACGAATGCCCGTCGTGCTCCGAAGGAAATCGACGTTTCTTCTTCGCATTCGACCAATAAAATGCTATTGGATATTCGATATTGTTATTAATGACGCGGTCGACGCAAGTGCCGACTATATATGTTACGTCAGTTTACTGTGGATATAAATTATGGGCAGGTCACCGGAGGTACGTGACATTTGCATATCGCTGAGTGGCAACCGACGTTGAATTCCCTGTCCGATTCAATGCACGCACTAAGGCATCGCATTGTATCTTTTGCAATGAAATTACGGTGCATATTATTGCATAACGATGTGTCTTTCATATTTTTCGATACGTCACAAAAAATCAGAAATAGATCGCTTTATCCTTATCCGCATAGAAACAGGAAAAACTATCTCAGACAACACACATGTCTAAAAGACATGTATTAAAGATGTCTTTAAGATGTCATGTTCTTTGATCCTTTTCTATTTCTAATTTTACTTTTAATTTTACATTTAATTATATATTTTTTACACATTGATCTTCTATTTGCCTTCTATTTTTTATTTTATCAAAGTTTGTCGTTTAAACAATGACATTGCTGTGTAATGTTTAAATTGTTTATATAAGAAAATAGGTTTTATCCCCTCTGGCAAAGATAAAACTGTACATCATCGATTCTCTCCTTCTTCTCTCGTCTCACTTGCTTATC
Organism: Crematogaster levior; assembly: GCA_901521435.1. Classification (NCBI taxonomy): domain Eukaryota; kingdom Metazoa; phylum Arthropoda; class Insecta; order Hymenoptera; family Formicidae; genus Crematogaster; species Crematogaster levior. The sequence goes on along the minus strand of CABEGB010000224.1, from coordinate 75,691 downwards.
TCTGTTTATCCTGTATAGAAACTGTTACGTTCTATCGCAAAGAGTTTCCGAGTTCGCAATATTCCATCTATATTCCTATCCTATAATATCTTAGATCATGCAAATATACAGAATAATTCGCTTACCTCAAGTATTTCAATTTTCGAAAGAAAGAGAAAGAATATTCAAGGTATTTATTTCCTCGAAAAAATAAATTGTTGCTAATTGGAAAAAGAAATCGTTGTAAAAAAAAATTCTTTTCATCTATTTTACAATTATGTAAAGTCTGCAAAACCATGTAAATTCATAATTCCATCTCTTAAAGATAAGTTAATATTAATATTCTTATAATTAATTCTTATAAGTTAATATTAATATTCTTATAATTTAATTATTATATTTATAATTTAATATAAATATTCCAGAAAGTACTTGAGATGCTTGAAATAAATGATTTGATTGCAGATCATTGCGGCAGTCGTCCAAGGCGATGTGTGATCGTACAATTATGGTGACATTTGCATTTGTCTTGTGTTCGCAGACTGGGACAACGGCTTTGTTCTTCGCTGCTCAAGGCGGATATAAGGACATCGCGGGTCTGCTTTTAGAGCACGGCGCGATCGTGGATTCGTGTAGCATAGTAAGTAGAAGGACGGAAGAGCTTTTAGCGCGAGTGTGTGATATAATTCACTGCTTTAACTTTAACATATCCCACGTGGATTTCAGGATGGTGGCACACCGCTCTTCGTTGCATGCCAGTATGGTCATCTGGATGTTGTGGAGAGCTTAATAGAGAGAGGCGCCAACTCAAACGCTCATATGAAGGTAAGAAAACACACTCAAAGTATACCTGTCTGCTCTTAGTATTCGACTTAAGGAGTTTCAATACTTAGCTCTACAAGTAACATCGAAATTTCTTTTAATTGTTATTCCATTAAATATAAATGAAATTTTCTCAGCATTAAATTTATGAAGATTCAACACGGACACGTTACTCTATCACATGCATTTAACAGTGCGACATTAGTATGCGAGAAAGTTAAGAAACGATTACGGCTTGTTAGGACGGTGCCACGGCGTTGTTCATCGCCGCCCAGAATGGCCACCTCCGCATTCTAGAAGTCCTCTTGGAGCATGGGGCGAAGACGGACGCGGCGAGAACAGACGGCGCCACACCGCTGTGGATCGCGTCGCAAATGGGACACGACCACATCGTCAGGAGGCTGTTGAGAGCCGGCGCGAAGGTCGACGCCACGAGACATGTAAGTCCGCGTAGGTCACGTACCTCTTTTATACTATCACTGAAAATGAACTCTTGTGCCAAGCACGCAGGTTGTCATCGCAAACAATCTTCTTTTGCAGGATGGTGCAACCCCGCTTTTCAAAGCCGCCCACAAGGGTCACACTGCCGTCATCGGCGAGCTGCTCAAATATCGTCCTTCGCTCGGCGTGCTCCCGGTAAGCAAGAATTGAAGAAAAGAATCAACGCTGCAATTCTGCGACGTAGTCTTATCTGTCGACGGGAGTCTTGAACGATCTAAAAATTCGTGTATAATTTTAAGTTAATTTTAACTTTATATATAATTCTACATATGATTTATGTTGTGTTACTATTAGTAACTATTAGGTTTCTTTTCGGTTTCAGAATGGCGAAAGTGCATTACATGCGGCAGCCTTGACGGGATACATGACGGTCGCGAGGCAGCTCGTGGGAGCGGGGGCTGATCCTCTGCTCGTAAATCAGGAAGGTATCACGCCGCTTCAACTGGCTGTCCGACACTCGCAGACACAGGTCGCCAATTACCTGAAGGATAAAGTGAAAGTACGAACCGCATCCTGTTAGCGATACTTCCTCTATCCTGATACTACCATATCGAGAATCTCGAATATTGTTTGATGAATTCGGCTCAAAGATCACAGCATTTCTAAACAGGATGTAGCGTACACAAATAGAGTGTCATTGAAAAGAGTAGTCTGACTTTAAAGAACAATAAGAATTTTATTAGTGATAAAAGAATGTTATAATATATTTAAGTGTGAAAAGTTATTTTATATTATTTTATTATATATATTATAAAGAATGTTATATAAATATATATATTAAAAATGCGAAGCATAATATATATCTTTTTATTACTGATAAAATTCTTATCGACTGGAAATAAAATTAGGGTATTCCTTTTCATATGTCACTCTGTTTGTTACATAAGTGATGTCAATGATTACTAAATACGCGAAAGATGTGAAGAGAAATTTAATTTCATGTAGTGATGTTAGCAGATACCCGTAAATAACGAGCGTAAATAAGTCGATTATACTATATATAATAGAAACTGTGAGCAGGAATCCGTCTTTATAAAAGTGATTAGGTCTGTTTGTTTATGTCGTTCTTTTTCTCTCCAAAGCCAGTTTCATTTTAAATACAGAAAGTAGTAAAAAGTGCGATTAAAACAGACAGACCCATTGTTATGTACATAATCATGATTCCATTCTGTTGTAAATTTTGATAAAAATATTTTAATACAGTTTTCTATTATCAGACGTCAGAATGTTGTCGAAAAATAATGCATCTATTTCTTCCTATTGTATTGTACTTCACAGTGTAGATTTTATAAACTTCACTTATTAGCAGTAATCTAATGTCTCATACAATTGCAAACAATGAAAATTCAATGTGTATCAGCAGTCTGTCTACAGAATTATGTTTTATTATTATATAATAAATTATCGAAAAAGCAGTATCAGTTGATTTATGAAATTGATGAGTTTATAAGACTGACTGATTTGCCTCAAGATATATATATATATTTTCTTATTATACAAATATAAAGTGTAGATCTTTTATCTATTCCATTGTATAAGGGATGTGTGAGACGATAAAGTTAGACTTGCCACATTTGTTTAGAATACATTTTATTAAAATACGAAAATATCAATGCACACTGCTATAATTTCCTTTGAAAAATTATAATAGATGAAGCATCGCATACATTACATCTGGATTATCGAAAAATAAACTTCTATGGAAGAAGAGTACACAGTGATACTTAAATATTTTACTTCAATATTTAATTATTTTGTAATAATTTTAGCTTTGTAGAAAAGTAATAAGTACTCATCTTGTCTTCCTAACAAACATGATTCATTAAGTAGCGTAATTATCGTTATTGTTGACAAAAAAGTGCAAAAAATTAATAAAATGCTTTATAAACAAAAGAAATTACTTCTAATAATATATAAAATTTTATATTATAAATATGCTCTGTTACGAGCTAACCTAGTGTTCCTTCATGAAATATATCATGCATATAATTTTATGCAACTATTACTGAATTGTTTGTACTATCCTAATATTCATCATTAATTTTCTTTTTGCTTTTGCTACATAACTATATATACGAATGTACGTATAATGAATCATTAGCCAGGTTTGCTTCGCGCATTATCACAGAATAGTTCACACGGCATTCGGAACATCATAAATGAAAATTATATTTCAAACTAAAGACCTTTAAATAAAGAATACATTTAAAATATAAACTTTTTGTTATGCTCTATACTGTAATAAAACTAAACTTATCACAATAAATCATTTTTATCAAAATTAACTATTCTTACTTGATAAATAAAAATAATTCGTTTTTCGTTTCATTATAATAAAAGCAATTGTTGAGCAAAAATAATTTTATGAAACTTGAACGATGTCATTATTTTAAAATATATTTTTTCTGTTTTATTATACTTGATTCTCTTCTATTATACAAATCAAATAAAAATATACAAAATATGAAAAATTGTCATTGTCATTCAATTGTTTTAATGAATGTCAATACTTATTAAATCAATTTTATATTTGCACTTGCATGTCCGAGTATTTAAAATATGTTTCATAAATAAATTTATAAATATTTTTATACAGAAAAAATAATTGGCAGTTTTTTATCGCTATAAACAAACTTAATAATAGTAACGTGTCAAAGATTTGTTTTTCTATCATCAAAAGTTTTATTTTAAATAAATAAATAAAAATATTGATTTGAATATCATAAAAAAAAGAAAAAAATTTCTTTCTAAAAAATCAGTTATTTAACAAAAAAATTCCTTTTGAAACTGATATAATTTAATATTATTTGATAAACAAAAAACAAAGCTTTTAACACCAGTGTGATGTATATTATATTGTTTTCTGACTGAATTAATAAATTAGATAAAGAAACGTGTAATTGCGTCGGCCTTCTGGCGCACAGTTGCCAAGTGCTCATTTCCTATTTCATTTCAGATGCAAAGTATCTCCTACCTATGTGCACTTTGGAAGCACGTCTCGCGTTTCAGTCGAAGAAACACTCGTGAAGTGTTTCTCCGTTGACGACGATATATTGACTACGATGTACGGCAGAACGAATTTTACCCGATATTCATAGTGCACTGATAAGAAAGATAACGAAGCACATCGTATTTATTCCACTCACAAAATTATCAGTTACATGCCGATTTTAAAGGAATACTCATCATGGTTCGCGATCGTATGCCTGATTTGCGTGCCGTTAGTATTTTTATTTTTTTTATAGTTATTAGAAATGTGTTAAGAAAGAAGACCTTGGTCCTCGATTGTTGAATATCTGCCTCTAACAATGCGTTCGCGCATGAATCATGTGTGCAAATAAAAATTTCGCTTTAGAATCAATTCGTAGTTTGTCACTCTATTCTCACTTGCGATTAATGAATACTCATACAAATAAACTGTACGGACAGCCGTATAAAATTACCACATAATTTGCTAACTTCTCCAGAGTCGAAGTAACAGCAGTAACTTTGGCAGAGGGTTCTTGCAGGATGTACATCTTCAAATAGCTCAAAATAAAAGGCTCAAGGAGTTGCTTGATGAAGTATGTATAAACATTATCGAGTTTCCTTGTACCTTGCACTCTTTCATAATCAAAATAATCGTGACATCGTATTGATGTAGGCCGAGGAAATACGGGCCCTGATCAACCTTATAATCGAAAACGTTTCTATCCTGAAGAACTTGCATAACAATATCCTATCGCATACGAATAAAGGTAAGTGGCAGTACCCAAACGTGAGAAATCTAATTTATGTATACATCTATTTTGCTTGTGATGTGTGTTGTGTGTGAACATGATATATTTATGTATACATATATATACGTATCTATTTGTAGACTTACAAAAAGAACTGGAGACTCGCACGTGTACGATCTCGCAGACGGCTCTTCGCGTGCAGCGAAAGTTACGAGGTAGGTAACTTTGTACATAGATTCCTGTGGATGATTCCCGTGATGTTTGAAATTGAGATCGAAATCATCATTAGCTTATGTCCCTTAGGATTTTATGTCGAGGAGTATCCGGTGATATTTCTCGCTCGCTCGAGGATCTTTTCACGCGTTCTCTTCGAGCGGAAAAATCACTGGAATATGAATTTAGATTTCGCGTCAATATAGGTGTGCTGGTACCAAAGCTCGGCTCTGGAGGTGGTGTTTGTATCAGTAACGATCTTTCCGGATGCATCGATGGACTTTCAATTAAGGAGTCGTAAGATGGTGTGATTTGCAAGCAATTACCAGAATCTACTGATTCATTGCTCTTATGCGATGTTGTTGAGCACGAAATACGGTGAAGTAGAATTCGGGGTGTTGTTTGCTTACATATTTCCACTAGCGAATCCTTTTGACTTACACTGGGTGACGAATTAATACTCTTACCGTCACCATTTTCTGAATTTATTTTGTCTTTCAGCCTCCTGAAACATTACATTAGTATATATATTTCTATTCTGAGAAGATAATTTGTGTTATAATAACACGTACATATTTTTAAGTCTCTGAATACCGTATCAAATATTTTATTTTGCACAATTTTATTTTGCAGAGGATAAAAAGTGTTTCAAATAAAGATACACAGTAGCGCCAGCCAAAGATTATCTTTCATACAAAAAAAGCATGAAAATGCACAAGAATTTTATAACGATTTTGTATTAAAATGATCTAGAGTCATTTATAGACTGACATACATACCGTTGATAACGATCCATTTCTTTTTCCAATTTAGGATATTCATTTAATAAACTGGCCAGCTGTTCTTTTTCAAATTCTGAGTAAATCTTGAACAATAGACCATCCACATCATCCTCCAAGGGAGACTTCAATGTAACCAGCTTCTTCTTAAGTGTAATTAACGTAGGTAATAAATTATCTAAATTATGCTTCTTCATTGCCGTTATAATGACGTTCGAGGCGTTGTTATTAGGCGTACTCGAGGGACTCAAGCTTGTTTCATCAAGCTCCGGCGTATCATCCTTGTGTTTCTCACCGAGGGACGACGGTTGCAGACGATTATTACCAATTATGGACACTGCATCCTTCAAGACGCACGCACCCTCCTCGGTCGTAACGTCGATAGAATTCTCGTCGCATACCTCGCGAAGTATATACTTGGTCAGCTTCACAACCAGTTCAGACTTCGCGGACACGTCCAAATGTTCAAGCATAAATTCATAAATGATGTTACGTTTGCTCTGATTTGCTCTCCCGGGCAGCGTAAGAAGCTTCTTCTCCTGATCGCGCATTCTGTGTCCACAAAACGCGCTCCGAGAGCGGCAATCGTTATAATGATATATACTCTCCAGAAACTTCTGGGAAATCAAAGTCTTGTCCTTCATCAAAAGTCTCTCTTCCACTAGGAAGATCGTTAACTCGCGTATCATACTGTCCGTGTCCGACAGCATCGTCAATATGTGAAAGAAAAATGGTCCCTTCATCTTTATGAAATCCTCCAGCAACAATTGAATAAATATCACCACTATAGCTTCCCTCACGGCCGGATTTGGATCCTTCATGCTGATGCATAAATCCGGCAAATACGGCTCCACTAGAGCGGTGAATCTCACGCAGATGTCAGCCAACGCTTTCGCAGCGTTTATCTTGACAGCGGTTCTTATCAGCGAGTTCGGATTTGTTTCCTGGCGCATCAGGTTGCCGAGTATCGGCGTGACTTCCTTCGCCACTTCACGATCTCTTAGCGCTTGCTGACAGAGGAAGACCACCGCGGACGCCTGTAGGTCTTTCATCTCCTTCACCGTATCCGGTAGCGATTCCCATTGCAATAATAATCTTCCAAGGATTTGCAAGGTTGATGCCGAAATCTTGTTGGTGCACAAAAGCGACGCGTGGCCCAGTGTAAATACAGCTCTCATTTTTACCGTATCTCGTGTAGGGCTCTCGCTCTCCTTCAACAAATCTTGAATCTCCGCCTCCGACAACTTCATCAGTTCCAACATATCCGATTCAATCGAATGGTTGCTTTTATCGGCATGTAAATGTTGTAATATATTATTCAGGATGTCTAGGCAGATGCTAATTAAGTTAAAATTGATCTCGAAGCGGCGAATACATTTATAAAGATACTGATAGAGATCCTCGAGGCAATCGCGATCTAAAACGGACCAGGTGCACCTTAGAACGTGTAAAACCAAACTCGCATGGAAATCGTTTTTCCGGATGACTTCCTTGTAATCCGCAATATATTTATCTATACTCGGAATCTCCATATTCTCGGCTAGAGCGGCCAGCAATACCCACGCGCTTATAGTGTTATCGGTACCGACGTGCGATTGCAAATTCGATATCACAGATTTCGTAATAACGCCGTTCTTCACCCATAAGCTACAAGCTTTCGACAAATGTTTCCTCATTCTCATGTTACTCAATCTATCTAGGACCCTCCATGGCAAGCTACCTGCAGCATCCGGAATGTATACAGTAGCGCTTGTTATTCTATTTATTAACACATTTCCCAGACACTCCAGCACTTTTTCTTGTACTTTAATTTCGATGTCGAATATCTGCGGTATGACAGCTCGAATCCATTCGTCGAGAAGACTCGAGTCGTGAGGGAACTGCTGCAAGATCTCGGACAGGACGTGCACAGCAAATTGTCTCACGGTCAAAGTGGGATCCCTGCAACGAACGCACACCACGTGCGTCATTTTGCCTATAAGTGACGGGAACATGATGGATAGGTTTCTCGACATCTTCAAAGCACTTCGTCGCACCAGGGCACGCTCATCGTTGACTCTGTCCAGCAACATTGCAACTAAAGCAGTTGATCCCGGCAACGGATCCCGATCCTTCAATAACGCTCCTTTCAGCTCGTCAAGCATGGGAAACGTTTTAGCCGAAGCCGACGATTGAAATATACTTTTGAGAATGGTTTCGTCGGCGTCGTCGTTGCAGTCGGTGAACGAAGCAAGCGTGGCCATGGCTTTCCCTCTCACCAAGGCAGAACGATCCATACAGCGGGACAATACAATTGCTATCAAAATCTTTCTCATCTTCAGCTTGATATCTTTGTTCAAGTCACTGCTAAATAGAGAAGATTCTATCAATAGCTTTCCTACAATCTCCTGCGCGAATAATCTGTAAGATATCTTACCACTGTGTGAAAATAATATTATGTCCTCAAAAACGCTTACAACAACATCTTTCTTACATATATTCAACAGCTTTATCACGACGGCCGCTTGCCTCTGACGTCCCTCCAATCTCTCTGGACAATTCACCATTAGCTGATGTATTAAAGTTACGATTCCCTTCACGGTTTCCTGCTCGTGAACCTTCAATAAATTTTTCAGAAAATATATAACCGCTTCGTGCACGATGGTTATAGACTTCGGTTGCGCGTTTACATGATGGAATAAGAGATCGGGCAGCATGTACTGGGCTATTAACGTTATAGTGAAAGCGACAGTTCCATGATTGCTGCTGCATAGCTCTTGCAAAGCTGCAAATGCATTCCGAGACAAAGACGCTATTTCGTAATTGCTGTGATGCTTAATGTACATCTCCAGCCTTGTGATATCCAGCAGCATACGTATCGTAACGTCCAAGGACTCGGTGTGCTCTTTAAAACGAAATGACTTCAACATAGCAACAAGATCGGAGATAATTCTACCTAATCCTTTCGCGAGCTTTGATCTCTCCGAGTGCAACAGACCGCAACGGTCTGACGGCTCGTCATCGACGCTGGAACCTATCGCATCTACTTGCTTACCGCTTCCGACGGAGGAGAATAAGTTCTCCGACATCTTCAACGTCTCGATCGCTTTCTGGTACAAGTTCGGATGGTAAACCCTGAACGCATTGCTGCCCGGTATCGTGAGGAACATAATATACAAACTTGTTGCCTCCAGGCAAGCTTGCCTGGAATCGTCATCGGTCTCGGCGTGCTGGCCAGCCTTTATTATGTAACCCAGCATGGCAAGCAGGCCGCGCACATTGATGTTCAGGATCATCAGGGCTTGCCACGAGAATTCGGCGATCTCGTGCTCGCGCTCGTGCGCGGTGAGCCAAGCCTTCAGGACGAGGCGTGACTTATGCAACAGCAGCCTCGCGTCGTCGCTCTCCAGGTACTCGAGAAACTCGTCGGGCGGCTCGCCATAGACGACGAACTCGGCGTCCCAGATCGACTTGATCCAGCCCTCGTCGAGAGTGTCCAGCTTAAACTTGTGAAACACACGCAGCGACTCCATGACTCCCGTCGTCGTCGTCGTCGGTCTCAAAACGCGGCCGCTATCATTCTCCTCCCGCGAGCGCGCTCCCCGCGTACATAAACATAACCTTAACTTATCGTCACGATAATGCCACAGATAGAGGCTCGGTGGGGTTTCAGGTTATCATCCACTGCATGAGTAACGATAATGATTTTACGCTCCTGCTTCTACAGCAGCATAAACGCACCGCGATAATTGAATTATTTGCCTTCGTGGAGAATTTATCGTGAAACATTTCGTTTGCCGTAACGGGATGCGCGAGGCGAGCGACAGCGTCCATGTATGACCGGGAAACTGAGTGACCAATCATTGTCTGCAAAAGTCCCGTTCAAAGTGGTTATTTTACGCGCGCACACATACTAACGCACGACTCGCATACATATATTTATATTCCTTTTTATGTATTTTATGTATATTATATATAACATTATATATGTGGACTTATCAATTCTGAATTATTTATACAAAACATTGTGTATTTATACAAATCGTGCAGGCATGTATGCATAAATATTCCCTAACAGCACTCCTGAGGAAGTCCCTTCGTCCTCAGGACGTCCCCAGGAGTGCTTGTGCTGTTAGGGTTAATTTTAACTAAGTTTTGAAATTTGTGTAACAACAATTGTAATATTACCAGCAAACATCAATTAACAGTGATGTAACATCAATGTTATAATTTTCCGCGCAATGTAAATATAACGCGTGTGTTACGCGTGTCACAGTTACATTGGGAAATTATAGGAAATGATGTTATTGATGTTATGTTACTATTAATTAGTATTTGCTGGATTATATAATATATAAATATATATATATATATATATATATATATATATAATATATAATTATATATATATATAAATTATATGGTAAAGACTAGAGAACAATTAAAAATTGCAATTAGAGAAAAAGAAACTGCTTATTAATGTAAATAATTTAAATTTTTTAGAATTAAATGTGTATTATTAATAGAAATTAAATATTTATACAAATGCGAGGCAATTTATTTCTTTTATATTTATGTATTCATCCATGTATTTAGATTTGTGTATTAATGCTTTTGCCCTCTTTTCCTTTTATTAATTCCGTTTATGCATCCTTTGTAGATATGGGAAAAGGTATTACTACCGTTGATGATTTGACTGCCGTGCAAGATGAACCTGTATACACGAGAATTAGAATGTTACAATATACGACTATGCTGCAATTGTTTTCTGAGATCATGGAGGATTACAATGCTTCGTTACTAAGATATCATGATAAGTGCCTGTTGCTTTTGCAGCAGCAACGTACACTACGTGCGTACTCGTGAAAAATCATATTTGCAAAAATTATATACCTTGTATATATCTTTATAACTTTTACTATTTTTTATACATATTCTTTAATATAGCACTTTTCATATTCTTTATAATTTATACACATATGTATCACTCAATAATTGAACTATTTGTTGAATAGTAAGGCGACAAGTTACAAGCGTGGAATTGGACCACATGCTTGATGCTCAAGAAACTAGCTTATTTGTCGATAATGTAAATATGAATTTGCCAATATACTTATATAATAGCATTTTTATTACAAATCTTTTTGATGCATCAAATAATCTAATTGATTGTGCGCAGATTTTAGAAGACAGCAAGATAGCAAGGCAACAATTGTCAGATATAAAAATCAGACATAACGATGTCCTAAAATTGGAAAAATCTCTCGTAGAGATCAGAGATATGTTTGCGGAAATGGCATTCCTAATCGAGAAACAGGTAACAGTATAAACGCTGTTGGTAGTAAAATTATAACTTGTGAATTATGTAACATTATTAAAAAAAATAATTTAGGAAAGATGACATTTAATCTTTTTATAGGGGGAACAAATTAATAATATAGAATATTTTGCCAATAAAACCACGGATAACATCGACAGTGGACGCGTTCAACTCAAACAATCAGAACAGAGTAGTCATAGATATAGAAAGGTATATCTTTACATATATTGAATTGCTTCCCTCATATAAGTACGTATATATACTTATTTTTGGATGATATAATAATTACATATTGCTTTTACAGCGGAAAATCAAGATTTTCATCATCATAAGTATGATAGTGATAATTTTTCTTTTATTTATCATTATATCATTTTAAAAACTATAAAAAAAAAAAAAATTATAAAACATCTTACGAATCTAGTGTCATTAATAAATTTTAATATTAGTGACAATTATGAATAAAAATCTTATCAATATGTAGTAAAAAGTAATTTACAATATTTCTTTGTTGATATCTGCATATTTTTCATAGTAATTTACCAGTGCTTTTGCGCTGGGTCTTAACTTGTAATTTGTGGTGCATATGAAAAATATTTCAAGTATATTTTCATACTCTTTGCCCAAGTCTATAGCAGGTAAAGCTGGACGTGTACCTAAAAGAAAAATCATATTTTTATCTGATTAATTTAATTTACTCTAACTCACCTTAAAACAAAAAGTTATACACATATATGATACATACATAATTAACGAGGTCATTTCAATTTATAAGTACTTACCATATTTACTATTTCTACGTGGCATTATCTCTTTGAGAAAAGTCACGCTTTCATCCATACTAACATTAGAATCATCAAACTGATCATTTGTCGCGTCTCCTAATGTGACTGACTCAAAAGATTCATTTTCGTCAAAATCTTCACAGTGTGGTATTGATAAAGATATCATTTCCCAAAGGACAAGGCCATACGTCCAAATATCAGCAGCACTCGTCACTGGTCCGTCTTCTGCATGAAAACAAATTTAACAGTTTGAAATAAATTCTGAATATCATAATTTAAAAGATAAGTGTAGAGAGATTTTTCTAAGGCAATTACGATTTTAAAAATTATAGATAGACAAGTTCGGTGTATCATGATTTTGAAAAATCAAGAATTGTCATACCAGGATTGAATAAGCAAACGCAAACGTACCAAACACAACCTCAGGAGGATTCCAACATTCTGTCCCAACATAATACAAATTGCTTTTTGATGTGTCCACCTCTAAAGATTCTGTCAGAGGTAGAGAATTTCCAAAGTCACAAAGTTTGACTGTGTTGAAGCCATGGGATACCAAAATGTTACAACTTTTTATATCTCCATGTAATATGTGCGCAGTATGGTGTAGATACTTGAGTCCCTTTGCAATTTCAAAACCCACTTTTAAAATGTCCTTAGCAGGGAATGGTTCATCCTCCAGAGTATCCCGTCTCTCTTCGATTTTATCACCTGATTTATAACATTAATGTCAATATGACTTCAAATGCAAATCTTAAGAATATTTAAGTTAGTTAACTTGTAAGTACCGAGTGACATATCTAGTGCTTCCATAGCCAAGCAAGGCTTTCCATCCGCTCCTTTGGTGAATGCTCTAAAACCAACAATATTGGGATGATTCAATTGTCGCAGGACATTAGCTTCTAATCGGAGACGTGTATCATTTTTGTCATTGCTTTTTCCCTTTAGCCATTTCTTTACTGCCCATGGTGAACGTATGGAACCTACTTTAGGAGATCTTTCCAACATATACACTGCAACTCCTGACAGAAAGCATAAAAATAGAATATAATTTTATGGAGACTAATAAAATTACAACCATAGAGCAATAAAGAAATAAAAAAAAAATCACATTAAAAGTAACTTTAAATCCTTAATCAGTGAATAATCCAGCAGTTTGTTTCTTGAAACAAAATTTCTATACTTTATTACCCCTAATTTTTTCTTATAAACAAAATAATAATAAACAAAAATTAATAACTTTATCAGTATTGTCATAGTTAACAAATAATTATTAATATCAATAAGTTAATCACTATAATCAAGTCGATCATCGATTAAATTAATCGAAGTATCCAAATGTTTTGTTTACAATTTTGATGGTAAAGAGAAAAGTAAAAAGAATGAAAAAAAGTGTTTGTACGTACCAGTACCATAGCCTATCTTTTGCAGGAGAGGTGAAGCCGGTATTTTTATCGGCGTATTTAATTCGACTTTGTCCGCCACCTTCTTGCAACTCACCCTCGGCGGTGTACTGAATTCACTCATGTTCCCAAATAAAATTGAGAAAACCAGAGGAGAAACAGATCACGAGGACGCTCGAAATAGCCGTTGAGTTTCGAACAATTTGAATCGTGTTGAATCTACGCAAGCGTGACTCGCGCGACGACACGATTGGCTATAGAACCCTAGTGGAAATAATTTACTGAAAATGTAGTAGCAAAATTTTTAACTTGTCTCTTAATTCATTTGATTTTTTTTTTTATATATCAGACAATGAAAAATTCTATCCATGACACATTGATAAGTTAATCGGCAATTAAATTAATCGAATTTTGATCATCTGCATTTTCTATTTTGTCTTGTATTGACATTTCTTTTTTTTTTTTATTTAATCAATAGTATATGTTAACTACAAATTTATTCTCCCAATCTAGGTGCATTTAGGTGTTGCAATGAGCAGTGGCTAAGTAGCATTAAATGTGATTGGTTGGATTCAAAGATAAAAACCAATCACATTTTATTGTCAGTGATTCTTCAATACCATTGGTTCTCATTATAGTTGCTTCTCTCTCGCGGCACTGCTTGAAAGTGCATGTGCCGTGTGTATAATTATATATTACCAAATAAATGATTGCGCATTTATGAGTAGTTACTCGCGAGAGAGAGGCAACTAGGATTTTCTTTCTCACTTTCTCCGGACACTTTTCTTTCGAGGCCCGTATACACACTTTAGACTCCATCCATATCTTCTTTAGATCCATGATAATTATATATTACCAAATAAATGATTGCGCATTTATGAGTAGTTACTCGCGAGAGAGAGGCAACTATGATTTTCTTTCTCACTTTCTCCGGACACTTTTCTTTCGAGGATAATAAACATTCCTTCTTCATGTATATATGTTCTAAAGCCCAGTGTACACGATTCGAGAAATATGTGACCAATCAACTTGCAGTTTTTATGGAAAAGCGGCAATTTTATTGGCCGCTAAACGCTTCTCGGATGGAGAACTCGGACAGAGTTCTCGGATCGTGGACACTGGGCTTAAAGCCTTGCGTCCACGATGTCAGAAATCGGTCCAAGATCTTGAGCCGAGAAATATGTAGCCAATCAACTTGCAGTTTTTATGGAAATTTTTTGGATAATTTTATGGCTAATTTTGAGTAATTTTATTGGTTAAACACTTCTCGGATTGAGATCTCGGATCGATTTCTAGCATCGTGGACACAAGACTTTAGCCCGAATCTACAATAAGTGTAGTAGCCTTAAGTCGTAAGAAACTGACCAATCATAGTCGATTATTCTCCTCGTATTTGACTGTGACTGGTCAATTTCTTACAGTTTAAATTTTACTACTCCTATTGTAGATCCGAGCTAAAGCCTTGTGTCCACGATACTAGAAATTTATCCGAGATCTCGATCCAAAAAATATGTAGCCAATCAACTTGCAGTTTTTATAGAAAAGCGGCAATTTTATTGGCCGAACACTTCTCGGATCAAGATCTCAGACCGATTTCTGGCATCGTGGACACAAGGCTTAAGATCTAGTGCTTTCCATTTAGCGACACAAATCGACACAAGCATCATTCTATCTTTTTTTAACATTCATAAATAACAAAGATAGAATGACACTCGTGTCGACTTGTGTCGCTAGATGGAAAACACCAATCAGTTCTCGTGTCGCTTGCCGCACTGCCAATCGCGGAAGTCATCCATAAAATCCCTGATTCCTGTCGCTGAGGTCGCTGAGGTTGGCGACCCTGCAAGCCGAGCGAGCAATCGCTCGCTTCAAAAGAATCGAAGCAAAGATGGACTCCTGAAAGATTTTTATACACACACCAGAGTCATCCCCAAGATTTCGGAATAATTCAACGTTAAATTCTCACCGAGGCGCGCCCGAGGAGGGTCGAACGTTCTTTTATGATCACGATTGCGAAGTGTGAACGATGATCGTGCAGGAGCCAGTGCAGGTAACGGGGGAGAGAAAGAGAGAAAGAGTGAGAGGGAGAAAAAGAGGAGGAGTGAAAAGTAAAAGTGTTGGATTTTCGTTAAACCTCGTTGCCGCTGTGACATGCGAGATTTTGTATATCAGGCCGCATCCACGCGTTGACGTCTCGCCGATCGCCCGCGTTCGCGCGCACCTCGACGACCTTGATCGCGTCGAACGGAACTCTTTAATGACAGGATCGTCCAAGACAGCTCCTTCGCGCTCCTTAGCTGTCCGTCTTCATTAATGTTCTTACGTCTTTGGATCCGTTTGCTTTTTGCTGCGAAGAAAACGAGCAAGCCGAAGGAGAGCTCTAGCTATAAATAATCATGAAACTTCGTTGTACTTGTGGATTTTTGACAAATCGCCTGAGAATCTAATATGGAAATGAAACTGCTTCTAGAATCCATTGTGGTCAGCAAGATTAAGAAATAAAAATTAACTTATTAGTTTGTATTTGCAAATTATGTTAGTAGAAATATTGCATATGTATCAGCTCAACAATAAGATTTTCATCATCCAAAATAGAGTATGATAAAGCACCATTGTTTGTTATTCTTATCAATTCAGAGATTATAGCAATATTAAACGTTTCCGGGATTATGTAGCATTTATAGCATTACGTATGGTTAATTAAAACAACACCTTTAACAGGCATTTTGTAGGGACTAATAAGTAATATTGATACATTGCATCATATGTGTAATAATAAATACTAATGTATGATAATGAAGCTATCTATACTTTTCTAATATTATTTTAAAATCTAAGAATATATGTATTATATTTTTCACTTGATAAAGTTCTTTTGATTAATTTCTGCCATTTTTTTCTCGATATTGTTATTGCATAATCAGTTATCAAGGTAAATGTTGGATTTTCCAATTTTAGGCAGCCATATGGCATTGTTTAAACCATTATGCTTATCCAGATGCTATATTCCTGGCAGAACGATTGTGTGCAGAAGGTAGGATCATCTACTTATTGACTTATTTTCATATTCTTGTAAAAAGAATAAATTTACAGCAAATAAAATATGTATGTACGTAAATATGTAAATATATATGTACGCATATTTATACATATATATTACATACGTGTGTTAATATATTATTACAGTGGACACGGAAGAAAGTTTATTTCTTTTGGCAACATGTTACTATCGCTCTGGCCGGATTAGGCAAGCGTATGCTTTATTATCCCAGAAGGCGCCTAGCTCAGCACAATGTAGGTTTCTGCTAGCAAAATGTTGTTATGATCTGGAAAAGTAAGTAACATGTTTCGTTTTGTTTGTGCACTGCTGCACATAATGCGAGCATATGTTGATCTTTGTATTAAAAATTCCTAGATATGCGGAAGCAGAGGCTGCAATAATTGGCGGGTATTATAAACAATTGAAGAATTTGGAAGAGATAATAACTCAATTCGGCGAACAGGCATGTTTTTCTCTGCAGATAATAGCGAAAATTTACTATAAAATGATGCGTACCGCAAGAGGTAACGAGGCACACAAGTTGGCTTTGAAATTGAATCCTTTCCTTTGGCATTCGTTCGAAGAACTTTGTAACGTCGGCGAGAAGGTGGATCCCGCCAAGGTTTTTCAGCTCGACAAACTAGATTCTTTTGCTATGTGCCATGGTACTGTGTCCACGCTCAACTTTGTCACTGAACCGGACCTTATCGTACCTGGAAATAACGCCAATACACCTATGAACGGCACTAATCTGTACATACATATACGATAAAATATTATAATTATTTTTAATATTATAATATTTTTCTAATATGTTATCCTGTACATTACAGTACACCCGTGATGACAGCACCAGCGTTGATAAATGGCGGTCAGGTACCTCAGGTGCGATTGTGTTCCTCTATGGAGGAGACTCCGCAAAATATGCCGATTCACTATAGCAATTTGTCCTCGATATCGCCGAGGACTAAATTGTCGCGTTATCGCAGCATGTTCAGCAATTCCATGAGTCCGCTCACGCCTAGCTTCGGTATTTTGCCGCTAGAAAACAATACACCCGAGCCGACAGTTCCACCCTCACATACGACTCTCACAGAGGCCAATGATCAAAAGAGCTTGGCGAAACGCGTCAGTAGTCTAAGAGCTCATGTAGGGGTAAGTGCAATCTCTCAACATTATGTCATACAGCATGTCATATTAATGTCATACAGCAACTTAATGTTTTTGTGCCCTTCAGCAATTGATGTCGAGAAAAGAAACACCGTTGCAACAAGGCAAATCAGTATTTTCCCAGTCGGGTAATACAAGCAATACTGCCAATATCGTGACAGTTACTGCGGCTAATCCAACTTCACCTCCGTCACCGACGTTTCAGGGTACTAATGTTAGACGGTCGTCGCGACTTTTCAGTCACAATTCCGTAAAAGTAAAATTTTTTGCTTGAATTCTTTTAGTCGCACTCATTCGTTTACTGGCAATTTAATGATTGGTATATTTCAGGAAAACAATAAGTCACCCAATAGGAATAAATTTGCAACTCCAAAGTCTCCGTCTCGGAAAACGAAAGCGAGACTAGCCAAGGCGAATTTGAACAAAACCAATTTCAATGAGTTAAACGAGAGGAATAGGAACGAAAAGGAGAAGAACGAAACGATTACGTCGGAAAAAGCTGTGGCTAATGCAAACGCACTCAATGCCCAAAATAATAACATTCATTCTGGAATAACATTACAAAAACAATCGGCAGGTATGTTAATATATTTAATATTCGATATGTCTCTCTTAGGATAGTTTTAAATGTTTTGTCTGCAATTTTTCAGAGGGATTGATGTCTTTGTTGCGAGAACTAGGGACAGCATATCAGCATTTGAGTCAGTTCAAATGTACACAAGCAGTTGAAATACTAAGTATACTGCCGACACAACACTATAATACAGGCTGGGTACTTTCCATGCTGGCTCGTGCACATTTCGAAATGATGGATTATAAGAAGGCTGCTAGGTAACAAACTTATATTAAATGTCACTATTAAAAAGATATATTTGCCCCTGCGCACAATTTCTGCTATTTACATATAATGAAATGAACATACCTTCAAGCTTTGAAACAAGAAAATAAGTAAAAAGTGCAACGAAAACAGATCTTTTGTTTCTAATATATTTGTTTTCTTTTTTAATTCCCTCCTTTTTAAATTCTTTGCTTAATTTTTTTCATGTAAAGTTATTTCGCCGAAGTGCGACAGTTAGAGCCACAGAGAACTGAATTGATGGAGATATATAGTACTGTTCTGTGGCATCTGCATGCGGAAGTACAGTTGTCTACACTTGCTCAAGATCTGGTCTCCCAAGACCGTAATTCGGCAGCGGCATGGTGCGCCACGGGCAATCTCTTCTCGGCGCAAACAGAACACGAAACTGCGATTAAATTTTTTCAAAGAGCTATTCAGGTACTGTGCGTTTGTTCTGGTTATAGCATGATAAAATAGTGTATATATGATATTGTTTTGTTTAATTGAAAGTAAAATACGATTCCCTGATTGTGTATTAGGTGGATCCTAATTTTCCATACGCCTATACATTACTAGGACACGAATACGTTTTAACCGAGGAATTAGATAAAGCAATTACTGCTTTTCGTAACGCCATCAGACTTGACCCGAGACATTATAATGCATGGTAAATTTTTGTAAAGAGTTTTATTAGTATTATAATGTTTCATATTTTTTGACTTGTGTGTTTGTGCCGAGTTTATATTAAATTTTTCTCCATATTATGGAAGGTTCGGATTGGGAACGATATTTTCGAAACAGGAGCAATATAGTCTAGCGGAGTTACACTTTAAACGGGCCTTACAAATAAATCCGCAGAATTCTGCGCTGATGTGCCACATAGGTGTCGTGCAACACGCCCTGAAGAAAACAGACCAGGCGTTAAAGACTTTGAACACTGCGCTAATTAACGATCCAGATAATACTTTGTGCAAATTTCATCGTGCGAGCATCAACTTCTCCATTGGTCGACACATGGAAGCTTTAAGAGAATTCGAGGAGCTAAAGAATATTATACCCAAAGAATCTCTAGTCTATTATTCAATAGGAAAGGTAAGAAATCAGTTAATCGAACGGGATTTTCCATCTTGGTTTCTCTTACATAAATATATCTATTTTTAAAACAGGTACATAAAAAATTGGGCAATACCCATCTTGCATTAATGTACTTTAGTTGGGCAACGGATTTAGATCCGAAGGGTGTTAATAGTCAAATTAAGGAGGCTATATTGAGTCCTGGTCAAGGAGATGACGATTCCCCGCCGACGCAATCAGGTATAGAATTATCAGATATAGTGACACATTTATAGAATTTTAATTTCTTAGAACTTTAAAACTTGAGATCATTTGCGTTAAAAGTATTAGGTGCTATTTTTTATATTTATATAACTCTGAAATAGTTTATAATAAAATTTTTTTTACACAAATATGAATTATTGATAACCATAGATACAGTAAAAATAGATTGGTATGATTTTTTTTTCTTCTCTCCTTGTTAAAGGGAGAAAGATAGAATCCGTTTCTTTCCTGGTCTTCAAATCTCGTGTCTTATGCTCGATCTTATTGTATCTATATTGTAACATTGTATTATGTCTATGTATAACATTATGGTTTATACAATTAATTTCGAGTCTCATTCAAAATTATTATATTTTTATAGATGAACAGCAAGCACAAAGTAATTCAATGGAACAAGACATTGAAACCAGTAGAGAAGGAAGTGCCGCGCCACTTGCCGGAAATGTCTCGGTCGAACCTCATGCTGACGACAGCGACGATAGTTTATGAAAACGATATGCGAGAAGACTTCCGAGAAGAAATATGGAGCGTCGTTAGCCTCGTTGTCAGTCATTCAAATTGTTGTTTCTCATTCGCCAACCTAGCTTCGCTTACAAAATCACTGATGTGCGATCATTGATTTAAATTGAATGGTTGTCGATATCTTTGCGAACTATTCATGATTCGGTTAAAGGAGTTATTATGTTATTTTTCCACATCATCAAATTTTCTTTTCACCTTGCACGAATTCGAAATTCTTATATACATGGATGTGGTATCTTTGCGACAATATAAGATTCGTGTCGTATCCTCCATCGATTTGTACATTACGCGTTTGCCTCTGTATATTTTTTTACGATTGCTTGGTCACCTTTTATATTTCTCCAATCATTTTTCTTTCTCTCTCTTATACCTCGTACCTCGTGGATTAAAAGTCAAACGTGACTCAGAAACGGAAAACGCGCAACTGATCAAGTTTGACTTAATAAAGCTCGATTACAATAAGAATGGGGGAGAAGAAGGGACGATTTAATTCTTGCTCGTGGACGAGATATCAGAGATTTACGATAGAGACTGTATCATGTTGCGAAATGATGAACGAATATAATCGTAAGCATGTCATATATAGTTAGGTAATATAATTAATTAATTGTTCGCGAATAAGGAGGAAGAGTCTTGTGTAAATGTAAATTATTATTACTGTGTATTTACCGCTATTATTACTATTACTATTAGCGCTACCATTATTCGTTCAATGATTATCATTGTTGATTTGGTGAAGATATCTTGTTGGCCGCTCGGCGTCAGAGCAGCCGCTGGACGATCGTGCAATTCTCATGAAGATCCCTTGATTCGATCGAACATACGAGTCCGAAACACCGCGACTGCGATTTCGGTGGTTCAGTAAATCGTGCGATTATATTCGGTTTTCGATCTTGATTCGATATCCGGAATCTAGCATAACTCGCCTCGCAAATGTCTATATATATATAGAAATACTCGTCGGATTATATTCTTAATAGTGCTGGACAGAATTTATGACGTTTACGACGTCGGTCTTCGTATTGATATTAAGTGTACAATGCAAATTGTCCTTATTCCTCGAATTTTTGTCGGACTTCCCGGAAAGAGAGATCGCAACGTGTTGCGTTCGGATGAATGGCGTATATAAATGATATACGTTTATCTTTAATTTCGAACGGATATTGATTTGTGAGCGCTGGCTTCGTCGCGCGTGACTGTAACATTTTATATTGTACACGTAATTAAACGAAAGACACGTCACGGAAAAAAGAAAAAAGTTATATAGACAAATCGCCGATTGTGTAAAATGCGTCTGTGTGGTGCACGCAGATACGCATATCCCTCTTGTTTCTTCCGCTCCTTTATATATCTATCCTTTATCTCAATTTATTTATTTATTTATCTTTGTACATCTCTTCGCGTTCCGCATATCCCGTACCTCTGCAGAGGAACAGGATAGGAACGAGAGTGGAGTTCTTCATATTCGGCATGTAGTGTCTAATCTCATTATTTATTAACGGCATTTAATCGTTATTTATTGTTTGATCCTCGTACACGTTTATTACTGAGCGGAAATGAAGTCGCGACTATCTTCCAAAGAGTTTAGGAAAACAAATACACGTATGTATGTGATGTCTGGCTCGCCTTTACCCAGCCTCCGCGATACAGAAACCGAGAAGGTTCGATCGAAGTCAACAATCGCTGCCGTGTTACTCGTTACAAAGAGGTGTATGCGCAAAATAAAGGCCTGCACTTTTTACGGAACGCTGTTTTCACAACTCTACTCCTACTCCCCACCCCTACGTCTCTGATTTACGTTTGTATAGCGTTTATTTTTTTTTTTGTATGGCGAGAGGATTTAAAAAATAATTTTAAGCACGTAGCATAAGAATGTTAAGCGTGTTAAGAAAAACGACAGCGTATTTGCAGCGACGTGAGATAACTGAGAGAAAGATTGCTGATATGAACATGCGAGAGGGGAGCAAGACGGTGGACGTCGACCCGCGGGGTCGTCCGTCTCTTTCGTCTTCTGTTTATCATTCTGTTTATCGTTCTGTCAACAAGAATCGACAGTGGTTCGCGAAGTGTGTTGTGAAGCGATCGAATCGATGAGACGAGCGGACCGAGCGATGAGCATGACCCTGCGAGGGTCCAGAAGAGATTCGGACGTCGTCCTGTCCAACTTCAGTCACAAGGAACACCTCTTCAAGTTTCTTGTCATCGGCGATTACGGTGTCGGTGAGTCACGGCAAGAATCTCGATTAATAAAATTATATATATGTATATATATGTTCGAATTACAAAAGTAAAAATTTCTCTTACGAGATAAGATAAATATTCATTGATATATCCGATAATCTTTATCTCTCCCTCGATTTTTATCGATTACCTAAACGTTAATTTTTTAATAATTGACGCCTAATGTTTTGAAAAAATTATAATCAAGTTTATCCCGGCATTGGTACAGTGGGAGGTTTGTATCACATACCCCACATTATTTTCTAAAAAAAAAAGGGAAAGATGAACGGCGAAGTTTTTGGGATTATTAGTCAATATTTTATAGGAAAAATTGCTTGAAATTACTGACACTAATTTTCAAGGAATGTGTATTTTACTACAACGGAGTATACCGTACCAACGTTAGGTTAAATGAAACTTTTGGGGTCTTTGCAGTTTTATTACGGGATATAATGCAAAATTTTTTTATCATAGGGGAAACTAGCTCGATTTTCACGGAAATTATTTATTTTAGGTAAAACTGCGCTGGTCAGAAGATACACGGAAGGTAATTTGTAATTTGTCTCTCGTCTTTGCTCATTATCGGCAAGAATCGATTGTTCCGCAAAAAATTTCCATTGAAAACCTCGAACATTACATGCGCTTATCGCGATCACAGACAAGCGGATCGCATGTCGCGGAGAAGATATTACTGAGTGTGCATTCGTAAAGAGGAAGAGAAAAGAAATGCGCGCAAGCCGGGGCTTATCCGTTTTAACAATACGTGCGTCAAACGCCGCAGCTGCGGTATTATGACACTGCTAATCCGGACTTGACCGGCGCACTGTCTCGCCAAAACTGTCTTTTCCAGGGAAGTTCTCGTCGAATTACAAGATTACCATAGGCGCCGATTTTGCGATAAAAACGCTCGATTGGGATCCGCAAACTAAAATAAACTTGCAGCTATGGTACTTGTAGACGCATCATTTATATTGCTTACTTATTTCGTTGTCGCATTTATTTTGCGGCCTCTCAAAATCTTATTTTTAATTTTGCGAGGTACGAAAAGAAGATTAAATAATTTAATTTTGGATATTTCAGGGACATCGCCGGTCACGAGCGATTTGGATACATGACGAGGGTCTATTATAAATATGCGTAAATATGACTTTAACGTTCTTTTTATTGGACTTTAGTTTGTCTTTTTTAAATTAGATATATTTATTATTATAAACATTAGAAAATATAATACGCTCGTTATATATAATAACAATTTAGAGGATAAAAAGGGGCCAAAATGTAAAAAACGAGTAAACAATTAGATGACATTAAAATTATAAAAATAACGAATTTATTATAGATAAAAATAATAAGAACGTTTCGCAATTTTTATTTATTTCTATTACTCTTCAGCTTTGTTTCGCAATTTTAATGTCATCTAATTGTTTGCTCGTTCTTTACATATTTGGCCTTTTTATCCTCTAAATCTATTATTATAGATAGACATTTTGCTTCAATTTAACGGTATGCTTCGTGAAGACAAAACTGGATACAAAATCGTATCCCTAGACTGACTGAATAATTTTTATTTGTTACAATTTAATTAATTTCTTTTTAATTATCGATCTTTCTCACTAATTTCACTTGTATGTAGGGTGGCCGCGGCTCTCGTATTCGACATTTCACGCGCGGCGACCTTCCAGTCGATGAAGAAGTGGCTGAACGATCTCAGGGAGAAGGTCACGCTGCCGGACGGTTCGAGCATACCCGTCGTGCTGCTAGCTAATAAATGCGACATATCGGTCGCCGTAACCGACGAGCAGATCTCCAAGTTTTGCAGGGAGAACAAGATAAACGCCTGGTACGCAACTTCCGCAAAGAATAACACCAACGTCGGTAGGTGGATGGTCAGCTCACTTCCAGATCTCTGTCGTACATTTATATATAAATAAAGATTAAACAACTGTGTAAGCCATAATGGCCAACATTTGAAAGATGTCGTATTTCATAAGTAATTTGTCTAATCTATATTTTTGAATAAATCTCTCTTATTATTTAGAAAATAAGTACTAAGATATTTTTAATTGTTATTAGTATTAAACTGGAAGCGGAATTCAATTCACTGTTATTCTTCACGATGCAGGTAATAATGAGCCGAGAGCTAATTGTTATCCTTAAATTTACAGACACAGCGATACGCTATTTGGTGGACAAGGTGCTGAGTGCGAGAATCGACAACGGTATACGAGACTCAATCCGATTACGACGCGATAGTTCGTTGAATCGCGAAAAATTAATCTGCTGCAAATAGAACGATGTACATGCGTAATTTTCATAATTTTAAAATTCTTGAGGGTGCTCGTCATTCAACGTGAACGAGAATAGAACAGATAATCGAGAGATTATCGAAAGTGATTAACGTGTGATGGCAAAATAAAAAGCTACGAAAATATATCGTTAAAATGTAGAAGAAATTTACCTTGATTATCATAATAAACATTTTATATGATAATAATTATCATTTCTGACAGTTATCATAATAAATCGAGTGTAAAAGATAAGTTGGATGATAATTTATTATCATTATCCCTTTAATTGAATTTGAAATAACAATCTTTGCTAAAATCGACAATAAAAAATTTTTCAGATTTTTCAAAATGTTATTGAAATGAAAAATGTTGCTATCGGCGATGTCAATAATCGTGTCTTCTTTATAAATTTACATATATAATAAATATAGATGTATATATGGAATTATAGATGTGTGAAAAATTACAACTATACAACTTATCGCAGTTGTTAATTAAATATAAAAGATTAATATTTCTAAGAGATTAATATTTTTTATCACAATCACGATAATTCAAAATAAATAGAAAACGCCGTTATCATTTCTTGACTGACAATAATATTCTTTTTATAAATTCACATATCGCAATAAATTATGAAACTACGAAAAATTTCTGTAAAGATTTATATATTATAATGTTCTCTTTAATTAAAATAATTATATCAGTTTCTTTATTAAAAGCAATAAAAAATAAATTATTTTTTAGATTTTTTTAAATGCCAGACGAAATGAAGATGACAGACGCAACGTTTTACAGCTATATTATCTTTGTGTAAATTGTAAATGTATATACAAATCACATGATTTTTAGTAGGTTCTACTCGTTATAATGCTGATAACATTTTATCAGGCATAAAAGCAATGTTTAAGCATTCGAGAATAGCGTCGACTGCAAAGAGATAATGAACATTTTTAGAGGTGCGTTCCATTCGTAACGCTCGTTAGTATTTATTCATCCTTATTTAAAATTTGTTAAACAACAAGGATGAAATGATTTCAGGAGCGTTGCGAGTTCTAAGTGGAAAGTGGAAATATTCAAGGCCGAGTTGAATGGAACGAAAATACAACGCGTCATAGCAGTGTCGAGTTACATGCTGTTCATAACAGATGTGCCTTCACTTTCTGTGCGAATAATTCTGAACTTATAGAGTTTTAGAACGTGCATTTAATTACGTTCTTTCAATTCGACGTACGGGACGTAGATTAAATTAGTGAACTCTTTCACAACAAAGATAAAAAGTAACGATGACTGACAATCCGGATAGCGTGAATACTGGTAAGCATAAATTAAGTAAGAAAATAACTCAATTAAGTAAAGTTGTAAGTAAATTAAGTCTACTAGTACACAGTGCATTGGCTCTACATTAGCTAAATATTGATTACATTGGGAGTGCACTGGTAGTTTCGATATTTATTAACGTGACAATAATATTGGTCATGAAATAAATGCAAATGTATTACTGATGTTGCACATTATTATATAATTATATAATATTGAATATTATTGGAAGTGCATTGATCAAGATGTCTCAATATAATGTAAATTTGAACCAATATTAGAGCAATATAGAATATATTAAATTTATATTATTTCTCAATATTGCGTCAATATATTGTGCTACTGGGAAAGTAAGAATCGCGAATTAATGCGGAGTAAATCACGTTAAATACTTGAACAAAAAGGATAATAATTTGTTCTGTATTAAATTAAATCGTATAAATTTCAATATTCTCTAAAACCTTTAAGTTTGTTATATTTTATGGTAAAGTGCTGGGAAGTAAACGATTGTCCGAGCTTGGAAAAACGCTAACGCATGAGCATCTGGCTCTCGATTTTCGTAAATTTTATGTACCACCACCGAAGCATCTTAAGCGTTATCCTGACGGCAATCTGTCTCTTCAGAATATCGGATACGTTCGACAGTATCCGTAAGTCAAATTGAATGTACCATACTTTTCGTGTCTCCATAGTTTGTCTCGTATAAAATGAAAATTTTCACACACACACACACACACAATTCTTTTTATAATCGTCATAATTATACGTCAATAAATAAACGATTAAATTAATAAGGATTGAACTAAAGATGACAAATATGGATTTAATTGTTTCGTGTCAGATACAGCAGCTTGTATAATTTGGAGTTTTACGATGACGACACGGCGAAAGCTGTCTATAAAGACGTGGAATTATTCAAAGAAGCTGGTGGCGGAACCATCGTGGAGAACAGTAGTCATGGTTTGAAACGCGATATTTCTTTAATGAAGAACATTAGTCGAGCTTTGGGAGTAAATGTGATTGCAGGAACCGGTATGATATGATACGCGTAATAATAATATTATTATTACAATTAATATTAAAATAATAAATTTATATATTAATATTTGTAATATGTGTGTGAAAAACGTATTAATATTGTAGAAAATTTCATAAATATTATAATATTTATAAAATTATAATATCAATATTTATAATACTAAAATAAAATTTAGGATATTACGTCGCTAGTTTACAAAACGCATCTAGTCTCGATACGACCAAAGAAGAAATGTACAATCTGATGCGAAAAGAGTTGGAAGAAAGTTGTGTGGAGTGTCCTGGTGTAAAGGCAGGATTTATCGGAGAAGTTGGTAGTACTTGGCCGATCGAAGGTATACACACGGATCACATGCTGTTAAATAATTTTCGTACAATTATTCGTGAACCATTCTATTAATTTTACTTACCAATACTTGTACTAATTGTAAGATGATAATGTTACATATTAACATTGTAACTAATGTTCCACATTAATGGTACATATTAAATTAAAATACATGTAATGTACTAAAATATTCGAATTAGATTTTGAAAAACGTGCCATTTGTGCCACTGGTGAGCTCCAAGCTCAATTACGTTGCTCCGTGAGCTTTCATCCTGGAAGAGACGTATCTGCGCCTATGGAAATAATGAGGATTTATCAAGAGGCCGGTGGAGATGCGAGCAAGGCCATTATGTCACATATAGATCGTAAGGAATTCACGAATTTCTTCTCTTTTTTTTTTTTATCAATATTTCTAACTTGAATCCCCGAATACGTCGCTGCAGTTAATTAAGCTAATTTGCTAGGTACTTTGATAAAAAAGGAGCAACTCATGGAATTCGCCGATGCTACCAAATGTTACATTCAATTCGACTTGTTCGGCACCGAGTGCTCTTACTATCAGCTGAATCCATCGGTCGATATGGTGTCAGATGCACAGCGTATCAAACGTATTGCATGGTTGAAGGAAGAGGCAAAACTAAATCGAGTTCTTATGAGTCATGATATACATACCAAACATCGGCTGGTACTTTTTTACCTTTCTCTTAATTTTTTAATTTCTTTGCAATTATTTTTATAAATTAACTTTTCTGATCCCAATAATCAGACTCTTAAAAGCATTTTATTTACTTTTAAGATACATTTCGGCGGACACGGATTCTCTCATATCGCTAACAACATCGTGCCAACCATGATAAACAAAGATTTCACGATGAAAGAGATCGAATTGATAACGGTTGAAAATCCTAAGAGATGGCTTACTCGGAAGTAATCTACTTGTGAAACAAACTGCGTTGATTAATACAGCTAAATATATTATTAATTAATGAAAAATATTAATTCTAAAATAATTAATATATATTTTGTTAGTCTACATTCAATAGGAAAGCACTATTCATGAAATTACAAATGATAATGTCAAGTTGAATTCAATTCATACAACGAATGTAAGCATCTGACATTGAGATAATGGATTAAAATAATAAAGGTATTAATCATTGACAATATTATAAAGCTTATATTATTATCATACTTGACGCCAATGTATATCCTGAATATTATATAATATTTTGACAAATTAGAGTGTTAGCATTATATTTAATTTGTAAGATGTCTGTATTATAAACAAAACATAAGTATAATTACTGTTTAATAAGAAAAGTTCTGTCCATTATCTCTGTCTCGTTCAGACAATGTTGTAGTATTTGGTTGTATTTTACTTTGGGAGTAGATACTTGGCAGTCACTTGTTATCGTTATAATTTTAGCATGGCGTCTATAATCTTCAATGCGAGAATATCATCATCATCATCAACACCGTCAGTAGCAGCATCAGCAGCAGAAGCAGCAACACAAGCCTTAACAGCACCAGCAACTTCTTCATCACCATCATCATCATCATCATTATTATCATTATCATCAGCAGCAGCAACAGTAGTATTGTCATCATTAGATCATCATCATCATCATCATCATCATCATCAGCAACATCATCACCATCATCATCGTCATCCTCATCATCGTCATCATAATCATTATCATCATATCTGCAGGTGCATAAAAAATAATTAAAAAATTAGAAAATGTTAAAGAATAATATTTTATATAAGCATACATTTTTTACATTAGATTATTAAATCAGAACTATTATTTTAGAATTCAAAAACAGAAATTATAAACATAATTAATATTACAAAAAGAACAAAAATAAGTTAACTTTGGTTTTGGTAACATTAGCAAATTAAAAAAAAGTTTAGCTAATAAAAGTAGGGATACATCTGACGCTATGTCCCAACAACATATCTCAATTAGGTATACGATTTACTTTATGTGATTTACAACAGATTAAAATTAATGTTTAATTTGTTTTCTTTAGATTTTTTTGGATTGTGTAATATAAGCAATACATAAATATAATTACTTTTCAATAGGAAGCGATCTTTTCAGTGTCTTTTGTTCGGTTGGTGTTATCCTAGTATTCGGTTGTATTTCATTTTGTGTTGATGGCCCAGGTCTAAAAAAGTAGGAAAAGTTTAAGCATTCCAATATTAGTTACTTTATAAATAATGAAACAGTTAATAAATGATTTTGTTTTTGTAATATAATATAAATTATACTTGTAATATAATATAAATTATACTTGGAAAGTTTAATTATAAGATAAAATTTATGCTATTTAACATAGGAAAAGTGAATAATTACTTGCTAAGATCGACGACTTGTTTGTCAAGTCTTATCAGTTGTTCAGTTATGATTAAATGTTGCCTGCAGGTACGAAACGTTGTTAATAGTTAATTACGTTTTATTGTGTATCGGCGATTATGCTTAATGAGACAATAATCATGTTTATAATAACATTGATTACTAAAATAATTCTGTGTAATATAATAATCATGTCACACATTAATAATAGGCATATCTCTTGAGATTAGGTAAAACAAATTAAACTGAACAGAAATAGTTCTCTAATTGTTACTCTCTAATATATAGTTCTCTTTTTTATATCTTTTAAATAATTAATATGAGAAATTAATTAAAAAATATCCGTGAACGTACGCGCAATTTAAAGTGTTTCATGAAAGATCGTTACGTGCCATTTGGAATACGCGCGTGGCAATGAAATCTAGCAACTGCGAATAATAACGCTGGAATATATCTTTGCTTAATATTTATTATAAGGGTGTTTCCGTGTTAAACAGCCAAACTTAAAATATCAATTTAATGTCGGAAACGCTAATGCTGCTTGCCGTGAAACGCTGCGCGATTTTCAAACAGAAGATTGCCGAATAAGAATTTTAGTTGCACAACGACAGTCAACTATTCGTTCTATTATTGATAGGTGCAATGCTTGTTTCCGCGCTGGAGGTTATCATTTTGAACAAAATATTTAATAATTACATTAAATTGATTACCGTAAAGCAATAAAGAGGGTAAATCTAAATTATTTCAATATAATTTATTCCTATAGTTCAAAATTTCAAAAGTCAATATCTTTTCAAGGAAGCGTATACGAGGAAACTTATAAATAAAATATTTTTTTTGAGGTCTTAAAATCGTATTTTAAGTTTTGGTTATTTAATCCGGAAACACTCTGTATAGTATTGATATTTATAAAATTGCATAACATTTCGCATATTGATTCACAGATTTTTAATTAATTCCTTAGTAATTGATTACAAACAAGAATTTTCTATTAATTTTGACTGTTTGTACTTGTCCAAGATGCTTTTATTATATTATTAGACATCCTTTATACGTGCATGTAGACGCACTCAAATTTAACATATTTAACAAATTTAACAAATTTAACATGGACATATTCTCTCACATAAGTTCTTTCGCATAAATTGTTTGTGAGTTTTTTCCTATGTTTCCACAATTATTATAATAGTAAATATTATTTATGCTTTAATATTATTGTAGTACAGCACAAAAATTATATAGTTATTAATGGCGATAATGTATTTTGATCTCTTAATTAAATACATGTACACTCATGTACATGTAATAAAATAATAGCTAAAGGAATTATAGTGAACGTATTTTGATATGCATAAACATATACAGCAATTTAATCTTACCTAACAGCAAACGCATTATAAAACGGAGATAAAGAAGTGTATACATTGAATTTACATTCAAATTCAGCCTTAATCTTTAGGAGATTTATTTTTGGATCCTCCTCTTTTTCATTTAATGTTACATGTTTGTTTTCCTCGCTTAGAGTAGATTGATTCTCTGCGGATTTCAGTTCTGTATACTTTTCACGAAAGGGACGATATGTTGAATTGTCGATATTGATTTATCGAAGATACAGGAGATGAACCAAGTGGGTATTCCTTTGCAATGTAATCGAACAATTTCTTTTTCCGCTTCTACAGAGAACTTCGGTCCTCTTTTCTTTACTTTGTCATCTGTTTGGCTTAAATAATGCAATAACTCTGATATTATTTGTTCAAAAGTTATAATTGAGAGCATAAACTTCTGTCTAATGTAAACAAAGAAGCTAAAATAACCTTGCAAGCAAAATTCCTTAACTTACGAATACTTTTTGTGTGTACAAATAATACAATTTTATTACTTTTGATTATTATTAGGATAAGATATTTCATTACCTCTTTTTAGTTAAAATAATTTTGTTAAATATAAAATGTATACTGTTTGTTGTTAATTAATTTTTATTTATTACTTTCTACAAATAAATCTTTTTCTAAATATCTCCCCTGTACAAAATACTTTTTGCACTCACTGTAATATTAAAATCAGTATAAATAAGAGTTTGCAGTTTTTATTGAAACGCTCGATTTCAATCGTATCGTTCCTGTTTTATTATACTATAAAATTGTCATAAAATTGTCAGAACAAAAGTAACAATATTAAATCAGCTTAACAAAAATCTAATTTAATCAACAATAAGATATTGGTTTATAATTCAAATCAATGGAAAGCGATTGTTTGTGCAATAAATTCGTTTAATATTGGACGATATACAAGAGTTCTTTTGTTTATAAAATAGTATTTGCATTTTATTTGTGTTTATTTATTAGTGAAACTGATTGTTTACTAAGAAAGTATATTTTTCTGTTTGAAGAAAATAGTTTGATTTCAATTTGCTATTACTAATCTTTGTGACATATACATACATACATATATAAAACGTAAGTATAATTACCCAAAAAGAGATTTGTATATTTCCTCTATCTCTTTTTCGCTTGGTAGTGTCTCAGTTCCACTTAGCTCAATCTCATTGAAGTCACTCGGTTGAGAACTATATTTATTTATGGTATGGTAAAAAATAAAAAATATTATAAAATATTTATTAATTTAAATTTTAAACATGCATGTTACCCGCTTATTAGAGTCAAAGCACTATGATTTATAAGATTCTAATCGACATATTTTATTGGTATATATACATATGTCTGTAGTAGTATTGTTTTAATATTTATGTAATTTATTTTTACTTCATACACTTACATACAGCAAAAACACTATTTTTCTTATTTAATGTTAATAATAAAATAAAATATTATAAAAAATATAAAGCAAATCTGTTGAACAAAATATCATAGCTATGTTTTTAATAGCGAATTGCAAATTGTAAGAAAGAATGTTAACATGTTTTTAATTAAATTATTACATAAGCATTAATTTTGTAATTTGTTATGCTTGCGTTATGTAAAAAAGTTGGAAAATTTGTAAATCTAGAAACAGTTTAAATATTTGTAATAAATTGATCAATATTTTCAATATATATAATAATAAAGCAAATAAATAATCATGTTTTTGCAGTATAATATGCAATATAATTATAATAATGTTGAAAAGTTTGATTCTCAGATTTATTTATGTTATCCAACATAAGAAAAGTAAATAACTTACCTGTTAGAGTCCATGATACTTCTGAGTTCAGGTGTTATCAGTTGATCTTCTATAAGTCGCCTACCGAACAGTTTAAGTGAGTTATTTTTTATTTTGCATCAGCGAATTATGCTTAAATATTAATTATATTAATATTATTAATTAAAATAATTGTGTTTGTTAAAACACTAAATATTAAATAATTATTAGATTAAAATAATTGTGTTTGTTATAACACTAAATATACAAATTAATAATAAACGTAACATTTCTCGTCGATAGAAAGAACGGGTGAAACTGAATGGAAAGTTCTCAAGTTTCTGATTTTTACAATGTGAAATTTAGCTAATGTGAAATTTACTGAAAAATGTCTGTAAACACACACGAAGTGTCGCATAGGAGAGACACCCATCGTACTTAGCATTTACAATTTGCGCGCAACAATTACATAAAAAGAGGAGCAACTATGAATTTCACAGGTATACACTAGTTCACAGATTTTTAATTAATTCTTAATTAATTTATCGCCAAAATAGGAAAACGGAACAAGACTTTTCTTTAATTTTAACTACTTTATACAACAAATATTCTAATGTTAGTAAGTTTCTTTCAAAACAATATTCTGACAAAAAGCAATAAACGAACAAAGCCGGATGACAGTGCCAATGATATATAATTATGTAAAAAATTAAATAATTTTTAAACAAACATTAATTGCTTTCTTGTATGTTCTATGTTTATGATCAGACAGTCTTATATGATATGTGTATTTTGCGCGCCGCAATAACCTTTACGTGTATACTCTTTCACGTTTGCTGTGCGTGATTGAGATTTTACCATATTCAATTATCAATAGTGAATATTCTTTAATACAGTATAGTACAAAGATTATTTGGCATTAATTGTAACAGCATGGTAAAATCTTATTATATGTATGTATATTTATGTACATGTGATAATAGATAAAGGAGCTGCAAATATGTAAGTTTTGCTGTGCAAGAAAATTTAATATAATACAATTTATACTCTTACCAAGCATATCTAATTGTTGAAAGAGGAACTCGTACACCAAGTTCAGCCTTAATCTTGTCGAGAGTTACATCGGAATTCTTCTTTATACGACGTATTATAAAAAGTATGATTCCTTTTAAGGAATTTTTTTTCAAGTTTTCCATCGTTATTTTTACCCGTTCTCCAATACAAATTAATTATCTTTCGAATTTCTTCTTCTTCTAGTCCAAGGATGCGAGCAATATCAGCAATAAATTTACCTTCACGATGTAATGTAATAACGTCACTTTTCTTTTTTTCCTCTTTTTCTAGCGCTTTTGTGAAATCATCCATTTTGGTTGGATAATGTAGTAAGACTGATATAATTTGTCCTTCAAATAAGTGGGAAGCATAAGCTTTTTCTAATGTAATGTCTAATGTAAACCAAAAATAGAGTTGTTTGCAAAAATAACAGTATTTACGACTTTACAAGCTAAGTTTCTGAAATATACTAACACAATTTGTGTGTTCAAATAATATATACATATATACATATTTTTATTTTTATTTGTTAAAATAAAATACTTCAATTATTAAATTTTTTTAGTTAAAATAATTCTGAAAAATATAAAACCTATTTTGTTGGTTGTTAATAAAACATAATTTATATTTCACTTTCTAAAGCCTTGTGTCCACGATATTAGAAATCGGTCCAAGATCTTCATCCGAGAAGTGTTCAGCCAATAAAATGGCCGCTTTTCCATAAAAACTGCAAGTTGATTGGCTACATATTTCTTAGATCGAGATCTAAGAAATGGACAAATACGATTTCTATATCAGTATTAGGAAAAATTTTCAATTTGTTAAAACAAAATAAACAATAAATCCAAATAAAAAAATCTTAACAAAAATTCAACAATATAACTATAAATATAAACTATAAATATAAACCAAAATAAATGAAAAATTGAGATAATTAATTTTGTAAAAAAATAGTTTTTTAATTGTTATTTGAGAAAGGCACGGATGTGGTTACATTGACAAAACATTATGCTAAATATAACATTTGGTTTTACGAAAGAAATAAATGCAATAAATCCATCTGTTAAGAGTTGAAAATCTTAGCATAGATCTTATTAACTGTAGCAAAATAGATTTTTAATCTTTATAATCTGAAGGATGGATTATATTTTTATGAAACATGGCACATACAATGTAACGAATTTGTGTAAATATTTTTTTAATCTAATGTAAATTACTACAACAGTCTTATCATAATTCTTACTCAAGAATTACACTAGTCATGTATGTATAAATAAAAGAAAATACGAAATTTGTATTTTGTTATAAAATACAATGATATAATCTTTGGTAAGTCATTTTTAAAAATTATTATCCGGCAGAAAATAACTTTTTGTTTTATTCTTATTATTCTAATATTATTTTTGTTTTTTAGCGATAAATAATTATAAAACATTTTATCTTTTTATCGTCTTAGATGAGGTAAAAAAATTATGCAAACTGGCTCAATAACTATTGCACTGTTTTCAAGGAAACAATTTTTTTTTTTTTCTTCTTTTTTTCGTTCTTCGTTTCTTCCTTCTTCTCAACTAGTCGATTCTTTTTGATTTCTCTCGACGTTAGCCTTACAGCTCTTCCTGAAATTGTGAACTTCTCACAGGATTCATAGCGATAAAGACTGTCGAAACCATCGTTTTGCTCAAGTCCTCCGAGTAACCGAAGAATAAAAACGTGTTGCATTTTGATGATGACACTCACTTAAGTAGAATGCACAAAGATAGAAAATTGCCAGAGAAAAGATAGCAAAACAAGTTGTTTTTAAGTATAGTTACAGATTTATATTTTGTAAAATATAAAACTAGTATTATAAAAAAAATACGTATTTAAAGAAAAAATAACGAGATAATTAAACAAAGTTATTTTACGTAATATTTATATAATGTTGCATCTCATATTACTCGTGAAAATCGGAAAAGGATAAAATACTCTTTCTTAAAAATTTCAAAGTCTCATAATTTTCTAAGTAATAATATAATTCAGTTAATAAATTAATTATTAAATTTTAAATCAAAGTCTCATAAGTTTATTCTAATCACTGTTAATATAATTTAGTATAATATGGTAGAATAATATCTATATTTATTAAAATAATTAAAACTAGCGAAGGTTAGAACTACATTTTGACAAATTAACAGTTAGTTCAGCAAATTGTGAAAAACACCAGGCTTTTATTAGCACATTGTTAGGTATAATGATGATTGAAGGCAAAAACGCATCCAGACGACGATCACGACAATTTGATATCGCTCGTTCGTCGCATCAGTTTCGTAAAGAATAGAGTTAAGACAAGCATACAAGAAAATCAATAATTAGGGGTATGCGATTAATAGATGTTAGTATACACACACTGCCCAGATACTAAACTGGATATCAAAGTAACGATCAAAACAGAAAGCAGCAAACATGTGGTGTCTTTGACTTACAAAGTGAGCGAGTTACGAGTCGCTTAATTCGCGCGCTCGGTCTGAGCTTGGTGAGCGTTACTGCGTGTCGTTGCTTGAAGTTACCTTGGGCGTAGTCATGCTGATGGACTTGAAGACCACCGTCATCACCCGGCGCATTGTCTCGCCGAAACTGTCTTTTCCGAGGAAGTTCTCCTCGAATTACATGATTACCATAGGTGCCGATTTTGTGATGAAAACACTCGTCTGGGATCCGCAAACTAAATTAAACTTGCAGCTATGGTACTTATAGACGCATCACTTATATTGCTTACTTATTTCGTTGTCGCATTTATTTTGCGGCTTCTCAGAATCTTATTCCTAATCTCGCAAGGTACGAAAAAAAGACTAAATAATTTAATTTTAGATATTTCAGGGACATCGCCGGTCACGAGCGATTTGGATACATGACAAGGGTCTATTATAAATATACGTAAATATGACTTTAACATTCTTCTTATTGGACTTTAGTTTGTCTCTTTCTTATTAGATATATCTATTATTATAAACATTAGAAAATATAACACGCTCGTTATATATAACAACAATCTAGAGAGTAAAAAGGGGCCAAAATGTAAAGAACGAGCAAACAATTAAATGACATTAAAATTATAAATTAAAAATAACGAATTTATTATAGATAAAACAATAAGAAATTTTCGTAATTTTAATGTCGTCTAATTGTTTGCTCGTTCTTTACATATTTGGTCTTTTTATTTAGATCTATTATTATAGATGGACATTTTGCTTCAATTTAACAGTATGCTTTGTCAAGACAAAAATGGATACAAAATCGTATCTCTTGATTGATTGAATAATTTTTATTTCTTACAATGTAATTAATTTCTTGTTATCGATCTTCCTCACTAATTTCACTTGCACGTAGGGTGGCCGCGGCTCTTGTATTTGACATTTCATGGGCGGCGGCCTTCGTTGAATGGTGAAAAATTAATCTGCTGCAAATAGAACGATATACATGCGTATTTTTCATAAATTTTAAAATTCTCGAGGATGCACATTAATCAACGTGAATGAGAATAGAACAGATAATGGAGAGATTATCAAAAGTGATTATCGTGTGATGGCAAAATAAAAAGCTACGAAAATATGTCGTTAAAATGTAAAAGAAATTTACACTGATTATCATAATAAACATTTTATGTGATAATAATTATCATTACTGACCGTTATCATAATAAATCAAATGTAAAAGATAATTTGGATAATTTATTAGGATTATCCCTTTAATTAAATTTGAAATAACAATCTTTGCTAAAATTGGATATAAAAAATAAATCATTTCCTAGATTTTTTTAAATACCAGACGAAATGAAGATGACAGACGCAACATTTTACAGATGATCATTTTATTAGACAGCTATGTTATCTTTGTGTGTAAATTGTCAGTGTGTATACAAATCACACGGTTTTTAGTAGGTTCTACTCGTTATAATGCTGATAACATTGTATCAGACATAAAAGCAGTATTTAAGCGTTCGAGAATACCGCCGAGCGCAGAGAGATAATGAACATTTTTAGAGATGCATTCCATTCGTAACGCTCGTGAGTATTTATTCATCCTTATTTAAAATTTGCTAAACAACAAGGATGAAATAATTTTATGGGCGTTGCGAGCTCTAAGTGGAAAGTGGATATATTCAAGGCGAGTTGAATGGAACGAAAATATAATGTGTCATAGCAGTGTCGAGTTACATGCTGCTCATAACAGATGTGCCTTCACTTTCTGTGCGAATAATTCTGAACTTATAGAATTTTAGAACGTGCATTTAATTACGCTCTTTCAATTCGACTTACGGGACATAGATTAAATTAGTGAACTCTTACTTCACAACGGAGATAAATAGTAACAATGACTGACAATCCGGATACCGTGAATACTGATAAGCATAAATTAAATAAATAAATTTAAAAAATTTAATTAAGTAAAGAAGTAAATAAATTACTAAGTCTACTAGCACAGTGCATTGGCTCTACATTAGCTAAATATTGATTACATTGGGAGTGCACTAGTAGTTTCGATATTTATTAACGTGACGATAATATTGGTCATGAAATAAATGCAAATGTATTACTGATGTTGCACATTATTATATAATTATATAATATTGAATATTACTAGAAGTACATTGATCAAGATGTCTCAATATAAATATTGAACCAATATTAGAGCAATATAGAGTACATTAAATTTATATTATTTCCCAATATTGCGTCAATCTATTGTGCTACTGAGAAAGTAAGGAATGTAAGAATCGCAAACTAATGCGGAGTAAAACACGTTAAATACTTGAACAAAAAGGATAATAATTCGTTCTGTATTAAATTAAATCGCATAAATTTCAATATTTTTAAAACCTTTAAGTTTATTATGATATTTTTTAGTGAAGTGCTGGGGAGTAAACGATTGTCCGAGCTTGGAAAAACGCTAACGCATGAGCATCTGGTTCTCGATTTTTGTAATTTTTATGTGCCACTACCGAGCATCTTAAGCGTTACCCTGACGGCAATCTGTCTCTTCAGAATATCGGATACGTTCGACAGTATACGTAAGTCAAATTGAATGTACATACTTTTCGTGTCTCCATAGTTTGTCTCGTATAAAATGAAAATTTTCACACACACACAGACGCACACACACACACACAATCTTTTTTATAATCGTCATAACTATACGTCAATAAATAAACGATTAAATTAATAAGGATTGAACTAAAGATGACAAATATGGATTTAACTGTTTCGTGTCAGATACAGCAGCTTGTATAATTTGGAGTTTTACGATGACGACACGGCGAAAGCTGTCTATAAAGACGTGGAATTATTCAAAGAAGCTGGTGGTGGAACCATCGTGGAGAACAGTAGTCATGGTTTGAAACGTGATATTTCTTTAATGAAGAACGTTAGTCGAGCTTTGGGAGTAAATGTGATTGCAGGAACCGGTATGATATGATACGCGTAATAATAATATTATTATTACAATTAATATTAAAATAATAAATTTATATATTAATATTTGTAATATGTGTGTGAAAAACGTATTAATATTGTAGAAAATTTCATAAATATTATAATATTTATAAAATTATAATATCAATATTTATAATACTAAAATAAAATTTAGGATATTACGTCGCCAGTTTACAAAACGCTTCTAGTCTCGTTATGACCAAAGAAGAAATGTACAATCTGATGCGAAAAGAGTTGGAAGAAAGTTGTGTGGAGTGTCCCGGTGTAAAGGCAGGATTTATCGGAGAAGTTGGTAGTACTTGGCCGATCGAAGGTATACACGCGGGTCATATGGTGTCAAATAGTTTTCGTACAATTATTCGTGAACCATTCTATTAATTTTACTTACCTTCTATTAAGTTTACATTCCTTACATTCTATTAATTTTACTTATTATACCTGTACTAAGATGATAATGTTACATATTAACATTGTAACTAATGTTACATATTAATGGTACATATTAAATTAAAATACATGTAATGTACTAAAATATTCGAATTAGACTTTGAAAAACGTGCCATTTGTGCGACTGGTGAGCTCCAAGCTCAATTACGTTGCTCCGTGAGCTTTCATCCTGGAAGAGACGTATCTGCGCCTATGGAAATAATGAGGATCTATCAAGAGGCCGGTGGAGATGCGAGCAAGGCCATTATGTCACATATAGATCGTAAGGAATTCACAAATTTCTTCTCTTTTTTTTAAATTAATATTTTCAACGTTTAACTTGAACACCCGAATACGTCGCTGCAGTTAATTAAGCTAATCTGTTAGGTACTTTGATAAAAAAGGAGCAACTCATGGAATTCGCCGATGCTACCAAATGTTACATTCAATTCAACTTGTTCCGCACCGAGTGTTCTTACTATCAGCTGAATCCATCGGTCGATCTGGTGTCAGATGCACAGCGTATCAAACGTATTGCATGGTTGAAGAAAAAGAAAAAACTAAATCGAGTTCTTATGAGTCATGATATACATACCAAACATCGGCTGGTACGTGCCTTTTTTATCTTTCTTTTAATTTTTTAATTTTTCCCAATTATTTTTATAAATTAACTTTTCTGATCTCAACAATCAGACTCTTAAAAGTATTTTATTTACTTTTAAGATACATTTCGGCGGACACGGATACTCTCATATCGCTAACAACATCGTGCCAACCATGATAAACAAAGGTTTCACGATGAAAGAGATCGAATTGATAACAGTTGCAAATCCTAAGTGATGGCTTACTCGGAAATAATCTACTTGCTAAACAAACTGCGTTGATTAATGCAACTAAATATATTATTAATTAATGAAAAAAATTAATTATAAAATGATTAATATATAGTTAGTTAGTCTACATTTAATAGGAAAGCGCTATTCATAAAATTACAAATGACAATGTCAAGTTGAATTCGATTAATGCAACGAATGTAAGCATCTGACATTGAAGTAATAGATTAAATTAATAAAGGTACTAATCATTGACAATATTATAAAGCTTATATTTATGATTTGTCATATCTTTATTTTATATTTATTATTATCAATACTGATATATTGTCATATATCTAAATCACGTTTACAAAAAAGAGAATACATTTCTTCTTTTACACAAAATACAAATTTATGAACATGTGTAAATTTGTTATTTTTTTTAAACATTTAGTCCTGTTACTCTTATAAATAAGAAATAATTCTAAAATTTTGACACAGTCTCGTTCATTAATAATGTAAAATTCGGTTCTAAGTTTACTTTGTGAGTATCACTTAATCTCCGTCAAAAATAAGGAATTATAATGTTTTATTGATCTTTATAACTTTAAAAATAATATCATCAAAATTTTAAAATCATGTTGGACTTTATAAGAAACAGAACTAAACAAAGATATCAGCATCATTATCATTAAAATATTGTGATCTACTTAACAAACTAAAGAGAATAAAAATCGTCATCATTATAAATAATCATTATAGATTTTATTATTATACGTAAATGCATAAAAAATAAATAAAAAATTTTTAGAAAATGTTTTTCTTAAATTACTAATTATTGTTATTACACTATTGGGTTCAAAAAAGGCGAAAATCCACATTTATTAAATTTACATATGTTAAAACGACGTTTCTTATATATGTTCCTTCACATAAAAATAAAATTGTAAAAAAGCACTGAAGAAAATTATCAATTGCAGATTTTACGAACATAATTTGCTAAATGTTATTTTGTTTTAAAGATGTAGTTGATACTTTTACTTAAACAATTTAAACTTTTTTCAGTTCTTGTCATTTATTACATGTCAGTTTTAAAAGAAATACAAGCGTAGCATCTAGTTTAATTCATTATTAATAATAAATATATTCACAAAATTACTTTTATAAAAATAATATTTTTGTTATAGAAGGCAATTAAAATAATAAATTTTTAGATTATGAGTAAATTAAGCTATTTTTTTAGAATTCGTAACTTAACTTTGACATTAATAAAAGTAGTAAAATAACAAATGTTTTTGTTTTAAATAAAATATAGATTATACTTATGTAAAATATATTTAATTGATTATTTTTTCACGATTATTCATCAGAATTGATTCTTTTTTTCGACAGTCTTCGAGTTAAAAATTACGATGCTACTTGTCCACATATATCGCAAAGTTATGTTAAAATCCACGACAATGCTGTCTTTTTAGTTTCAACTGCTTTCTGAGCTGTATTTCTGTAAGAAGTGTATAAATATATATGTAGAAAATGTATTTCAGAGCAAGTTGTTTTATAAAATGTTTTAATCGCACATTTTATTCAGTCATTAACTATCATTCTTTTAAGATTCAAACGATTAACAAAACATATAAGATGTAATTTCTATTTTATGCAATTCTATTTAATATATACAATTTAATTATTTTTTTCATTTATGTTTTGTTCAACTAATAACTAGTATTTATGGTTAGGAATTGGGATGATTTTGTGCAACATACACACAGTGTAATTAACTTGCATTAATATAATTGTGAAATATATAAAAATAAAAATTCTCTTTGAAAAAAAGAGAGAATGCTACTTATTTATTTATTTATTTAACAAAAACAATTTAATAATTGAATCATAATTTAATAGTATGGGAATAAATAAAATCACAAAAAGCAGTGTTCTAATCTAAATAATAAATAATTACCTAGCAAGCACCAACAGTAACATAATATCAATGTTATAATTTCTCACTCAATAATGTATCTGTGACACATGCTATATTCTACTTATATTGTTGATTAGAAAATTAATGTTATAACATTACATTAATATTATACTATTGTTAATTAATATTTGTTAGAATGCAGAAAATATTAAACGCACATAATTTTATATTCATAGTGAGTAGTAAAAAGCAAAATTTGAAAATGTACAAGTGGAAACCGGTTTATTAGGAAGAAATATTTGATGAAGCGCTTTAGCAAATAGTAAATCATTAATACTCTAGTTTAGTTCTAACTAGAGAGATTTAGATAAAATTAATATCCACACTCTACTGTTCAAATATTGTAAAAAACTTGTAAAAATTGATACAATGTTTTTGCAAAAATTAGAAGACTGGACTCTTACCAGATACCAAATAGCAAGTCAATAGAAAAAATTGTCTACAAATAAATGTCCAGTAATGACGTATTTGACGCCAATGTATTCTGAATTGTATAGTACTTTGACAAATTAGAGTGTTAGAATCATATTTAATTGGTAAGATGTCTGTAATATAAACAAAACATAAGTATAATTACTGTTAATAGGAAAAAGTTTGTCCATTATCTCTGTCTCGTTCAGACGATGTTGTAATATTTTGGTTGTACTCTACTTTGTGAGCAGTTTTTGGCAGTCACTTCTTATCATTAAATTGTCTTAGAATGACCTTTATAAACTTCGATGATATCGAAGTTTCATAAGCATCATCATCATCATCATCATCATCATCATCATCATCATCATCATCATCATCATCATCGTCGTCGTCATAATCATTATCATCATCATACCTGCATGTGCATAAAAAATAATTAAAAAATTAGAAAATGTTAAAGAATAATATTT
Source organism: Crematogaster levior (assembly GCA_901521435.1). Taxonomy (NCBI): domain Eukaryota; kingdom Metazoa; phylum Arthropoda; class Insecta; order Hymenoptera; family Formicidae; genus Crematogaster; species Crematogaster levior. Next base: position 31,967 of record CABEGB010000224.1, on the reverse strand, counting down.
TATATAAGCGTTATACATTTTACATTAGATTATTAAATCAAAACTATTATTTTTAGAATTCAAAAACAGAAATTATAAACATAAATAATATTACAAAAAAGAACAAAAATAAATTAACTTTGGTTTTGGTAACATTAACAAATAAAAAAAAAGTTTATCCAATAAAAGTAGAGATACATCTGATGTCATGTCCCAACAACATATCTCAATTAGGTATACGATTTACTTTATGTGATTTACATTAGATTAAAGTTAATGTTTAATTTGTTTTTAGAATTTTTTTGGATTGTGTAATATAAGCAATACATAAATATAATTACTTTTCAATAGGAAGCGATCTTTTCAGTGTCTTTTGTTCGGTTGGTGTTATCCTAGTATTCGGTTGTATTTCATTTTGTGTTGATGGCCCAGGTCTAAAAAAGTAGGAAAAGTTTAAGCATTAAAGTTAATGTTTAATAGATTAATAAGCAATACATAATTACTTTTCAATAGGAAGCGATCTTTTCAGTGTCTTTTGTTCGGTTGGTGTTGTCCTAGTATTCGGTTGTATTTCATTTTGTGTTGATGGCCCAGGTCTAAAAAAGTAGGAAAAGTTTAAGCATTCCAATATTAGTTACTTTATAAATAATGAAACAGTTAATAAATGATTTTGTTTTTGTAATATAATATAAATTATACTTGGAAAGTTTAAGTTTGTAAAATAAGCTTTATGCTATTTAACATAGGAAAAGTGAATAATTACTTAGGATCGATGACTTGTTTGTCAAGCCTTGTCAGTTGTTCATTTATGATTAAACGTTGCCTGCAGGTACGAAACGTTGTCAATAGTTAATTACGTTTTATTGTGTATCGGCGATTATGCTTAATGAGACAATAATCATGTTTATAATAACATTGATTACTAAAATAACTCTGTGTAATATAATAAATCATGTACACATTAATAATAGACATACTCTTGAGATTAGGTAAAACAAATTAAACTAAACAGAAATAGTTCTCTAATTGTTACTCTCTAATATATAGTTCTCTTTTTTATATCTTTTAAATAATTAAAATGAAAAATTAATTAAAAAATATCCGTGAATGTACGCGCAATTTAAAGTGTTTCATGAAAGATCGTTACGTGCCACTTGGAATACGCGCGTGGCAATGAAATCTAGCAACTGCGAATAATAACGCTGGAATATATCTTTGCTTAATATTTATTATACAGGGTGTTTCCGTGTTAAATAGCCAAACTTAAAATATCAATTTTAATGTCGGAAACGCTAATGCTGCTCGCCGTGAATACGCTGCGCGATTTTCAAACAGAAGATTCCCGAATAAGAATTTTAGTTGCACAACGACAGTCAACTATTCGTTCTATTATTGATAGGTGCAATGCTTGTTTCCGCGCTGGAGGTTATCATTTTGAACAAAATATTTAATAATTACATTAAATTGATTAAATTGATACCGTAAAGCAATAAAGAGGGTAAATTTAAATTATTTCAATATAATTTATTCCTATAGTTCAAAATTTCAAAAGTCAATATCTTTTCAAGGAAGCGTTTACGAGGAAATTTATAAATAAAACATTTTTTTGTTTTGAGGTCTTAAAATCGTATTTTAAGTTTTGATTATTTAATCCAGAAACACTCTGTATAGTATAGATATTTATTAAATTGCATAACATTTCGCATACTGATTCACAGATTTTTAATTAATTTTTAGTAATTGATTACAAACAAGACTTTTCTACTAATTTTGACTGTTTGTACTTGTCCCAAAAGCCTTTTTATTATCAGACATTCTTTATACGTGCGTGTAGACGCACTCAAATTTAACTGACATATTTTCTAAGTTCTCACATAAGTTGTTTGTAAGTTTTTTCCTATGTTTCCAAAATTATTATAATAGTAAATATTATTTATGCTTTAATATTATTGTAGTACAGCACAAAAATTAAAAATTATATAGTTATTAATTGCGATAATGTATTTTGATCTCTTAATTAAATACATGTACACTTATGTACATGTGATAAAATAATAGCTAAAGGAATTATAGTGAACGTATTTTGATATGCATAAACATATACAGCAATTTAATCTTACCTAACAGCAAACGCATTATAAAACGGAGATAAAGAAGTGTATACATTGAATTTACATTCAAATTCAGCCTTAATCTTTAGGAGATTTATTTTTGGATCCTCCTCTTTTTCATTTAATGTTACATGTTTGTTTTCCTCGCTTAAAGTAGATTGATTCTCTGCGGATTGCAGTTTTGTATACTTTTTACGAGATAATATTTGCGAATTACACTTTCCGATTTATCGAAGATACAGGAGATGAACCAAGTGGGTAATCCTTTGCAATATAATCGAACAATTTCTTTTCCCGCTTCTATGGAGAAGTTCGGTCCTTTTTTCTTCACTTTGTCATCTGTTTGGCTTAAATAATGCAATAACTCTGATATTATTTGTTCAAAAGTTATAATTGAGAGCATAAACTTCTGTCTAATGTAAACAAAAAAGCTAAAATAACCTTACAAGCAAAATTTCTTAACTTACGAATACTTTTTGTGTGTTTAAATAATACAATTTTATTACTTTTGATTATTATTAGGATAAGATATTTCATTACCTCTTTTTAGTTAAAATAATTTTGTTAAATGTAAAATGTATACTGTTTGTTGTTAATTAATTTTTATTTATTACTTTCTACAAATAAATCTTTTTCTAAATATCTCCCCTGTACAAAATACTATTTGCACTCACTGTAATATTAAAATCAGTATAAATAGGAGTTTGCAGTTTTTATTGAAACGCTCGATTTCAATCGTACCGTTCCTGTTTTATTATACTATAAAATTGTTATAAAATTGTCAGAACAAAAGTAACAATATCAAATCATAACAATTAACAAAAAAATCTAATTTAATCAATAATAAGATATTGGTTTATAATTTAAATCAATGGAAAGCGATTGTTCGTGCAATAAATTCGTCTAATATTGAACGATATACAAGAGTTCTTTTGTTTATAAAATAGTATTTGCATTTTATTTGTGTTTATTTATTAGTGAAACTGATTGTTTACTAAGAAAGTATATTTTTCTGTTTGAAGAAAATAGTTTGATTTCAATTTGCTATTACTAATGTGACATATACATACATGCATAAATAAAACGTAAGTATAATTACCCAAAAAGAGATTTGTATATTTCCTCTATCTCTTTTTCGCTTGGTAGTGTCTCAGTTCCACTTAGCTCAATCTCATTGAAGTCACTCGGTTGAGAACTATATTTATTTATGGTATGGTAAAAAATAAAAAATATTATAAAATATTTATTAATTTAAATTTTAAACATGCATGTTACCCGCTTATTAGAGTCAAAGCACTATGATTTATAAGATTCTAATAATCGACATATTTTATTGGTATATATACATATGTCTGTAGTATCATTGCTTTAATATTTATGTTTGTAATTTATTTTTACTTTATACACTTACATACAGCAAAAACAATTTTTCTTATTTAATGTTAATAATAAAATATAATATTATAGAAAATATAAAACAGATCTGTTGAACAAGATATTATAGCTATGTTTTTAATAGCGAATAACAAATTGTAAGAAAAAGTTATAATATGTTTTTAATTAAATTATTACATAAGCATATGTAATTTTGTAATTTGTTATGCTTGCGTTATATAAAAAAGTTGGAAAATTTGTAGATCTAGAAACAGTTTAAATATTTGTAATAAATTGATCAATATTTTCAATATATATAATAATAAAGCAGTTAATAAATAATCATGTTTTTGCAGTATAATATGCAATATAATTATAATAGTGTTGAAAAGTTTGATTCTCAGATTTATTTATGTTATCCAACATAAGAAAAGTAAATAACTTACCTGTTAGAGTCCATGATACTTCTGAGTTCAGGTGTTATCAGTTGATCTTCTATAAGTCGCCTACGGAACAGTTTAAGTGAGTTATTTTTTATTTTGCATCAGCGAATTATGCTTAAATATTAATTATATTAATATTATTAATTAAAATAATTGTGTTTGTTAAAACACTAAATATTAAATAATTATTAGATTAAAATAATTGTGTTTGTTATAACACTAAATATACAAATTAATAATAAACGTAACATTTCTCGTCGATAGAAAGAACGGGTGAAACTGAATGGAAAGTTCTCAAGTTTCTGATTTTTACAATGTGAAATTTAGCTAATGTGAAATTTACTGAAAAATGTCTGTAAACACACACGAAGTGTCGCATAGGAGAGACACCCATCGTACTTATCATTTACAATTTGCGCGCAACAATTACATAAAAATAGGAAGCAACTATGAATTTCACTAGATATTAATTAATTCTTAATTAATTTATTGCCAAAATAGGAAAACGGAACAAGACTTTTCTTTAATTTTAACTACTTTATACAACAAATATTCTAATGTTCGTAAGTTTCTTTCAAAACAATATTCTGACAAAGGGCAATAAACGAACAAAGCCGGATGACAGTGCCAATGATATATAATTATGTAAAAAATTAAATAATTTTTAAACAAACATTAATTGCTTTCTTGTATGTTCTATGTTTATGATCAGACAGTCTTATATGATATGTGTATTTTGCGCGCCGCAATAACCTTTACGTATATATTCTTTCACGTTTGCTGTGCGTGATTGAGATTTTACCATATTCAATTATCAATAGTGAATATTCTTTAATACAATAATACAGTATAATACAAAATGATTATTTGGCATTAATTGTAACAGCATGGTAAAATCTTATTATATGTATGTATATTTATGTACATGTGATAATAGATGAAGGAACTGCAAATATGTAAGTTTTGCTGTGCAAGAAAATTTAATATAATACATTTGTACTCTTACCAAGCAAATTCAATTGTTGAAAGAGGAACTCGTACACCAAGCTCAGCCTTAATCTTGTCGAGAGTTACATTAAAATCCTTCTTTATACGACGTATTATAAAAAGTATGATTCCTTTTAAGGAATTTTTCTTGTCTTCTTTCGGCATTCTCAGGTAAATTTTACCCGTTCTCCAATAGAAATTAATTATCTTCCGAATTTCTTCTTCTTCTAGTCCAAGGATGCGATTAATATCAGCAATAAATTTACCTTTACGATGTAATGTAATAACGTCTCTTCTCAAATCTTTTTTTCCTTTGCCGCTTTTGTGAAATCACCCATTTTGGTTGGATAATGTAGTAAGACTGATATAATTTGTCCTTCAAATAAGTGGGAAGCATAAGCTTTTTCTAATGTAATGTCTAATGTAAACCAAAAATAGAGTTGTTTGCGAAAATAACAGTATTTACGACTTTACAAGCTAAGTTTCTGAAATATACCAACACACTTTGTGTGTTCAAATAATATATACATATATACATATTTTTATTTTTATTTGTTAAAATAAAATACTTTAATTATTAAATTTTTTTAGTTAAAAGAATTCTGAAAAATACAAAATCTATTTTGTTGGTTGTTAATAAAACATAATTTATATTTCACTTTCTAAAGCCTTGTGTCCACGATACTAGAAATCGGTCCAAGATCTCTATCCGAGAAGTGTTCAGTCAATAAAATTGCCGCTTTTCCATAAAAACTGCAAGTTGATTGGCTACATATTTCTTAGATCGAGATGATGGACCGATTTCTAGTATTATTAATTTGTTAAAACAAAATAAACAAATCCAAATAAGCTTAACAAAAATTCAACAATATAACTATAAATATAAACTATAAATATAATATTCAAAGAAGCTGGTGGCGGAACCATCGTGGAGAACAGTAGTCATGGTTTGAAACGGGATATTTCTTTAATAAAGAACGTTAGTCCTGCTTTGGGAGTAAATGTGATTGCAGAAAGCAGTATGATATGCTACGCGTAATAATAATATTATTATTGCAATTAATATTCATCATCATCATCGTCATCAGCTAACGTCGTGTTTGACGTGGGTGACTAATAAAGTAGCACTACATACATACTACTTCATTAGTTTTCATAGGAAGATAGTGTGGTAATTTCCCGTTGCTTTCCACACCGCAGTATTATCGCAGCTGTGATAACTATATGAGGCAAATCTACCATCAAAGGTCTGCCACATTACTGACATAACTGCTGCCTTATATCAAGGAGGAATATATTCACAGTGGTTTGCCGTTGCCTTTCCAAGAGGTGGCGATCGAATAAAAACCGACGATCTTGGTCCGATTTGAACTCGGGTCTCCGGTTCGTTAAGACAACGCACATTACTCTAAGTTATGACCGCCACTAATTAATATTAAAATAAAAAAATTGTAAATTAATATTTGTAATATGAATAACGTATTAATTTTATTTTAGAAAATTTCCATAAATATTATAATATTTCTAAATTATAATATTAATATTTATAATACTAAAATAAAATTTAGATAAAAATGTATAACAAATATAAGTAATAATATATTATTATTTATATTTTTGCAACTTGATAGGATATTACGTTGTCAGTTAACAAGACGCATCTAGTCTCGATACAACCAAAGAAGAAATGTACAATCTGATGCGCAAAGAGTTGCAAGGAAGTTGTGTGGAATGTCCCGGTGTAAAGGCAGGATTTATCGGAGAAGTTCGTAGTACTACGGCCGATCGAAGGTATACACACGGGTCACATAGTTGCTGTCAAATAGCTTTCGTACGATTATTCGTGAACCATTCTATTAATTTTACTTACCAATACTTGTACTAAGATGATAATGTTACATATTAACATTGTAACTAATGTTCCATATTAATGGTACATATTAAATTAAAATACATGTAATGTACTAAAATATTCGGATTAAACTTTGAAAAACGTGCCATTTGTGCGACTGGCGAGCTCCAAGCTCAATTACGTTGCTCCCTGAGCTTTCATCCTGGAAGAGACGTATCTGCGCCTATGGAAATAATGAAGATCTAACAAGAGGCCGGTGGAAATGCGAGCAAGGTCATTATGTCACACATAGATCATAAGGGATTCACGAATTTCTTCTCTTTTTTTTAATATTTCTAATTTTTTGGTCACCCGAATACGTCGCTGCAGTTAATTAAGCTAATTTGCTTTAGGTACTTTGATAAAAAAGGAGCAACTCATGGAATTCGCCGATGGTACCAAATGTTACATTCAATTCAACTTGTTCGGCACCGAGTGTTCTTACTATCAGCTGAATCCATCGGTCGATATGGTGTCAGATGCACAGCGTATCAAACGTATTGCATGGTTGAAGAAAGAGGAAAAACTAAATCGAGTTCTTATGAGTCATGATATACATACCAAACATCGGCTGGTACGTGCCTTTTTTATCTTTCTTTTAATTTTTTAATTTTTCCCAATTATTTTTATAAATTAACTTTTCTGATCCCAACAATCAGACTCTTAAAAGTATTTTATTTACTTTTAAGATACATTTCGGCGGACACGGATACTCTCATATCGCTAACAACATCGTGCCAACCATGATAAACAAAGGTTTCACGATGAAAGAGATCGAATTGATAATAGTTGCAAATCCTAAGTGATGGCTTACTCGGAAATAATCTACTTGCTAAACAAACTGCGTTGATTAATGCAACTAAATATATTATTAATTAATGAAAAAAATTAATTATAAAATGATTAATATATAGATAATTAGTCTACATTTAATAGGAAAGCGCTATTCATAAAATTACAAATGACAATGTCAAGTTGAATTCGATTAATGCAACGAATGTAAGCATCTGACATTGAAGTAATAGATTAAATTAATAAAGGTACTAATCATTGACAATATTATAAAGCTTATATTTATGATTTGTCATGTATCTTTATTTTATATTTATTATTATCAATACTGATATATTGTCATATATCTAAATCACGTTTTAAAAAAAAGAATACATTTCTTCTTTTACACAAAATACTAAATTTATGAACATGTGTAAATTTGTTATTTTTTTTTTACAATATAATTTGTTTAGTCCTGTTTCTTATAAATTCCAATATAATTTTAAAATTTTGACACAGTTACATATTATAATAAAAAGTAATTCTAAGTTTACTGGACAAGTATCAAAATTTAATCTCCGTAAAAATAAGGAAATTAAATTTCTTATTTATGCTCTATATACATAAAAATAATATGTCAAAATTTTAAAATCATGTTGGACTTTATAAGAAACAGAACTAAACAAAGATAAATCGCATAATGTTTATTATTTACTTATCATTAAAATATTGTGATCTACTTAACAAACTAAAGAGAATAAAAATATAAAAACAAAAAGTATCAAGTATATATTCCTTTACAATAAAAAGAATTTATAAAAGAACATTGAAAAAAATAACAATTATAGATTTTATTATTATACGTAAATATATAAAAATATTAAATAAAATATAAGTTTTTAATTTAATTATATTTTATTTTATTAAAAATATAATGTATATAATATATACATATATTATATGTATAAATTATATATATGTTATATATATATATATATATATATATATAATACGTATATATAATATTTACATATGTTATAAACGACGTTTCTTATATATGTTCCTTTACATAAAAATAAAATTGTAAAAAAGCACTGAAGAAAATTATCAATTGCAGATTTTACGAACATAATTTGCTAAATGTTATTTTGTTTTAAAGATGTATTTGATACTTTTACTTAAACAATTTAAACTTTTTTCAGTTCTTGTCATTTATTACATGTCAGTTTTAAAAGAAATACAAGCGTAGCATCTAGTTTAATTCATTATTAATAATAAATATATTCACAAAATTACTTTTATAAAAATAATATTTTTGTTATAGAAGGCAATTAAAATAATAAATTTTTAGATTATGAGTAAATTAAGCTATTTTTTCGTAACTGACAAATTAATAAAAGTAGTAAAATAACAAATGTTTTTGTTTTAAATAAATATAGATTATACTTATGTAAAATATATTTAATTCATTATTTTTTCACGATTATTCATCAGAATTGATTCTTCTTTTCGACAGTCTTCGAGTTAAAAATTACGATGCTACTTGTCCACATATATCGCAAAGTTATGTTAAAATCCACGACAATGCTGTCTATTTAGTTTCAACTGCTTTCTGAGCTGTATTTCTGTAAGAAGTGTATAAATATATATGTAGAAAATGTATTTCAGAGCAAGTTGTTTTATAAAATGTTTTAATCGCACATTTTATTCAGTCATTAACTATCATTCTTTTAAGATTCAAACGATTAACAAAACATATAAGATGTAATTTCTATTTTATGCAATTCTATTTAATATATACAATTTATTTATATTTTTCATTTATGTTTTGTTCAACTAATAACTAGTATTTATGGTTAGGAATTGGGATGATTTTGTGCAACATACACACAGTGTAATTAACTTGCAGTAATATAATTGTGAAATATATAAAAATAAAAATTCTCTTTGAAAAAAAGAGAGAATGCTACTTATTTATTTATTTATTTAACAAAAACAACTTAATAATTGAATCATAATTTAATAGTATGGGAATAAATAAAATCACAAAAAGCAGTGTTCTAATCTAAATAATAAATAATTACCTAGCAAGCACCAACAGTAACATAATATCAATGTTATAATTTCTCACTCAATAATGTATCTGTGACACATGCTATATTCTACTTATATTGTTGATTAGAAAATTAACGTTATAACATTACATTAATATTATACTATTGTTAAATAGTATTTGTTAGATTGCAGAAAATATTAAACGCACAATAATTTTATATTCATAGTGAGTAGTAAAAAGCAAAATTTGAAAATGTACAAGTGGAAACCGGTTTATTAGGAAGAAATATTTGATGAAGCGCTTTAGCAAATAGTAAATCATTAATACTCTAGTTTAGTTCTAACTAGAGAGATTTAGATAAAATTAATATCCACACTCTACTGTTCAAATATTGTAAAAAACTTGTAAAAATTGATACAATGTTTTTGCAAAAATTAGAAGACTGGACTCTTACCAGATACCAAATAGCAAGTCAATAGAAAAAATTGTCTACAAATAAATGTCCAGTAATGACGTATTTGACGCCAATGTATTCTGAATTGTATAGAACTTTGACAAATTAGAGTGTTAGAATCATATTTAATTGGTAAGATGTCTCTAATATAAACAAAACATAAGTATAATTACTGTTAATAGGAAAAGGTTTGTCCACTATCTCTGTTTCGTTCAGACGATGTTGTAGTATTTTGGTTGTACTCTACTTTGTGAGCAGTTTTTGGCAGTCACTTCTTATCATTAAATTGTTCTTAGAATGACCTTTATAAACTTCGATGATATCGAAGTTTCATCATCATCATCAACATCGTCAGTAGCAGCATCAGCAGCAGAAGCAGCAACACAAGCCTTAACAACACCAGCAACTTCTTCATCACCATCATCATCATCATCATTATTATCATCATCAGCAGCAACATCATCATCATCATCATCGTCATCATCGTCATCATAATCATTATCATCATCATACCTGCATGTGCATAAAAAATAATTAAAAAATTAGAAAATGTTAAAGAATAATATTTTATATAAGCATACATTTTACATTAGATTATTAAATCAAAACTATTATTTTTAGAATTCAAAAACAGAAATTATAAACATAAATAATATTACAAAAAAGAACAAAAATAAATTAACTTTGGTTTTGGTAACATTAACAAATAAAAAAAAAGTTTATCCAATAAAAGTAGAGATACATCTGATGCCATGTCCCAACAACATATCTCAATTAGGTATACGATTTACTTTATGTGATTTACATTAGATTAAAGTTAATGTTTAATTTGTTTTCTTTAGATTTTTTTGGATTGTGTAATATAAGCAATACATAAATATAATTACTTTTCAATAGGAAGCGATCTTTTCAGTGTCTTTTGTTCGGTTGGTGTTATCCACCATCGGCATTGGCATATCAGCATCTGCATCATCATCGGATCGGCATCTAGTATTCGGTTGTATTTCATTTTGTGTTGATGGCCCAGGTCTAAAAAAGTAGGAAAAGTTTAAGCATTAAAGTTAATGTTTAATTTGTTTTCTTTAGATTTTTTTGGATTGTGTAATATAAGCAATACATAAATATAATTACTTTTCAATAGGAAGCGATCTTTTCAGTGTCTTTTGTTCGGTTGGTGTTATCCTAGTATTCGGTTGTATTTCATTTTGTGTTGATGGCCCAGGTCTAAAAAAGTAGGAAAAGTTTAAGCATTAAAGTTAATGTTTAATTTGTTTTCTTTAGATTATTTTGGATTGTGTAATATAAGCAATACATAAATATAATTACTTTTCAATAGGAAGCGATCTTTTCAGTAAATTTTGTTCAGTTGGTGTTATCCTAGTATTCGGTTGTATTTCATTTTGTGTTGATGGCCCAGGTCTAAAAAAATAGGAAAAGTTTAAGCATTAAAGTTAATAATTTGTTTTCTTTAGATTTTTTTGGATATATAAGCAATACATAAATATAATTACTTTTTAATAGGAAATTCTTTTGTTCGGTTGGTGTTATCCTAATATTTCATTTTTATGGCCCAGGTCTAAAAAGTAGGAAAATGGTATAAACATAAAAATATTACATGTTTAATTTGTTTTCATAGATTAGCAGCAATTCATGTAATATAAGCAATACATAAATATAATTACTTTTCAATAGGAAGCGATTAACAGTGTCTTTTGTTCGTTTGTTATCCTAATTCATTTCATTTTGTGCATGGCATAAAAAAAGTAAAAAGTTTAAAATTAAAAAATGTTAAAGAATAATATTTTATATAAGCATACATTTTATATTACTTTTCAATTAGGAATCGATCTTTTCACTTTTATATTTGTATTTCATTTTGTGTTGATGGCCCATTAAAAAACAGGAAAAGTTTAAGCATTAAAGTTAATGTTTAATTTGTTTTCTTTAGATTAACTTTGGATTGTGTAATATAAGCAATACATAAATATAATTACTTTTCAATAGGAAGCGATCTTTTCAGTGTCTTTTGTTCGGTTGGTGTTATCCTAGTATTCGGTTGTATTTCATTTTGTGTTGATGGCCCAGGTCTAAAAAAGTAGGAAAAGTTTAAGCATTAAAGTTAATGTTTAATTTGTTTTCTTTAGATTTTTTTGGATTGTGTAATATAAGCAATACATAAATATAATTACTTTTCAATAGGAAGCGATCTTTTCAGTGTCTTTTGTTCGGTTGGTGTTATCCTAGTATTCGGTTGTATTTCATTTTGTGTTGATGGCCCAGGTCTAAAAAAGTAGGAAAAGTTTAAGCATTCCAATATTAGTTACTTTATAAATAATGAAACAGTTAATAAATGATTTTGTTTTTGTAATATAATATAAATTATACTTGTAATATAATATAAATTATACTTGGAAAGTTTAAGTTTATAAAATAAGCTTTATGCTATTTAACATAGGAAAAGTGAATAATTACTTAGGATCGATGACTTGTTTGTCAAGCCTTGTCAGTTGTTCATTTATGATTAAACGTTGCCTGCAGGTACGAAACGTTGTCAATAGTTAATTACGTTTTATTGTGTATCGGCGATTATGCTTAATGAGACAATAATCATGTTTATAATAACATTGATTACTAAAATAACTCTGTGTAATATAATAAATCATGTACACATTAATAATAGACATACCTCTCGAGATGTGTGTGTGCAGGTAAAACAAATTAAACTAAATAGAAATAGTTCTCTAATTGTTATTCTCTAATATTTAGTTCTCTTTTTTATATCTTTTAAATAATTAAAATGAAAAATTAATTAAAAAATATCCGTGAATGTACGCGCAATTTAAAGTGTTTCATGAAAGATCGTTACGTGCCACTTGGAATACGCACGTGGCAATGAAATCTAGCAACTGCGAATGATAACGCTGGAATATATCTTTGCTTAATGTTTATTATAAGGGTGTTTCCGTGTTAAACAGCCAAACTTAAAATATCAATTTAATGTCGGAAACGCTAATGCTGCTTGCCGTGAAACGCTGCGCGATTGTCAAACAGAAGATTCCCGAATAAGAATTTTAGTTGCACAACGACAGTTAACTATTCGTTCTATTATTGATAGGTGCAATGTTTGTTTCCGCGCTGGAGGTTATCATTTTGAACAAAATATTTAATAATTACATTAAATTGATTACAGTAAAACAATAAAAAGGGTAAATTTAAATTATTTCAATATAATTTATTCTTATAGTTCAAAATTTCAAAAGTCAATATCTCTTCAAGGAAGCGTTTACGAGCAAATTTATAAATAAAACATTTCTTTGTTTTGAGGTCTTAAAATCGCATTTTTAGTTTTGATTATTTAACCCAAAAACACTGTATAGTATAGACATATATTAAATTGCATAACATTTCGCATACTGATTCTCAGATTTTTAATTAATTCCTTAGTAATTGATTACAAACAAGACTTTTCTACTAATTTTGACTGCTTGTACTTGTCCCAAAAGCCTTTTTATTATCAGACATCTTTTATACGTACGTGTAGACGCACTCAAATTTAACTGAATATATTCTCTCACATAAGTTGTTTGTAAGTTTTACTATGTTTCCACAATTATTATAATAGCGAATATTATTTATGTTTTAATACTATTGTAGTATAGCAGGAATTAATTAAAAATTATATAGTTATTAATTGCGATAATGTATTTTGATCTCTTAATTAAATACATGTACACTCATGTACATGTGATAAAATAATAGCTAAAGGAATTATAGTGAACGTATTTTGATATGCATAAACATATACAACAATTTAATCTTACCTAGCAGCAAACGCAGTATAAAACGGTGATAAACGAGTGTATACATTCAATTTACATTCAAATTCAGCCTTAATCTTTTGGAGATTTATTTTTGGATCCTCCTCTTTTTCATTTAATGTTACATGTTTGTTTTTCTCGCTTAAAGTAGATTGATTCTCTGCGGATTGCGGTTCTGTATACTTTTCACGACAGTCGTAAACTACATTTAGCGATTTATCGAAGATACAGGAGATGAACCAAGTGGGTATTCCTTTGCAACGTAATCGAACAATTTCTTTTTCCTCTTCTACAGACACACTCGGTGCTCTTTTCTTTCTTTTGTCATCTGTTTGGCTTAAATAATGCAATAACTCTGATATTATTTGTTCAAAAGTTATAATTGAGAGCATAAACTTCTGTCTAATGTAAACAAAGAAGCTAAAATAACCTTGCAAGCAAAATTCCTTAACTTACGAATACTTTTTGTGTGTACAAATAATACAATTTTATTACTTTTGATTATTATTAGGATAAGATATTTCATTACCTTTTTTTAGTTAAAATAATTTTGTTAAATGTAAAATGTATACTGTTTGTTGTTAATTAATTTTTATTTATTACTTTCTACAAATAAATCTTTTTCTAAATATCTCCCCTGTACAAAATACTATTTGCACTCACTGTAATATTAAAATCAGTATAAATAGGAATTTGCAGTTTTTATTGAAACGCGATTTCAATCGTATCGTTCCTGTTTTATTATACTATAAAATTGTCATAAAATTGTCAGAACAAAAGTAACAATATTAAATCAGCTTAACAAAAATCTAATTTAATCAACAATAAGATATTGGTTTATAATTCAAATCAATGGAAAACGATTGTTTGTGCAATAAATTCGCCTAATATTGGACGATATACAAGAGTTATTTTGTTTATGAAATAGTATTTGCATTTTATTTGTGTTTATTTATTAGTGAAACTGATTGTTTACTAAAAAAGTATATTTTTCTGTTTGAAGAAAATAGTTTGATTTCAATTTGCTATTACTAATTTTGTGACATATATATATAACATATACATACATATATAAAACGTAAGTACAATTACCCAAAAAGAGATTTGTATATTTCCTCTATCTCTTTTTCGCTTGGTAGTGTCTCAGTTCCACTTAGCTCAATCTCATTGAAGTCACTCGGTTGAGAACTATATTTATTTATGGTATGGTAAAAAATAAAAAATATTATAAAATATTTATTAATTTAAATTTTAAACATGCATGTTACCCGCTTATTAGAGTCAAAGCACTATGATTTATAAGATTCTAATCGACATATTTTATTGGTATATATACATATGTCTGTAGTAGTATTGTTTTAATATTTATGTAATTTATTTTTACTTCATACACTTACATACAGCAAAAACACTATTTTTCTTATTTAATGTTAATAATAAAATAAAATTTTATAAAAAATATAAAGCAAATCTGTTGAACAAAATATCATAGCTATGTTTTTAATAGCGAATTGCAAATTGTAAGAAAGAATGTTAACATGTTTTTAATTAAATTATTTCATAAGCTTAATTTTGTAATTTGTTATACTTGCGTTATGTAAAAAAGTTGGAAAATTTGTAAATCTAGAAACAGTTTAAATATTTGTAATAAATTGATCAATATTTTCAATATATATAATAATAAAGCAGTTAATAAATAATCATGTTTTTGCAGTATAATATGCAATATAATTATAATAGTGTTGAAAAGTTTGATTCTCAGATTTATTTATGTTATCCAACATAAGAAAAGTAAATAACTTACCTGTTAGAGTCCATGATACTTCTGAGTTCAGGTGTTATCAGTTGATCTTCTATAAGTCGCCTACCGAACAGTTTAAGTGAGTTATTTTTTATTTTGCATCAGCGAATTATGCTTAAATATTAATTATATTAATATTATTAATTAAAATAATTGTGTTTGTTAAAACACTAAATATTAAATAATTATTAGATTAAAATAATTGTGTTTGTTATAACACTAAATATACAAATTAATAATAAACGTAACATTTCTCGTCGATAGAAAGAACGGGTGAAACTGAATGGAAAGTTCTCAAGTTTCTGATTTTTACAATGTGAAATTTAGCTAATGTGAAATTTACTGAAAAATGTCTAAACACACACGAAGTGTCGCATAGGAGAGACATCGTACTTAGCATTTACAATTTGCGCGCAACAATTACATAAAAAGAGGAGCAACTATGAATTTCCGGTATACACTGATTCACAAATTTTTAATTAATTCTTAATTAATTTATCGCCAAAATAGGAAAACGGAACAAGAATTTTCTTTAGTTTTAACTATTTTATACAACAAATATTCTAATATTAGTAAGTTAGTTTCTTTCAAAACAATATTCTGACAAAGGGCAATAAACGAACAAAGCCGGATGACAGTGCCAATGATATTTAATTATATAAAAAATTAAATAATTTTTAAACCAACATTAATTACTTTCTCGTATGTTTTATGTTTATCAGACAGTCTTATATGATATGTGTATTTTGCGCGCCGCAATAACCTTTACGTGTATACTCTTTCACGTTTGCTGTGCGTGATTGAGATTTTACCATATTCAATTATCAATAGTGAATATTCTTTATAATAGTGAATATTATTATTTAATACAGTATAGTACAAAGATTATTTGGCATTAATTGTAACAGCATGGTAAAATCTTATTATATGTATGTATATTTATGCACATGTGATAATAGATGAAGGAGCTGCAAATATGTAAGTTTTGCTGTGCAAGAAAATTTAATATAATACATTTGTTCTCTTACCAAGCATATCTAATTGTTGAAAGAGGAACTCGTACTCCTAGTTCAGCACTAATCTTTTCGAGAGTTACATTAAAATCCTTCTTTATACGACGTATTATAAAAAGTATGATTCCTTTTAAGGAATTTTTCTTGCTTTCTTCATGTATTTTACAAATTTTACCCGTTCTCCAATAAAAATTAATTATGTTTCGAATGTCTTCTTTTTTTAGTTCAAGGATGCTATCAATATCAGCAGTAAATTTACCTTTACGATGTAATGTAATAACGTCTCTTCTTATTTCTTTTTCTGTTTTTGCCACTTTTGTGAAATCACCCATTTTGGTTGGATGATGTAGTAAGACTGATATAATTTGTCCTTCAAATAAATGGGAAGCATAAGCTATTTCTAATGTAATGTCTAATGTAAACCAAAAATAAAGTTGTTTGCGAAAATAACAGTATTTACGACTTTACAAGCTTCTCAACTTACACGTTTCTGAAATATAACAATACATTTTGTGTGTTCAAATAATATATACATATATACATATTTTTATTTTTATTTGTTAAAATAAAATACTTTAATTATTACATTTTTTTAGTTAAAAGAATTCTGAGAATTACAAAATCTATTTTGTTGGTTGTTAATAAAACATAATTTATATTTCCCTTTCTAAAGCCTTGTGTCCACGATACTAGAAATCGGTCCAAGATCTCTATCCGAGAAGTGTTCAGCCCATAAAATTGCCGCTTTTCCATAAAAACTGCAAGTTGATTGGCTACATATTTCTTAGATCGAGATGATGGATCGATTTCTAGTATTATTAATTTGTTAAAACAAAATAAACAAATCCAAATAAGCTTAACAAAAATTCGACAATATAACTATAAATATAAACTATAAATATAAATCAAAATAAATGAAAAATTGAGATAATTAATTTTATAAAAAAATAGTTTTATAATTGTTATTTGAGAAAGGCACGGATGTGGTTACATTGACAAAACATTATGCTAAATATAACATCCGGTTTTACGAAAGAATAAATGCAATAAATCCCTCTGTTAAGAGTTGAAAATCATAGCATACGTCTTATCAACTGTAGTAAAATAGATTTATAATCTTTATAATCTGAAGGATGGATTATAATTTTATGAAACATGGCACATACAATGTAACGAATTTGTATGAATATCTTTTTAATCTAATGTAAATTACAAAATGTACTACAACAGCCTCATCATAATTCTTACTCAAGAATTACACTAGTTACATATGTATAAATAAAAGGCAATACAAAATTTGTATTTTATTATAAAATACAATGACACAATCTTTGGTAAGTCATTTTTGTAAAAATTATTATCCGGCAGAAAATAACTTTCTGTTTTATTCTTATTATTCGAATATTATTTTTGTTTTTTAGCGATAAATAATTATAAAACATTTTATCTTTTTATTGTTATCTTAGATGAGATAAAAAAATTCTGCAAACTGACTCAATAACTGTACTGTTTTCAAGGAAACAATTTTTTTCTTCTTCTTCTTTTTTTTTTCTTCTTCGTTTCTTCCTTCTTCTCAACTAGTCGATTCTTTTTTATTTCTCTCGACGTTAGCCTTACAGCTCTTCCTGGAATTGTGAACTTCTCACAGGATTCATAGCGATAGAGACCGTCGATACCATCGTTTTGTTGAAGTCCTTCGAGTAGTCTAACCGAAGAATAAAATATAATTGCATTTTGATGATGACACTCACTTAAGTAAAATGCACAAAAATAGACAATTGCCAGAGAAAAGATAGCAAAACAAGTTGTTTTTAAGTATAGTTACAGATTTATATTTTGTAAAATATAAATGTAGTATTATAAGAAAAATACGTATTTAAAGAAAAAAACAAGATAATTAAACAAAGTTATTTTACATAATATTTATAAATAGTATATTACTCGTGAAAATCGGAAAAGGATAAAATACTCTTTCTTAAAAATTTCAAAGTCTCATAATTTTCTAAGTAATTTTAATGTAATTTAGTTAATAAATTAATTAATTAAATTTCAAATCAAAATCTCATCATAAGTTTATTCTAGTAAATGTTAATATAATTTAGTATAATATAATAGTAATATCTATTTATTAAAATAATTAAAAACTAACAAAGATTAGAACTACTATTATTTAACATTTTGACAAATCAACAGTAAGTTCAGCAAATTGTGAAAAACGCGAGGCTTTTATTAGCACATTGTTAAGTATAACGATGGCGAGGAGGCATCCAGACGACGATCACGACAATTTAATATCGCTCGTTTGTCTCATCAATTTCATAAAGAATAGAGTTAAAACAAGCATACAAAAAAAAAACAATAATTAGAGGGGTGCGATTAATCGACATTAGTATACACACACACACACTGCCCAGATACCAAACTGGATATCAAAGTGACGATCAAAATAGAAAGCAGCAAACTTGTGGTGCCCTTGACTTACGAAGTGAGCGAGTTGTCGCTTAGTTCGCGCGCTCGATCAGAGCTTGGTGAGCGTTACCGCGTGTCGTTGCTTGAAGTTACCTTGGGCGTAGTCATGCTGATGGGCCTGAAGACCACCGGCACCACCCGGCGCACTGCTGCCATACGGCGTTAAGCTCGCCCTTATCCACGAGCAGCCGATCACGCCGGCGTACGCCTGCCTGTATTGCTTGTTCATGATCACGTAAATAATCGGATTCACGCACGACGCAAAGTACAGCAGCAGATATCCCAGGATGTGACACTCATAGTAACAATAGTTAAACCCAGCTGATATCTACACTAGACCAGAACTCGGCAAACTTATTCTGTATAGGACTCCAAACAGTAGATATTATAAGCTTTGCTGGGATTTAGAGGCTATTATGTAGATATTTATATAATAAGAAAGGAAATAAATGTTTAATATAAATGTGATAAATTTTTCTATCGACGAAATTCAATATTTAGAATGAGAACAATTACGCGGATCAGTTATGATTGAGATCAAGAGAGAAGTGATCATTTCTCGATACAACAAGATGCGATAAAAAAGATTTAGAGATTATAAAATGCTATTTCACCCAAAAATCAAATGCGCGGTAAATAATATATTCTTACCAGGACATCTGACTTCCGCATCAGCCACCTTAACGATAGTGATCGGTAAGTAGCACGCGAGGAAGCTGAGGAAAATGGCCAGTACCATTTTTGTGATCCTCCATTCGCTGCGCTTCTGTTTGAGCTCTTTAATATCCCTTCCAGGTGTGTGAGGTGACTTTATCGTCGGTCCGGCATGCTTTCGCATTCGCGATTCTGATCTGTTGATTAAATTCCGATCGGTTAATGTAACCAATATAATATAACATAATCGAGGAAACGGTAAAAAGATTTCAATCAATTACTTGTGCACCACCCAGAATATCTTGGCGTAACAACCGACGATCACTACACAGGGTATCAGAAATCCCGTGACAAAAAGAAATGTCTTGGAAGTGTAACCTTGACGGTCCTTGACAATGGAACAGGTCTCCAGATTACGATCGTAATCAAATTTACCTGATAAAGCATAAATAAATAAAATGAACAATAAATAATAGCAAAATATTATATATATATATATATATATATATATATATATATATATATATATATATATACACATATAACACATTGAATTGAATATTATATATCTTTTTTAAATACTTTTTAAATACTTATACATATATATAACATAGGTATAAAACTTTTAATTTCTTATTCAGTTAAAATCATCTTTATATTATTAGGAGCTTAACATAATAGCCTTTATCATCAACTACTTTATACAATAATTATTAATATTTTTCACTTTTTATCGACTTATCCATTGAATTTTTCTCCAATAAATAATATTAATTAAAATAGTAGCTTACCCCACACTCCCACCAGTGTAGGTATCTGCATCCCGTAAGAGAATAGCCAACAGAAGACTATCATCGTGGCTATCCAGTACTTCTTGTAAACCCTGCTATAAATGGCATGATGCGCTATCATAATGTATCTATAAAACCAGAGAGTCCATTTCCAATTAAAATCTTACATTACACTTTGATCTCGTCATAGATTAATACTGTTTCTTAGAGTCGAAAATCAAGTGGAAGAAAATCTTAGATAAAATTTGAAATCTCTTAGCTAAAGCACTCCGACTTCAAAGAGTTGAGAAAAAGATAAAGAAGAACACGCACCTATTGATAGTAATTGCTGCGACAGACAGGAGACTAACGCCGACGTTTCCGTAGCGCAAAAAGGGTACAAAGATGCAAAAGAATCTTACGTCCGCCCAGCTGGCGTTGATGAACCTGATGGAGTCGAACGGCAACACCAGTAAGCAGAACACGAAGTCCGCGATGCACAAGCTGTTCCAGTGGCAAAATAATTTTATTTTAATTGACATAAACGTTAAAAAAGTCGCATTTAAAAAATCTAAGAATTGATTATACATTAAAATAATATGTTCGTGCGAGATCACGAACATTCATACAATTCAAGCTTTTAATTTAAATATGCGTGTAAAGAAGCTATTTAGCATCAAGTAAAGAATCTTTATGAAAATTAAAAAAATAAAACTGTTTACCGCACCTTATGATAAAAGCCGCTGCAACGTTACGAACTTTGGGATATTTACATAAAGCAACAATCGTCAATAGATTACCGGCTAGACCAATAATCATGATGATAATAGCTACTACCGCCGCGAAGGTTCTCAAGGGTTTCGGAAACCTGCGAAATAAAACGTAAAACGACTCATTATTATTATAGTTATATTTATTAACAAGTGACATAATTAAATTTACTAATAAGTGATATAAATATATACTTTTAGAAATCTGAAAACCAATTTTCCGAATTAAATTCAGGCTTAAGATAATACAAACGTAAATTCCGCAAGTTTAAAATCAAAATCGTGCATTGTTTAAAATTTAATTCAAATTTTAATTACATATTGTCGTTCTGTTAAGATAAAGTCGATTTCAAGGCAGTCAAAAAATGAGGCATGATCAAAATATCAACAATTCTAGATAGATTCTTCAAAGAGAAACGATGTATACCTCGACAGTTCCGCGTCGACGATGGTGCTGTGCGTGGCGTTGTCCATGATGCGCGGCAACCACGTATCCGTGCCGTCCATTATGCCGGCCGTGTCGAAGGTATCGAAACTCCGGTCTAGCGATTCCATTCGGCCTCGACCCGACCTCGAAGGCCTATGGCATTCACGAGCGGAAAAACGAAATTAAATATTCGACCTACGTTCCCCTTTGCGAATGACTAAAGCAGACGGCCAAGTAGTTTGGAATATAAACATTTTAGTGAATACAAAAACAAGATCGGAATACTTCGACCTTAGATCGGTTTATTCTACTGCTATTTGTCGAATATTAATATGCTGTTGCTGTCTTCGTGATCAATGACACACCGTGGGACACGATTGCGACATTATGGCGGGGCGCGAAAGAGACAGACGCGGAATTCCCACGAGGAGGAAACCGCGATCTAAAATTCCGGTACGACGCACTTGTTTGAAGGGATCTGACGTAAAGCGGATGCGGACGACACACTTGTTTCAAAACCGTTCTCTGAAATGCAAGCGAGAAATAGCTTGCGTAGCGACAGATTATCTTTTATTTTACCACATTTTATCAAAATTTATAAGAGCGTGAAATGCTGTTTAAAATTAAAATGATTAAGTATGCTAAATATACGTGTTTCAGATTAAAATGTACACTCTTGTAAAATCTATTAATAAAAAATAAATTTTTTTAAGAATAATGCCCTAAATTAACGATGTTTTGAGACTATTATTAAAAATGTATTTTTTTGTCAATAATTAAAAAAAGACATGATAACGTCAAGTACAAAGAAATGAACATGCACGTTGAATTTATTTTGCATTTATTTCAATGTCCAGAATTTTCTGAACGAATATATCATATCCCTAAGGTTACTGAAAACTTTAAGAGAGAGATTCGCGAAAGAGCAATTGTCTGAAGACGCGTGGGACGTTTGACATTTGCGTTATGCAAATTCCGCGCGTGCGATTCTGCGCATTAAAATAATTCTCCGGCGTAGATAATAGACTGGAGAATGACTTACGTTTAGAAAGATAGATTGTAAGGATTTATTATTATTTATGGGCTCGTGACGAAGGGCGCCACCGACGGAAATGGGTCGTCCGGAGAATTTACGGAGGACAATGCGAGACTCTCGCGATGAACGACACCACAATTATCTGTTTTTCAATGCGCTTGGCTATTAATAACTCGATCTGGTCGAAAATGTTTTGCTTTCAACTAATAACAATTCATTAATATCCTAACTTTCTGAAGGCAAAATTCCGTAGACGTTAAAATAATAAAAATCCAAACCAATTCTTTGGTGCTATTATATTTATATCGCGATATTTATTCGATAATTGTGAACGTTAATGAGGAAATCGCCAGGAGGTAATCTGTGTCGAACGTTATTTTTAATTGTGAATTTAACGAATGCTAATTAAGGAATGCAAAACGACTTTCCTGTTTGAAAGATATATGTAAATGTAGTATCGATCTGTGTCGCAATTTTACATCATTTTTCAAGCATTCACATATCGATTACATATACTTAAGAACTTATAAATCATGTGCTTTATCGTTCTTATTCTGTCTCCGACTGTTGGATTACAGTCACGTTGAATAACTGAGTTCACTAATGATTGAGGGTACATGAGTCACTTGTGTTATTGAAACACATGTGTAACGATACTCGATATTGTAAACTCATAATAGGTATGTATCAATTCCTTCCAATTCAATTAATTACTCTTAAGTGCTAGTATTATTATATATATTGCTGCAATTATTATGTTTTTTCAACTTGCCTCTATCTAAATTAATCTCATATTACTAATAAATGTAACTTAATAAATTAAATATAAATAATTTAATAAATATAATATATAATAATTTTATATATAATTTTACATAACTTTTACATAGATTTGTTAAAATATAAATATATTATGTTTTTGTTCCAAAATGTTTTCTGAAAATCTTCTACAAACACACTCACGCTTATGTTAATTTCAGAAATTGCCATAGAGACCCGTGAATAATCTATTTATTGATTAGCGATCGTCATCTATGTGCAAACGCATAGTCGCGGAGGGTGATTTGGTAAACTAGGGTCAAGCTGCGGTACATTAACCCCGATTGAGCTTAATTAAAGGAAATTAACGGACACCCGGTACTAGGCGTCCCCTCGCGACAAAAAAAAGTGATGAAAGCTACGGAAGACATGGGAACGCATCAACGCGTTGCGTCGCTGCCTTGTTTTTATACATTTTGTCGAGATATTGTCATAACAGCACTGAATAAATTAATTGTTATTAAAAACGAAACTTGAATATCATACGTAAGAATTGATGAGGCAAAAAAGACTCGAACACTTAAAAAGAGATTAATTTTTTAATTTGACATTCGTTTATATGTACCAAGGTCAACATTTGTCATCACCATGTTGCGATGTTTGAACGTGAGCCAAAAATCTGCGAATAATGGTGATTTTTTAATTTAAATTATCATTAGAGTCATTTAGTTTTATTAATACTAGAAAAAGAATTGAATTTTATCAGACAATAACCTTCTCTCTGTTAGTTCCGGTCTGATCAGGTGGCAGTTTGACTCTGAAACGGGCGTGCGTGTTGTTTGACTTTGATATCAGTTTGATAAGCGAAACTAATCGGCTTCTCACTGATGGAGGAAGACGCGGCGCGAAACCGCGAACATTATTTTTCGTTCCGTGGAAGTCCTCGGCGACGAATTGACGTCACCGAATGATTTCCGCGTTAATCATACGGCGAATGGCAATGAATGAGTCAAGTTGAGTCACGGTGAAAGTACCTAGATCGAGTCGGCGCGAGTCGTCGATGCGTCGTCGATCCGTGTCTCGTTGCACCTTCTCGGTCAAAGGCGCGTTTAAACCTTGCACGCGGATTTACGTTTATCAGAGACTCATATCAACACTCCGTGTAATACTTCGGTCTGAGATCCACCGATTTACCTTCTCCAATATAAATCAACATCGAATAACACGCCGATACCATCGCCTTGAAAGTTGTTTGTTCACAACTTCATTCATCGAAGTTGCAAGTTAATATTTAATCAAATAAAGACTCAAATATATATAAATTATTATTATTATTGTTATATAAATTATAAAAGTTCTAAATTGTTGTAAAAAATATATACCGGGACTAAAATTAAATATCACGCTTCGACTTCTCCGCACTACACCACAGCATTCAGTGTAAAAATGAATAAGTAATAATTATGTAAATTATTACATAATTTTTATATTACGTTTTCAACAACTTTTTGTATTTTTTCAATGATGAATGAACTCGAGGTATAAAGAAGCAAATACCGAATGTGCGAAAAGATATGTGCGCGCGGGTTGAGCGCAGGATAGTTGAAAGTCGATCGAGTCGCGACAACTCTCGCATCCCGCCCACGAGAACACCACGTGGTGTGGATGTCAAATGTCTGCACGTACGACACAAAACATGTGTCGTGCTATTCATACCGTGCATTTAGCGCCAAATATGCTTGTATGCTGGGTGACATTAAAATACTCGCGTCGACTCGAACGTTTCCTTGCAGTTATTAATTTTTATGTATATTTTAAATATATAGAGATTTTTTAAGATTTAATTTAGATTTAATTTAGATTTAATTTAGATTTAGAGATTTAATTTATTTTATTTAGAAAAAAAACCAGTTTCACACATACACATATAAACGCACTTGTTTATGTATAAATTATGTATAAATAATAAATGTGGCAAAACAAATAATAACCTGTGCAGATCGTAAGAGTTTTAAAAGTCTATGATATTTTTTATGACGTATTAATCAATCAACTTCGGGATTCGGACAATAATTGTGTCCAATAAATATTTAAGTATTCGAAGATCCACTTTCGCATTAACTTTCGGTACAACCCAACTAATTGAATGCTACACCATGCATCATAATTCTCTCCACGTCACGTTTCTAAATTGCCCCACGGGTCCATCGGGTAGCTCGCCACGCTTTTTTGCCCGGTTCCCGGCAATGGTCCCTCAAGATCGCAGACCAACGCCGCCCTTGAGAGGACTCATGCGAGTGAAAACCGCGATTACGATCGAATGGAGTGATATTTTTTAAAGAATCAATTAGCACTAGAGTGTGCGACCAATTATCTTTCTCATTTCAATTTCTTTTGAGGTGAGACTTCGAGCGATTGAATTCTTTGGAAATCGGTTTCTTGAAATTTCAATCGTTAAAAATATACTGTAAATCTATATGCTATTGAAGGTTAAGAAAGGGAAGAAGTAAGGGGCTAAAGAGGAAGAAGAAAGGGAAGAAGCTGGTCAGAAAGTATCTTGTCACTTACCGCTTCTTAATCTTATCTGAGACCGGGCATAAGTTGACGAAACAAATAATCGAAGAGCTAAGTTAAAGTTTGTTTACTTTCAAAGAATATGATAAGAATTTTTGATTTAACAATAGTCTTTTCTCATCTATGTCCTCATGAAAAACTATCACTTTACTATATGTTAGAATTCTCTTGTTTCGAGAGACACAGTTCTTCTATTGATTGTAATTATTAAACAATTAACTCGCGAGCGGAGCCTCGCAGTCTTCCGATAGTTGACTAGTACAGATTTGAGATTTGTCAACCGATTAATCCACCATTAATCAAATTCCTCTTCTTCGTTTTCTTTTTCTCCAGTTTCTCCAGTTTCGCGAAAACTTCACTTTACTGACTTTCACTTCAGAAGTTACTTGAGTGTCCCCTTCTTCGAAAGAAGGTTATTTTATCATCATTTATTATCAAAAGCGTACTTATTCCTATTGAAAAAAATCTCGTTTTAAATTTTACTTTAAATTGTCTCGGAATTCTTTCTTTTTAACGGACAGTACCTTCCGCTTCACTCGCAAGCTAGACGGTCGCGGCGGTTTGTAAATTCGATTACAATCAGTTCTACGGGGACCGAACCGATTAGGAGACCACCGGCACGAATGGTATTGCTCGGGTACCGTGTATGCGTCAGCGTCACCGTGAATGGACTGCTGCTTATCCAGCATTCCGTCAGATTGTACACACGCTAGATACGGGGCCTGCGAGTAGGGCGACCGCCAGGAGGAGGAAGAAAAGATGTTGATGGAGAGGGAGTTGCGGGGGACTAGCGACTCGATGTGGGCTCGATGACGAACGTAGCGAGGGGCACATCTGCACCCAAGACCCGGAGGGAGGAGGGGGGGAGACCCAGTTGACCCTTTCGCTGTGACACATCGGGCCAGTTCTTTTTAAATTGCGCGGAATGTGCTGCAATTGCGGTATTCTTTCGTTACCTCATTTAATTGGGACGAGAACGATGCAAATTACCTTGATTGGTCGTTTTGTAAAGCTTTCCTTGCCGATTACGTGAAGTAACTAATAATTATAGTAGTGTAAAAACAAATATTCGCACCTTCGGTTCTACTCTATCTCTATTGAGTAAGGAGTTCCTCTCGACGAGGTCTTACCTTATTTTGACACAATTTTTATTTCTGTCACGATTACTCAGGAGTCTCTCGTGAGACAGTCACGATGTAAAAAGAGACGGACGTCCTTAAAAAAAAAAGAAGGCTATCGTGAGACTCGTGAGTCACACGCGGATGTATACGACGCGTTAGAAGTACATTATAATAGTCGCGAAGAATTCAATATTAGTATAAATTTGATACACGATATATAAATCAAATTTATATAGTTTATAATAAACGAACCAATCAGTTTTGTTCATTTTATTACGTTTAAGCAAAGTATCTTACAGTAGAATCTCCAAAAGAGAGAGAAAGAGAGAGAGTTCGGTTTGCTAAAAAAATGTTAAATAAGATTAGAATAACTTGAATGCAATAAGCTGCCTGGTTAAAAATTGATTATGATAAACATAAGTTGCGGTACCAGGCGGGCCAACGAACCGTATTTGGTACCAGATTCGCGCAGCAAGAACTCCAGTAACCGCGAACCTACTCGCGATCAGCCGATAAGCTGTGACTGTTAATACCGCGAGCGCGTTTATTGCGTAAGCAACCGAAGACACGGTGAGAGTGAATTAGACCTAACGAAGTGGAACCGACCGGCGGGATTAATTGGTATGACTAAATCGAACGTCTCGTTAGTTTCACGCGTCATAAAGGCGACCCGCATCGAGCCGCGGTTGTCCGGGATTAACTCGGTCGACCGAAACTCTTCCGTTTTTCCAATCCAAAACTTATTCTAAAGAGAAGATTGATATTAATCTATTTATGTCAAATATAATAATCAATTTATAATATTAATAATACGTTTGTGTGCAGCGTCCTAGATTTGCCGGATGTTCTTCCGGCGCGCTATAGATACGCAATATCATAAATTAAAAATGTCAATCATCATGTCATCACAAAGCAGCAAAGAACAATTGTCAGTAATTAAGTTTTGCATGATAAGAAAAAAAGGCTTGATGTTATGGCTTGATGTTAATTAATCAAAAACGTATGATCGAAGAGAAAAGAAGAGACAAATGTTGTTCGGAGAAAATTAATTTCCAATCACAGGATTTATCATTGAAAAATAAAACTAAGAAACTTCGTAGAATGTCATCTGACTAATTTCTAATGTTATTCAAAATATTGATAATCGTGCTCATCCACTGATTATCGATTACCCACTGATTATCGCTCGGATATTTCCTCGGTCGTAGATTTTTCTCATAAACACTTCATTAATTTAATTCTGTTCAAATAAGACGCGATAATGCAATTGTTAATCGCGTTTGATTTTAAGCAAATTGTATTCTACTTTTTGAACAATATTTTGTAGCTTCCTACGCAAGTAGCCGGAGATTTCATTGATCCCCTAAAACTCGGACAAGCAGCGAAATGGGGAAACGCACTTCCGACACGCTCGCTTCCGCTCGCGATCGTTCGTGCGCAGCTGGAGGTTCCCTCCCTCTTTCTCTCTACTACTAACAAAATGCAATTATTTTTAAAAAGGATGTAGGGACGCTCTCGCCTGCGCGGTTTCCAGGGGACAGTACTCCCGATTAGACATGTAGGTGCTCTACCACAAGTGGCATATCGACAATGGCACGACGTGGGGCTGGCTGGCACCGTTTTAACACTTTCGCTACCACCTATTACATATGTAACATCCGCATAACAAATTGTTTATAGTAATAAGATTGGTGATGTCTCGTTGGTACTCATTTAATTTCATATAAAATTGATATCTCTCCTGATAAGTTACATGTCGCAAAAAAATTCTATCACGATAATAAGTAGAAAAAAATCAAGGAGAGTTGAAGACGCGATCTCTTTCGATTGCCGAACTCGGTTTCCCAAGAGGAAAAATATTTCGGCATCGGAGTCAAAGGAGGAGTTGCGAATTTAGCGCAAGCGCAGCATCTGCGAAAAGTGCATACTCTTGTACACTCTTGATTCTTGCTAACAATTCCGCCAGTTTATTCGTGAATTTTATCGAGTCCACTTCGTTTGCACGTTTCAATTCTGGTTTCTTCTTTTCTGCATTTTTTGTATTTTATCACTGTGCCACGAATAAATTCGAGTAACTCTGTAGTGGGAAGAGACTTTTCCATTAAATTTAATTATCATAAATAAATATATCGCATCAACAATATTTAACAAAGCAGTTTCCCAGAAGAAAACCCTCTCGAGTCTACAATGTCAAAGTAAATATGAGAATCGATAAGAAGAAAAATAAATTGGAGATACGACTAATGTCATCAGAGTTTCAAAAAGAGCGAGAGAAGTTTGCCACCACACGAAGATCTCAAATTAATGCCGATAATCGCCGTCAATGAATCAGACATGTGTTTTTTATCTTCGCAAAGGTAAGCGCGGCTGTCATAAAACAGAATAAAACCTGGAATTTTTATTTAAAACAATTCTTTCGTTAAACAACTGAAAGCAATATTGTATCCAAATATACTGTCGTGTGTGTTTTTAATGCTTTATACTTCGATTTTCATGTTCGCTCACTCTAAAGCATCTAGTGAAAGTGACCTAATTTGCATGCGAGCGTTAATGTGCTTGTCAGCGATGATTCGCGGTTTATAACGAACTGACCACCGATACTCTGTGTGAGACTATAGGTCGCGAGAGGCCGGTTCGGACTGTAGAAACGTTTGAGAGTTTACGTTCCGGCAAAAGAGTTTATCGTCTCAGGTGGCAAAAATAGATCTTTCTGTTCCTCTCCAATATGCCGTTCGCGTTGGGAGGAAAAAAAGGCCCAACACACTCACGCGCAGCGTGTGAAATTCGCGCTTTCGAAAGCGCCAAAACACACGTGCCGAGCGTTAAACGGAATCGCAATGTGTAATACAAAGAAGAAGTAAAGGAAAAAGTGCAAGATAAATGTACATTTTCAGACTAGAGTCGTATTCCCTGAATCTTTCTAAGAATATAATTTTACTAATTAAATGATATTAAATAATTGAATAATAACACAATTGGATAATTTGAGTTAATCAATTTTTGCGAAAGTAAACAGAGCTTACGACAATAATTATCATTTAGCTTACTCTCTCCATTCTGCAAACTCCATACATGATGCATGTAAAAGATTATATAAAATAATATTATAAGTAGTTATCATTATCCTAAAGAAGTCTTCTAAAAATATCGAGATAAATAAATATTTCGTAAATGGCGGAACGTAAAGTGTCAAGACTCTATTTACGGCCCTGACACGACTTTCGTTGACGTATTCGACGAGAATTCGACTTTTCGCAGATGCTGGAACACTGGTGGATGACGAACAACGAAACTGAACACAACCGCAGTGGCGACGTGACGATAGAAGAGATGTTGCAGGATCCAGGATCGGTGATCCTCTTTGTCGATTATCCACGATGGCTGCTGTGTTTTGCCGCCGCCTGCTGTATCCTCTTCATGTTGGTCGGCATTCCAGGAAATCTTATCACGGCGATCGCATTGTTTCGCACTAAAAAGGTCCGTAACTGTAGTCCTACACATAATTTAGTATAGTATGTCAAACAAGAAATGCAGGCAGGGAAAAAATATTTAAAAGTACCTCAAGTGGGAAATTGATTGATCAGTAGATTTGATGAATCGATTGGTAGATGATACAAATTTTGTACAACTTCGATGTTTGGTGTTGTAAGAAAACGATGATGAAATTCGTAGATAGAGAACAATTCACAGAAAAATGACGATATGGTTAGTGATAATGTTGGTGTTATCACAATTAAGTTTTCTTCTAAAAAAAAAGTATCCTGAAGTGTTAATATACAAATAAACGCACTGTTATTTGTAGAACTCGTTTTGTGCCACTTGTGGCAATTTTCCTGACTCGTGCTCGAAAAGATTTAAGTATAATGAGTCCGTATTATGCAAGGCTACTCATGTTTCCAGCACTGCTTACATGCAGAAATCTTAAAAGCCAAAGTGGTTTACCTCGAATCTTAGACCTCTTTAGTCTTATAAAGCGTTATAAACTTAGCAATAATAAAAAAAAACTTTAACTTATTAATCACATTGACGATAACTATCATTTAATGTACGAAACACTTTTCAATATTTTTAACAATATTTTCACAGTTTTATTTTATAAAATTTTTGTTTCATATAAATTTTATATTCTATCATACGATATCATATACTAATTTTTGTTATTGAATTAAATATTTATACTCTTTATATTAGATTATATTGGATTATTTATTGGATATTATAAATATTTGGATTTTGGTTTATACTCTTTGTTCACAAGATTAAAATTTCGAAAAATACTTCTAAAAATATAGAGGAAACAAATCTTTTAATTAAACAATTGCTTAATATCTATAACTGTAACACTATGTAATACTGTTACTAATAATAGATGTTTATTTTGTGTTGTAATTTTATTAATATTATAAAATTTATTATTATTATAAAATGTTGCACAATTTTATTATTATTATTATTAAAAAATTGATATTTTTTGGAATATAGCCATGATTTATTTGTTTTTATAATAGAAGAAAAGAAAAAATTTAAGAAAATAATTGTTTTATCGCGTAGCAGAACGTAATTTCATTTCTGACAAACAATTGACGAACGGAGGTCGTCGGCACAATTCTATGGCAGCCTTCCGCCAAAGTCGATCGTCAATGAGTTAAGTTTGGAATCGATTACGTGGAACTGCGCGCATATACA